>CM064497.1:15010636-15180621 GCA_032716605.1 Paralithodes platypus | reverse complement strand
CTGTAGGAGTAGAACGGATAATTTTACCCCTTTGATTCCCAGGGGTTCTTCCTAAACTGAGTAAAAATCGATAAATAGTAACCAGAATCTGATACAAATTACGTCGTACTGAAGGGGTTAATCTTGCCAACAATATATCCAGTCATATATTTGTTCATTCATTCATTCTTGTTGTTTTCATGCACTCGTTCACATTGCCTTATTCATCTATCGTTGTTATATTTCATTCTTGTTACCGGTATATCGATTTTCATTTTCGTCTATGCATGGCGGTAAAGACAGATATAAAATGCGTGTATAGATTAATATACTCTCTCTCTCTCTCTCTCTCTCTCTCTCTCTCTCTCTCTCTCTCTCTCTCTCTCTCTCTCTCTCTCTCTCTCTCTCTCTCTCTCTCTCTCATACACTTGGGTCACGAGTTTTCTTCCAGATTTCTATTCTTTCCCGCAGAAACTTCTTTGTTATTCTTTGTTCATCCATGTGTAATATACTGTATGTCTAATTTAGCCAATGTATAGGCAGTTTTCACCTTTCTATATGTTTTGCACATTTTGCATCGTTTATTCCCAAATTTGTTACCACATTTGTTGGACAGTTTTGCCTTTCCTCCCTTTCATCCACATTTTGCCTTTTGTCTCCTTCATACAAAGAGAGAGAGAGAGAGAGAGAGATGAGATGATTGAGAGAGAGGAGAGTAGAGCGACGAATGACGAAGAGAGAGAGAGAGAGAGAGAGAGAGTTAATTCAAGGGCATTAGGGACGTCACTGAACCTGCGTGTGAGAAGACTAGGTTACTTTTTAGACTGTGATACAAGGGCTCAAATATCTTGCATCTCCTGGCAACCAAGCACGTTACGACCAAAGGGAGAGAACTACACCACCAACATGACCCGAACCCACCCACCTGACCCACAGCTGACCTTCCATATGTGAGGAAGAGTATGTGGGTCCAAAACCATTGACGTCAACAACCAATTACGTCATCATTCATCACATTCATCTCGACATATTCATCGGAGCACTGTTGTTGTTGCCTACCGACGGACTACCATAAGCTAAGTAAGTAAGTAAGTAAGTAAGTAAGTGAGTGAGTGAGTGAGTGAGTGAGTGAGTGAGTGAGTGAGTGAGTGAGTGAGTGAGTGAGTGAGTGAGTGAGTGAGTTGACGTGAGTGCCAGTGAGGGTGTGTGTGTTCTGTAGTGTTGTGTGTGTGTGGGTGTTGGTGTGTGTGTGTGTTGTGTGTGTGTGTGGCTGTGGTGTGTGTGTGTCGTGTGATGTGATTGTGGTGTGTGTGTGGTGTGTGTCGTGTGTGTGTGTGGTGTTGGTGGTGAAATGTGTCAGGAAGGAAAAAAAATTGTGTCAGTGCATGTGTGTACAAAAATAAAGTGTGTCAGTCATGGCAGTGCTATGGTTAGTGAGATTTGACCCCAAGCTATCTGACCTGATGTTAAACCTGTTTATCTCTACTGTCGTCTCTCTCTCTCTTTCTCTCTCGCTCTCTCTCTCTAAAAGGTGTGGGTGCAGGGGTACACTGGTATGTATACCTGTATAGTATATATTATGTGTATGTAATGTATATACTCAGGCACATATTCAATTGCTGGGTGTGGGCGACTCGAGACAGAGCCCGAACTGAAACAACATTTAAAGTTACAATTCTTAGGGTCCGGGACCACTTTCGTGTTCCCTCGCCCCTTTCTCTAGCTCGTCGATTCGGAGAATTTGACTTAAACCTGAAAAACTTAATTAGAAAAAACACCCTCTAGACCCCCCTACAAGATAAATTTGTAAATTTTTCGGTAGAAAAATGTACCGGCCGAAGGCCGGTTCCTCTTAAAATTGCAGGCTCGCTATCGCTCGTCAGGAAATAATCGACACCTAAATGGCACGAAAGGTCTTAAAATTGACAACAAAATTGGACGAAAGGTGTTAACATCGCCAAACTAATGGGCGTTCGCGAACGTCTTATAATCTCAAAACTAGTAGGGCTAAACATTAGGGAGAAGGGGGTCCAGAAAAACGGTCTGGCTCCCCTTAAATGTAGATTAATGACATCTTAATAAATAAATAAATAACCCCTTCAGTACGATTAAATAATGTTAGTCTTACTCTGTTTAAAAGTACCGTATTCGATTTTCTTTAGTTTATAGATTACCTCTACGACTCAAAGGAGTTGAGAGAGAGAGAGAGAGAGAGAGAGAGAGAGAGAGAGAGAGAGAGAGGAGAAGAGGTGGTTGAGACAGTGAGAAGAGAGAAGATTGACTTGAGAGAGAGAGAGAGAGAGAGAGAGAGAGTCAAGTCTATTTAAGTCATGAGAAACAGGAAATTAATGTAGTTAAACTGTTCTACATATATGTTTTTCTATGTGAGTGACAGACAAAAGGCAAAGTTGCCTGTAGCATGTGTTTCCCCCAAACTTGAAAGTGTGACAGAGCCAAATTCAAGGAACGTTAGAGTCAAAATATCCGGACACACGGAGCTTGAAGCAGCTTAAGTCATAGGATGAGGGAGAGAGTTCCAAAGCTTACTTGTTGAGTAGAAGACTTGGAAAATCGGTTCACTCTGGGGTTGGAGAGTTGGAAAGAATAGGGGTGGGAGTGTGTTGAAAGTCGGGTGCTCCCCACTCTCCATAATGGAGAAGGTATACACTGAGAAAGCTCTGAAGAACACATATTATTGTAGTAGCGGTAGAAGAGTTAGTTGATAAAACGAAATACTTTTGACTCTACCTATTCAAGAACTGCAGTATGGGCTTAACCTTCCCACTCATACAAACAATACCTACCCAATACATGGACACGACACACCTGTGCCTATATACAGACCAATAAGCTGTGCCCACATACATACATTCGCTCTCTCTCCCTCTCTCTCTTTCTCTCTCTCTGGGATCGTAAGGGCTGTGTGGTCAGTGTATCTATGTAAATCTATCTTTCTCAAACACCAACACACACACCCACTCACTTTCACTCTCTCTTTCACTTATTGACTCTGACCTTGAACGTAAAGCGAAATGGGATCGTAATTACAATGTCCGATAGCAAATTTATCCAGTGTCACTTAGAGAGAGAGAGAGAGAGAGAGAGAGAGTAAGGTGGGCATGTTTCAGTTTGAAGGAAGTCTGGGAAGACGTTTTTGTTAGCATGGGGAACAAACTAAAACACATTGCTTGAAAATGGCAAAAACAAGCAAATTCCTCATTAGTAATAACACAAAAATATCATACTATCATACTAAATATCTATTTAGTTAGAAGGAAATATAGAACATTAGTTGAAGAATAAAGCACACACTGCAATAATCATGTGTGCTTAGCCATGACAAAAATGGAACGTATAGTAAGTGTGTAGTAATAGTTGTTGTTTTGTAACTCGAACACTTTCTTCAGGCTATTTGAACCCATACTGTAAATATTGGAAAATACTATTGCGTTCTATAATGAATGCCAATATAATGTAACTTCCTTAAATGTTTTCATATTATATCGTCTAAAATGGGTACCGGTACCAGTTTTGTTATAGGTGTGTGCTCAATTCTGCATACACATTTATGTACAGTGTAGATATAATGCAGTTAAAATCGAGTCTACTATCTGTCAATTTTCTCTTTCGTTATGAATATTATTATTATTATTATTATTATTATTATTATTATTATTTTTTTTTTTTTTTTTTTTTTTTTTTTTTAAATCTTAGAGTTCCTCGCCGTGCACAGTCTAATTTAATACCGGTATACGAATACACAGCAAAATCAATACAAATATGATGACAACTTGTAGCTAATTCATGTAGCAGGTAAACTTGCTCGTTGTGACGCCTGATTAAGACTAAGATTCCAAAAGTCTGGTACTCATATAAAACATGGCTAAAATATTGCTTCAAACACTCACCCCTGGACCAGTCAATTTGGAGTGAGGAATCTGGGGAATGAACAACAATAAAAGTAGTTAATAAAACAATTGTAATATTAATAAACAAATATAACCTACCCATTGCTCCCTTCAGCATGATGACGTAATATTCATAAATATTTTGGTCTACTCTTAACTCATTTAAATCCAACTTCACTACTGCTTCATCCATTCCACCATTAAAATCTCCGACTGGCAATCTTGTAAGTGACCCACGAGGTAAAGCTAACCTTCTTGCGGATATTTTCTCCACCAACTCAACCTTAGATGAAATAAATCAAGATGTCCCTGTACTTAATTTTAATTCGCCTGAAATTCCCTCACTTAAGATCCACACCAGACATGTCAAAACTATTTTGCAGAATCTCTCGGTAGATAAGGCTCCTGGTCCAGATGAAATTCCTCCAATAGTACTTAAGAATTGCTCCTTGGTGCTCGCTCCTGTATTGGCAAAAAATTTCCGTCTGTGTACTCATACCTCATGCTTCCCAGTACCCTGGAAAGAAGCAAACATCCATCCAGTTCCTAAAAAAGGTGCCTCTTCAGATCCATCAAACTACAGACCAATAGCTATAACTTCCACTCTTGGTAAAGTCTTTGAAATTATATTAAATAATCACATAATTAAGCATCTTGAGAATAATAAATTAATCAGTGATAGGCAATATGGTTTTAGACGATGTCGATCAACTGCAGACATGCTTTGCCTTCTTACGCATCAAATCAACCAAGCTACAGACCAACATGGTGAAACACATACAATAGCACTGGATATATCAAAGGCATTTGATAGAGTCTGGCATCAATCCTTATTGTCGAAGATGTCACACTACGGCCTTGCATCATTAGTACCACTAATTTCTTCTTATCTTCATAACAGAAAAATACGTGTAATGGTAGATGGCCTTTATTCTCAATTTCACTCAATAAATGCTGGTGTTCCCCAGGGATCAGTTTTGGCCCCAATTCTGTTCCTCATTCATATCAATGATCTCATATCTACCACTCATAATCCAATACATTCCTACGCAGATGACTCAACACTCCACAGTTCCTTCACATTTACCAATTCTTTCACCCAACCCGATCTTATAAATTCAAAAATAAACACTGCAATTTCTCTGAACCAGGATCTTTCTAGAATTAATGGATGGGGACAAAAGAATCTAGTTTCATTTAATGCACAGAAAACCAAGTACATTCAATTTTCTAACCGACAGAATCTCACTGACTCCCATATATTTTTTAATGATGTAAATATTCCCACTTCCCCTAGTATTGACATTCTTGTTGTAACATTAACTACTAACTTGAGCTGGACACATTATGTTAGAAGCATTGCTAAGAATGCCTCTAAAAAACTGGGACTCCTGTACAGAGTTCGAGAATTCTTCACTGACGAGCAGTTGGCCGTGATATACAAAAGTCATGTGCGTTCTCAGATGGATTACTGTTGACCTCTGTGGGGTGGAAGTGGAGTGGTTGCATTGAGGCAGTTGGACAATATTCAAAATAAAGCTATTAGATTAATCAATAACCCTGCAATCACACAGGACCTTCCTACATTATCCATACGAAGAAACGTTGCATCCCTTGCATTATTCTACAGATATTTTCACAGCAATTGTTCCGAGGAACTTGCTTCAATTGTGCCGCCTCTCCACATCTTTCCCCGTAGAACTAGGGCAGCTGAGAGCGCCCATGAATTTACACTTTCTCCTCCACAATGCAGGACTTCTGCTTATCAGAATTCATTTATCCCCAGAGCTACTACTCTTTGGAATTCACTTCCCTCGAATTGCTTTCCACAAACTTACAATCTACAAATGTTTAAATCCAGTTGTTACAAACATTTTATGAATGGAGGATGCCTTTAGGCACATGGACCTTTTTGTTTTATCTGTGTTTTTCCTTGCTCCGTTCATTGTCTCTTTAAAAAAAAAAAAAAAAAAAATCTTATTATGGTTACCATTAGACGATTTAATTTACCGTATAATAGTCCTCTAAGACTTAAAGGGGTAAATACGATCTCAATAAACCTTCTGGGTAAACATAGGTCCTTCTTAAACTAATGATTAACAAAATATATGTTTACAGTATGTTGGGTGGAAGAAAACGGTACTTTTCCGATATTTTTCCAATCTTTTATGACTTCTCGTACATTTTCAGTTCTGAATCGCCTGCTATGCAAGATAATATTTTAATGTTTTAAATAGCTTACATAAAGTATTCTTATATGTACAGTATTTTTCAGACTATACAGTAAAATATAGAGATGTTGCTATACCTGCAATTGTTGGCTCTGTACCAGGTTCAACTACCACTTTTATAAACTGATAATACAAAATATTATTAATTTAATATAAAGTTACTAAGATTGTTAAATGACAGCATATATAAGTACAGTTAATAAGTTTATAATATCTTTGAAATTATGTGCAATCGTACGGGTATGTAAACTATACCTGCACAAAAGTTATGACAGACGGAAAATAATGTTTGTTATACTTTTTCCGGATATTTTTCTGAATTTTATATCCCTTCAAAAACTCCTATTGTTTGTGTTAATGTATTCCATAGGCATTCAGAGAGAGAGAGAGAGAGAGAGAGGGAGAGGGAGAGGAGAGGGAGAGGGAGAGGGAGAGGGAGAGAGAGAGAGAGAGAGAGAGAGAGAGAGAGAGAGAGAGAGAGAGAGAGAGAGAGAGAGAGAGAGAGAGAGAGAGAGAGAGAGAGAGAGAGAGAGAGAAAGCAGGGGGGAACAGCCAAAGACACACATCCAAATACATGGAATTCCAACAAGATTCGCCAATCAATCAGGAGCCAGACCCAAGACAGAGGCCAGGTAAGCCAATAGAAATGCTGAATCCTACACTATAAAAAAGGTATATAAGATAATTGAGTATAATTTATAGATCTTCATTTACCTTTCTCTCTTTATGTTAGATGGGCTTATTACTATCCATGTACAGTCAGCCTAATAAGTGATGTCTCGGCACCAATTATGTTTAGATCAATAATTGGTATCAGCAATATTTACTCATGATTTCTTCTTTGTGAGGAGTGACATATACAAACATGTTCCTACACTTACCCACCCTATTCAACATCTGACGGACATTAATACAGCACAGAGCGAGCCAACCGTAATGACATCTTAGACATGACTTATTAGCGCCATTGTACCGGAAACTTTATAAGGGTATATATATTATTATTGACACTCATAATACAATTTTCATACCCTATATTTTTGTTTCATATAAAATAACCTTTTACAAAAAACACCATTGAATATATTGATATTGATTTACCTTTCTGTCATATTAGATGGGTATATTACTACCAATTTACCTTTACAAGGGGTAGATTATCATGGACACTTTAATTACCCTTTTCATACCCATAATTGTTTATAAACAAGTAAACAGACATGCAAACAAAAACAATAAACCCAAAGCAAACCACTCAACGAACAAGCAAACAGACAAACAAGCAAAAATGCAAACAAGCTAACCTACAATCCAAATTAAATAAACAAAATACACAAGCAGACAATGGCATATGAAGTATATATATACAGTATATAATTAGACACACACAAATATACTAAAGTCCCCAATAAAGTGAAGCAATCATAAAAGGGCCAGGGTTGTAAGACGTTTCCAGAATTTTAAGATGTTTCCCCCACTTTAGGCAGGAATCTTAAGACATTTCAACCCATGTAGGTGTGGATATTTTCCTGGCGAGCGATAGCGATAGCCTTTGGCCGGGACATTTGTCAATCGAAAAATGTACACATTTAACTTGACTGGGATAATCTACAGATTTATTATTTTTAATGGGGTTTGGGAAGTTTTTTTAAGCTTGAAAAATATATATATATTTTTTTTTTAGCTTGAGGGGGATCTGGAGTATTTTTGTTTTAGCTTGAAGGGGATCTGAAGGTGTGTTTTTTGTTTAGCTTGAAGGGGATCTGAGGGTGTTTATTATTTAGCTTGAAGGGGATCTGGGGGTGTTTTTCTTAGCTTGAAGGGGTTCTGAAGGTGTTTTTTTTAGCTTGAAGGGGATCTGAAGGTGTTTTTTTTTAGCTTGAAGGGGATCTGAAGGTGGTTTTTGTTTAGCTTGAAGGGGATCTGGAGGTGTTTTTTTAGCTTGAAGGGGATCTGGGGGTGTTTTTTAGCTTGAAGGGGACATGAGGGTGTTTTTTTTAGCTTGAAGGGGATAATACGTTTTTATTTTATTTTAGCTTGAAGGGGATCTGGATATTTTTTTTCTGTTTTTCTATCATGAAGGGGGACTAATAAAGTGAATAGTCTCCAAAACCAAGATATCATAAAAAGGACAGGATTCAACTTTTAGTGGTCGTCAAATGCGTTCTGGTTGCAATCGATCTTGAATTTGGAAGACGAATTAGGTTTTTATTATCTTGCTTGCTCGCTCGTTTGGATTCTCTCTCTCTCTCTCTCTCTCTCTCTCTCTCTCTCTCTCTCTCTCTCTCTCTCTCTCTCTCACGAAAAACACGCACATACACACAGCACACCACAACACACAGAAAACAAACACACACACGTCAAACCAGTACACGAACGTTACATCCTAACCTTCTATTTCACACTCAAACACCGATTGAAAAAGAGGAAAAAACACCGATTCTTGAGACATGGACGCCTGGCAAGTATCCAGGAGAGAGAGAGAGAGAGAGAGAGAGAGAGAGAGAGAGAGAGAGAGAGAGAGAGAGAGAGAGAGAGAGAGAGGTGTGTGTGTGTGTGTGTGTGTGTGTGTGTGTGTGTGTGTGTGTGTGTAAACATTGATGGGTTCATGGGTACAAGATTTCAAATATTTGTAGGTTTGTCTGTAAAGGTAGATTGAGATGACAGTTTAAGAATACACACATGTTAAAAATACTTAATAACAGTGTTTCATGTAAGGTTAGGTAGGCTAGGTTATGTTAGGTAGGTTAGGCTAGGTAGGTTAAATTTAATCTGGATAGTTTCAGTTAGGTTTGGAAAACGAAACATTGTACTCGTAAGCATGCATAATTACCATTAGTACCGAAACACCATCGCTTAAAAATGTGTGTGTGTGCATGTGTGTGTGTATACAGCATATGTGTGTATATACAATAAATCTGTGTATTTGATATGTCATGTACTATATCATTGTACAAATATACGGTACGAGTGTGTTTAGAGCAGTGCTATTCAACCTGGGTGGACAGTCCACCTTAGGGTGGACGAGATTAAGTAAGGGGTGGACGGCAGTCTTGGGGTGGACAGGTGGGTGGACGAGATCCTGCCCACGTGTCGGTATAGATAAGGGATAACAAATACATGGTATAAAACAGGGTGGTGAAACTACAGGCCCGCAGGTGAAAGATGGCCTGCAGGATGATTTTGTGTGGCTCACGAGCACTTAACCCAGATTAAGTCAGATTGATCTCAAAATACATACAATAATTATAAATTAGTCTTTTACATATGGGTTTTATATTTATATGGCTATATCGTGGGAAGGTTTTCAATTGAGTGTTGGCATTGAGAGAGCAGCTCTGTGTTTTCTTTAACGAGGAAGCAAACCCCATGGCAGTTAAGTGTCAGGACACTCTGGCTGGCAAAGCTGTCTGGAGCTAGAGTTGTTTCGGCCATCCTTCAGTGGCCTCTGCGAGAGCTGATCTTTGATCATCTGAATAAGCTAAGCATCAGTCAGCAAGGCAAAGGTGGGGATATGTTTGCAAATATAGGGAAAATAAATGGATTCAAATTGAAGGTGAAAAAATGAAAAGCAATGTAGAAAAGAGGTGTTTTCTGATTTTGAAGTATTTGATACCTATATGAGATAATGTGGCTGGGAACACGGTATGCAGGCAGCAGAACAGACACTGGAATGTTCCACTTGATTATCAGACACCTTAGTTTGATGCAGGTAAACCTATTAATATATTTTGTTTATTTAAAAAGACCTCCGTCTACGTATTGTGAAAAACCTGTTATCCTCCGGCAAATTACGGGGTTGAGTGAGTGAAGTGAGAGACAGTAAACCTTGACTTTTATTTCCCAGATAGTGAGAATGACCACATGTGGATGCTTTATCCATTTTCAGATGATGGAACTGATCATTGTGATGACCTATTGGAGCTTCGAGTGGATTATTCACAAAAAAGTAGCTTTCAAGACCTTTGGCCATCCCATGTATTTCTGGGTTGCCCTGCTTGATATTCCGGAGTACAAGGAGTTAGCTGAGCAGGCAACAACCATGTTTTTGCAGATGCCAACATCATATTTGTGTGAGCAAGGTTTCTCAAGCTTAGTTTTAATAAAGACAAAGAATAGGAATGCCATTCTGAATTTGAATCCTCTCATGCGAGTTGCACTTGAAAATCGTCTGATGCCTCGATTTAAGCTGATGGCAGACAAATTGCAACAGCAGCCAAGCCACTGATTTCGGTTTCTTGAAGGAACATAGTTTGTTTGATGGAATACCAAATATAGCTAATATTATCTGCAATTTTACTTTTGTGTCATGAAGAAAAGTGCATTTGCTCATGAATATCAAAGACATGCTTATTTTGAATATTACAGTTTTAGACTGCATGTGAAATTATACGGAAGTATATGTATACTATAAATTAAAAATGAGTGAAACTGCTTTTATCTATTTACATAATTGTAGAATTGATATATATAAAAGTTAGATTTTCAATGTTTGAACCGTGATATTTTTGAGAGAGAAAACAAATACTTGGGGTGGACAGCTTTTACCAAATCACCACTAGGGGTGGACGACATAAAAAAAAGTTGAAGAGCACTGGTTTAGAGCAACGGCATATGTGTACATCTGTGTGCATTCTGTTGTGCCATTGCCAAGTCATGACGGTGTGCATCTGTGTGCGTGTATACAGTAAATGTGAGTGTGTGTGTGTGTGTGTGTGTTAAATAATCATAATAGATAACAATAATAGTAATATACTATATATTGATTATTGCAGCAGTAGGTTGAAAATGTACCGATTAACATTTTACAGCTTAACTCTAACTTATATTAACTTATATTAACCCGTACCAAAACAGCAGGCATAGGCCCATTTGGATACAAATTGATTCAGGAGTAGGCTGAATCAATGTGTAGGACACTTAGTGTGCCCGGGTACCGTCATTGGCTGAAGTCCAATCCTGAAGTTGGTTGAGATGATCCTGAAGGGCTCTGAAGCCGGAGGATGTGCTGTCAATACTAACTCCGATTGTGTAGTCATCCACGTACTTTCAGCGTGCATCTGTATCTCGTATTGTATCGTACATTAAGATGAGGAAACATAAGGGTCCTATCTTGTACCTTGTGGGACACCGGTTTAGTAGTCAGGGGGAGGGTGGAAGATAAGGTACACTCACGCGTACTAAAAGTTGCTCAGGGGTGGGTCCTTCCTTCCCCCACTCCACCCTGGGCAGGTGGAAGGGGGGAGTCGGGTCCAAGTCTACCCCCACCTTCCACCCCCAAACTATCCCCAACTCCCCCACCTTCCTTCTCTAGCTGGTAGTTAGTGATTAGCGACGATTGTTCTCATGTACTGCAAATTATTGCACATGCTTACAATAGCCGATATTTAAAATATATTAGGAATTTATAAATACAATATAATGTATAATTGTATTCTCAAAATGAGTTTCTATACTAATGTGGGTTACACGAATCTTGGCTGTAGTGGGATTGATTCTGATTCTGATTCTGATTCTGATTCTGATTCTCTCTCTCTCTCTCTCTCTCTCTCTCTCTCTCTCTCTCTCTCTCTCTCTCATTGCACTACTTTCTACGATCAAGACTTAATGTAATTTCAATATAATAAAAGACTACCGTAATTAATTCCAATCTCATACAGTATTCAGGATATTATGTTCACCATTAATGCAATACACATCAACGTGCCCTCTACGATTTACTCCTAGTTTATCAAATTACTTACACAGTCGGGCTTTTATATCATAAAAGGAAAGGACTACAGGGAAAGATAGGCTGGAATAGTGTTGCGACTGTTATTGATTGTTTTGTTTATAATTTGAATCAGTTTCTCCCATTTATTCAATACCATACATACCATAAACGGTCTGCATTTAATTATATGTGGCATATACACTTTGTTTGTTAATCAAGTAAATGTAGAACTCGATACAAATTACTATCAAAGTCGGTGTTAACTTTTTAGTAAGGTGTGAGTATAGAACCCTTGAGTAGTAGGGCTATCTGTGATCCCAGTCTCTCACCTCTACAAACCCCCAAATAAGGAATAGGATTACTGGACAGTTTTACCATCAACTCTCCTCTAACCACATTCAGACCCGTTAAATCTTTGGTGTACAAAGTGTGTGCTGTGAGTGAGTTACAAGAAGTTACAAGGGATAGTTAGTATCTCAAAGACCTTCCGGTCCATTTTGGGGAAATATTCGAAGTGGAAGGAGATACATTTTTCAGTGCACTACACTCCTTAGAGAGTGTGCAAAATACTATATACTGTCTTCTTGAACTGCTCAACTGAGGAAATGTTTACAACTTCTGAGGAAAGTTTGTTCCAGGTTGAACATCTTAAATGGGAAACAGTTTCCACAAATACTAGTGTTAAACCTTTTCAATTCTAACTGCCAGCCATGGTTGCGGATTGTATTAATATAGCGACTAAACATTTTGCTATGATACACATTATCAAACCCATTACATATTTTAAAAACTTGAATGAACTGACCTTGTAGTCTGCGTGTTGAGAGAGAGAGAGAAGAGCAGAAGACCACTACAGCCGAGATTCTTGTAACCCACGTTGTGTATAGAGACTTATTTTGAGAATACAATTATACAGTAAATTGTATTAATAAATTCCTAATAAATTTTAAATGTTTGCCATTGTAAGCATGTGCAAAGATGGTTTTACAATAATTTGTAATATATGAGAACAATCGTCGCTGATCATTAACTACCAGCTAGAGAAGGGAAAGTGAAGGGAAAGTTGGGGATAGTTTGGGGGTGGAAGGTGGGGTAGACTTGGACCCGATTCCCCCCTTCCACCTGCCCAGGGTGGAGTAGGGGAAGGAAGGACGGACCCACCCGTGAGCAACTTTTAGTACGCGTGAGTGTACTGGTACCTATTAACCGCATGGCTTGTTGGCGGTCAGTGAGGAAGTTTGCTAGCCATGAAACAAGGAAGGGGCATGATCCGAGTTCCGTGCCCGTACAGTACTTAGTATGTATGTATGCATGTGTGTGTGTATCATTGTCATTATATATTGATTACGGTAATAATAATCGACTTGTCATATCGTTGGGAACAGATGATCTGTGTGGTCATTATTAGTACTGGTATCCATAGGTGTCCCTATCTATGTATCTGTCAATCTCAATTGTCTACTTTCTCACACACACACACACACACACACACACACACACACACACACACACACACACACACACACGTGAAAATAGTTGAAATTAATATAGATATATGAAAAATATAGAGACAGTCAAACACCCATCCCAAAGCAAAATAGAGAGGCGGATGGACTTCATCAGGCCACAGCCATCCGCCGTAATCGGTGTTCTGTTATAACTGTGGCAAACCGGCTATCTCTATAATACCTGGTGTAGAGTGTTTGCCCTAAAAGAAAAAGTAGTATCGGTATAGTACTAATGAAATAGTCAAAATCAGGGGGTTGATAAATTTGGTAAGTCAATTTTGTAGTCAGAAGTAGAGTAGACAAAATTAGTTAGTTTAAATTGGGGAAGTAACATTTTGTTGTCGGATATCGAAGAAGAAATCCATTAACTACGTCAACAAATATTGAAACATATTTAGCATGAGATAAAGTGAGGTTGAGGTCTGGGAGGCAGGGGACGCTCAACCCCCACTCTGACAGGATCAGCCCATCTCCTTGGCATCAACATTCTGGTAATAATACGTCGACATATTCAGTAGATGCAGTGTGTGGTAAATTCAATGACGTCATCATTATTAGCTGAGATACTCTTCACAAATTTACTCATATCGTCTCTAGCAGTTCTAAGATGGTGTTTCTTGAAATGCACACACACACACACACACATATATATAAACTCACCCCCCCCCCCACCCCCACACACACACACATATAAACTCACCCCCCACCACCCACACACACACACAGACACACACACACACACACCACACACACACACACATATATAAAGTCACCCCCCCACCCACACACACACACACGCACACACACACACAAGCACACATATGTGCTATGGGCTCTCTGCGAGAGGGCTGGTTATCACACAGAGGCCCACGTCTCTTCAACAAACTCCCACGGCGAGTAAGAGACATGAGGGACGTCTCGTTAGACAGCTTCAAGAGAGCCCTGGATGTCGAACTGCAAAAGGTGCCAGACGAGCCCATCCTCGCAAGGGAGCGAGCTGTCGCTTCAAACAGTCTACTGCACCAAATCACCACCCAAAACGAGGGGCGCGCTCCTTGGTGCCGCTAGAAGAGTGGCGAACACATCATAAGGTATATAACATCCCCCCCCCCCCCACACCACACACACACACACACACACACACACAAGTCTACGAAAGCAGCAGAAGAGGTACCGGTATTGAGGAACAGCTGGAAACTGAGTCAGGAAGGGAAATACACCAAGGTTATATTAAGGAAAGACTTGAATGCAGAAGAGCGCGATAATATGAGATAAATAACAAAGGAAGTGAGAGAAAAGAACGATAATAGGTCAGAGGTAGATAAAATAAAATAAATCTACTGAAATATCGACGGGAAATTGAAAAACTGGTACATGAAGAGGAGGGGAACGAAGGAGGAGGAGGAGGAGAAGGAGGAGGGGGGGGACGAGAGAGAGGAGGGAGGGGGCCGAGAGGGAGGAAAGGGAAGGGGGAGGGGGGGGAGATAGGGGGGCGGGAGGGAGAGAGAGGGAAGCGGGGGGGGGGGGGGAGAGAGAATTGGGAGGGGGAGTTGACGAAGAAGAGGGATTAAAAACGAGGAAAAGAAAACAGTACAAAATATAAAAGTAGCAACTGTAAACTGGTGTATAGCAATGTGGATGTTTTAATATCCAAAACATTGGAGATTGGTGACCTCATAAAACAAGAAAAGCCCATGATAATGTGTTTAGGTGAAAACAAGTTAAATAAAGATATGAGTCTGGAAGTGATGGGATGGGAATATGGGATAACTATAATTTGTGGAGAAGGGATAGGAAGGGCAAGATGGGTGGAGGAGTATTAACCCGTGGAGCCCCGGCTAGTTTTGTAATGTTTGCGCACCAGAACCCGGCCGGTTTTCAAAAAATGGTTTTATTCCAGAAACAATAGCGAATGGGTTAGGAATGAAGGAAAAACCACGAAAAACCGCTCAAAAAGCTTAAAAAATGGTCCTACAGAGCCCCCGAAAACGGATTTTATAAGAGTAAAAAATTGAAGGCAATTATCCCAAAAAACCAGGTTATTGCGCGCTCGCGCGCACGCACGTGGACTTTGAGAGTTTTCAACCATCGGCACGGGTGCGTGGGATACGTACACAGTTCCCATACAAATCTGAGCCCTCTTGAGTGGCTACACCTGAGGTCACGGTCGGCGCAATTGGGGCGACGCGCCAGGCGCGTCTCTGGGGCTGTGCGTTACATACATCGCCGACGCGTCAGGCGCGTCGCTGGGGCTGTACGGGTTAATCATTACACACAATAAATTAAAAGTTAAAATGATAGATTTACAAAACAATAAAGCAGAAATTATAGCAGTGGAGGTAATTAATGAAAATAATGAAAAAAATGATATTGCGGTAGCATATTATGCCACCATATACGAGGGCCTGGGAAGAGGAAGAATACCAAGGATTAAAAAAGGAGATCATCAAAACTATGGAACACTTATTTCGCAGAAACAACGAGTTAATATTGGTAGGGGATTTTAATTGTAGAGAGGTTAATTGGGAGGAGGGAGACGCAGGTAGTAATATGAGTTCTTGGGGGAATGTACTAATAGACTTGGTTACAGAAAACCTGTTAATTCAGAATATTAAGGAAAACACAAGAAGAAGGGGTAAAGATGAATCGTCTAGATAAGACTTGGTGTTTATAAGAGATCCAGATATGATTACAAATACTAAATACCTACCTCCGCTGGGAAATAGTGATCATGTGGTAATTGAAATGGAAATCCTGATGGGTTATCCAACAATGCTAGAGAGAGAAGAACATAAAGAAAGGAGATTGAACTATGGGAAAGCAGATTTTAAGCTATTAAAAAGTTGCTTCAGGGATGCAGACTGGAGTGAAATTAAACAGAAAACAATGCTATTGATAAATACTGTGTGTTTAAAAACATTTATGATGATATTGTAAACAGCTATGTGCCAAGACAAGGAAATAAGACTGAAAAGATAAAAGACTGGTTTAATGATAAATGTAGAATAGCTAGGGATAAGAGAAATAAGGCATGGAACATAGCCAGAAGGAGAAATGAACAGACCTGGAATACATATAGGAAGCTAAGGAACGAGTATGTCAGAATTAGGAAACAGGAAGCAAGAAATTATGAAAAAAACATTGTGGAAAAATTTGTAAGTGATCCCAAATTGTTCTACAGGTATGTAAATAGCAAAAATTAAGGTTAAGGACAAAATAATGAAGCTGAGGGAAGGAGACAATATTTATTAGGGTGATGAGAAGATATGCGAGGTTATGAATAATACATTACATTCAGTTTATGCTATGGATGAACAATTTTTAGAACCAGAGATTATATACCAAAATGATGAAAAATTGGGGGATATTATCTTTCAACCAGAAGAACTACTAGAACTTATGAAGGGACTAGATGTGAGAAAATCTATGGGCCCAGACAATATAGCAGCATGGATTCTAAAAGAATGTGCGGAGGAATTGGTAAAACCTTTATATGCAATAATTAAGTACTCTATTGAAGTTGGAAAATTACCACTAGACTGGGAAAGGGCTAATGTAGTACCAATCTACAAAGGTAGGAGTAGGGAGCAGCCGCTAAACTATAGACCAGTGTCACTGACAAGTGTTGTTTGTAAAATGTGTGAGAAGATTATTAAGAAAAGATGGATAAAGTACTTGGAAGAAAATAATTTACTTACTGTAAGACTATTTGGATTCAGAGAGGGAAAATCATGTGTTACTAATCTGCTGAGCTTTTATGATAGGATGATAGATATACTACAAGAGAGAGAAGGATAGGCGGACTGTGTGTATCTTGATATAAAGAAGGCCTTTGACAGAGTTCCTCATAGTAGACTTAGATGGAAGTTGAAGAAGTTTGGAGGGGTTCAGGGTAATTTGTTGAAGTGGATGGAGGACTATCTCTCGGGAAGACAGATGAGAACCATGATAAGAGACAGCTTATCAACATGGAGGGATGTTACAAGCGGAGTTCCACAGGGATCAGTGTTGGCCCCAATTATGTTTCTGGTCTATATAAATTACATGCCAGAGGAAATAAATGCATACATGAATATGTTTGCTGACGATGCAAAAATTATGAAACATATAGTGGACGAAAACAGTTGTAGAGAGCTACAGAGTGATCTGGATAAGATAGACCGATGGAGCAAGATATGGAAATTATATTTTAACAAAGATAAATGTCATGTGATGGAAGGGGGTGTGAGTAAAAGAAGACCTCATTGGGAATATAAACTAGGAGAATGCACGATTAACCACTCAAGAGAAAGAAAAGGACTTGGGCATTATAATACAGGGAGATCTTTCACCCGAGAGCCATATTAACAAAATTGTGGTTGAAGCTTATGGCCTGTTGAATAAAGTAAAAATAGCATTCAACTATTTGAATGAAGAGATGCTAGTAAATATAATTAAATCAAGGGTGAGACCTAAATTGGAATATGCGGCAGTGGTGTGGTCACCCCATCTTAAAAAACACATAATTAAGTTGGAGAAAGTACAGACAGCTGCAACGAAGATGATTCCAGAACTAAGAGAACTGACATATGAAGAGAGATTAGAAAGATTGAATTTACCAACTCTAAGTGAGAGAAGATAAAGAGGGGATATGATTATGATGTATAAATGTGTTAGGGGATTGGAAAGGATAGACAAGGAGGACTTTATCGAGGGAGATAAAGGGAGGACTAGAGGACATAGTTGCAAGTTAAAGAAAGGCAGATGTAAAGGAGATGCGAGGAAATTCAGCTTTCCATATAGAAGTATTAATATGTGGAATCAGTTGGATGATGAAGTGGTGGGTGCGGGGAATATCCACATTTTTAAAGCCAAATTAGATAACAGAATCTTTGGAGGCGGGACAATACGAGCCTAAAAACTCAAATCCTGTATACTACAATTAGGTGAGTACAATTAGGTGAGTACACACACACACATACAAACTCACACCCGTCCAACTATATATATATATATATATATATATATATATATATATATATATATATATATATATATATATATATATATATATATATACACACACACACATATACACACACACACACACACCACACACACACACACACACACACACACACACACACACACACACACACACACACACAGACACACACACACACACACACACACACACACACACACACACACACACACACACACACACAGGTAACCTAATTCGCAGCAGTTGGGAGTAAAAAGTTGCTCGCTAACCACCTGCATTCAGTATGCTTTCTACATCAGTTGCGTGCAGACGTGTTCGTGCGTCCGTCGGTGGGTGTTGAATGGAAACTTATAGTTCACATTTCCTTCACTGTTCAGATATGATTCGCGTATGATACACTCCAACTAATCTAAACTTATCTAACTTCATTATAATCTAACCTAACCCAACTTCACCTAAGATCATTTAACCTAACCTAGCCTTCTTTAACCTAATCTAACCTAACCTAGCCTGACCAAACCTAATCTAACCTCACCTACTGTATGCCTTCCTAACATAAGCCAACCTTATCTAGCCTTATGTCACTTGACCTAACCTAGCCTAACCTAACCTAATCTAACCTCACCTACTGTATGCCTTCCTAACATAAGCCAACCTTATCTAGCCTTATGTCACTTGACCTAACCTAGCCTAACCTAACCTAATCTAACCTCACCTACTGTATGCCTTCTTAACATAAGCCAACCTTATCTAGCCTTATGTCACTTGACCTAACCTAGCCTAACCTAACCTAATCTAATGTAACCTAACCTTATTAAATCTAACCTAACCAAATCTATCCTAACCTCAGCTAGCCTTCTTTAACCTTACCAAACCCAATTTAACCTAACCTAAACTATTACTCTTACCTAGCGTGTATTTCAAGTTGTCTATGAGCGAAATTACTGTTGGGCAAAGGCACCTTATACCCGTTTGTGTAATTATATATTAAGTTATTAACATACATAACTTGTGACTTGAATGTGAAGGCAAACAAACATGGAAAAAGATCTCAGTATCGGTGTCACACGAGCTAGTTCATCGCCTACTTGTATCGGAGTCTTGAATCCGCTATAAGTTATCATAATATTTGGATGGATTTGGCTGTTTATTGGACTGTACACGATTAAGAGATCTAAGATACAAAATCGTCATGAAGGAGAAATTTTTCAAATAGTAGACTCGATTTTAGTTACTTATTAAGGGGAGAGTTAGCTATTTTTTGGTCTAATAATTTATATATTCATATGTTGTTTAGTTTCTTCACTAGACCTCAGCTTTAAAAAAAAAAAAAAAAAAAAAAAAAAAAAAAAAAAAATCCCTAGAGATATATTTGATGGCCGAAGGCCGGTTCTTCTTAAAATTACAGGCTCGCTTACGCTCGCCAGGATAAAATCGACACCTAAATGGCACGAAAGGTCATATTGTTGAAAAAAATAAGGTGAAAGGTCTCAAAATCGCCAAACTAACGGAACTTGGGTGACACTAATGGCTTAAGGCGAAAACTCAAATTATAAAATATATTTCTGGCCATAATATACATTAACCGATTGAACACTTACGGGTTTCAGGCTATAAGGAAGTTGGAACCATAAACATCGATACAGAACAGAAATGCAATAATAATGTGGATTTTTGATGGATAGAACGTATGATTATTATGGTTTGTTGTATACTGTATAATTATATAAATGTACAGTCAACTCGTATAAATGTACAGTCAACTCGTATAAATGTACAGTCAACTCGTATAAATGTACAGTCAACTCGTATAAATGTACAGTCAACTCGTATAAATGTACAGTCAACTCGTATAAATGTACAGTCAACTCGTATAAATGTACAGTCAACTCGTATAAATGTACAGTCAACTCGTATAAATGTACAGTCAACTCGTATAAATGTACAGTCAACTCGTATAAATGTACAGTCAACTCGTATAAATGTACAGTCAACTCGTATAAATGTACAGTCAACTCGTATAAATGTACAGTCAACTCGTATAAATGTACAGTCAACTCGTATAAATGTAGTCAACTCGTATAAAAGTAGTCAACTCGTATAAAAGTAGTCAACTCGTATAAATGTACAGTCAACTCGTATAAATGTATAGTCAACTCGTATAAATGTACAGTCAACTCGTATAAATGTACAGTCAACTCGTATAAAAGTACAGTCAACTCGTATAAATGTACAGTCAACTCGTATAAATGTATAGTCAACTCATATAAATGTACAGTCAACTCGTATAAATGTATAGTCAACTCATATAAATGTACAGTCAACTCGTATAAATGTATAGTCAACTCATATAAATGTACAGTCAACTCGTATAAATGTAGTCAACTCGTATAAATGTACAGTCAACTCGTATAAATGTACAGTCAACTCGTATAAATGTACAGTCAACTCGTATAAATGTATAGTCAACTCGTATAAATGTACAGTCAACTCGTATAAATGTACAGTCAACTCGTATAAATGTACAGTCAACTCGTATAAATGTACAGTCAACTCGTATAAATGTACAGTCAACTCGTATAAATGTACAGTCAACTCGTATAAATGTACAGTCAACTCGTATAAATGTACAGTCAACTCGTATAAATGTATAGTCAACTCGTATAAATGTACAGTCAACTCGTATAAATGTACAGTCAACTCGTATAAATGTACAGTCAACTCGTATAAATGTACAGTCAACTCGTATAATGTACAGTCAACTCGTATAAATGTACAGTCAACTCGTATAAATGTATAGTCAACTCGTATAAATGTACAGTCAACTCGTATAAATTTACAGTCAACTCGTATAAATGTACAGTCAACTCGTATAAATGTATAGTCAACTCGTATAAATGTAGTCAACTCGTATAAATGTAGTCAACTCGTATAAAAGTAGTCAACTCGTATAAATGTACAGTCAACTCGTATAAATGTATAGTCAACTCGTATAAATGTAGTCAACTTGTATAAATGTAGTCAACTCGTATAAAAGTACAGTCGACTCGTATAAATGTAAGTCAACTCGTATAAATGTATAGTCAACTCATATAAATGTACAGTCAACTCGTATAAATGTATAGTCAACTCATATAAATGTACAGTCAACTCGTATAAATGTATAGTCAACTCATATAAATGTACAGTCAACTCGTATAAATGTAGTCAACTCGTATAAATGTACAGTCAACTCGTATAAATGTACAGTCAACTCGTATAAATGTACAGTCAACTCGTATAAATGTACAGTCAACTCGTATAAATGTACGGTCAACTCGTATAATCCGCAGTCTCGGAATCTGTTTTAGGCTTACTAGAAGCTTAAAAGTTAAATGCATAAAATAGATTTGCAATACATAAAATGACAAAGGGATTAATCAAGAAATATATAATCAATATTGTTTCCTACTTCAATCTTAACAAATATAATTGCATAACTACAATTTAATCGAGTGGACTGTACTACGATCGTATTTTAGTTAATGCTGCTAAATGTCAATATTTATACCTCCAACTTTCTTACGAGCCCGAAACTCGCAACTGGACAATTTTAAGGGGTGATGGGTCGTTTTTCTAGATCATCCTCTCCCTCATGTTTAGCCCTATTAGTTTTCAGATTTTAAGATGTTTGCCCCTTAATTTTTCTATTGTAAGACCTTACGCCCCATTTCCTTGTCAATATTAAGACCTTTCGGGCTATTTAGGTGTCGATTTTTTTCCTGGCGAACGATAGTGAGCCTGTATTTTTTGAAGAACCGGTCTTTGGCAGGGACATATTCTACCGTTAAATGTACAAATTAATCTAGAAGGGGGATCTAATAGATGTGTTTTTTTAAGTTTGATGAAGGTCTAGGGAGGAAACTAAAACAAATGTTAATACATTAATAACTCGACCAAAAAGTGAACCATTCCCCCTTAAGGGGAGATGTCCACTTGAGAGATTTTTTTCTGGACTCCTTTCTCCCTCATGTTTAGCCCCATTGTTTTTCTAATTTTAAGACGTTTGCCCCATTATTTTGACGATTTTAAGAACTTTCAACCCATTTCTGTCAATTTTAAGACCTTTCGTGCCATTTAGGTGTCGATTTTATCCTGGCGAGCGATAGCGAGCCTGTAATTTAAGAGGAACCGGCTTTCAGCCGGGACATTTTTCTACCGAAAAATGTACAAATTTATCTTGAAAGGGGCTCAAGGGGGTGTAATCTTAAGCTTGAAGGATATCTGGAGACCAAACTAAGAACCTCCCCTTAAGTCATAGGAAGGTGCATTTTCAATAACATCCGCAATGATAATGTGGTTCAATACAATAATGACCACTAGCGAGTTTCCGGCTATCAAGAAGTGCAATTCAAGCTGTAGACATCGATTGTTTTGACTATAAATTAACATATTATGTAGGTTTGTTATTTATGGAAAGTCTACTGAAATTAAGGGGATAATGGGTCATTTTCTTGGTCTACTGTATATATATTCATTCATTGATTTATTATTTAGTTTCCACGCTAGACCTGCATCAAGCTTAAGAAGACACCCCCTAGACCCACCTTCAAGATAGATTCCTCTTAAAATGAAGGGCTCGCAATCGTTCGCCAGGAAAAAAATCGACACCTACAGTAAATGGCACGAAAGGTCTTAAAATTGACAACGAAATGGGGCGAAAGGTATTAAAATCGCCAAACTAATGTGCCGATATTCATAAAATCTGAAAACTAATGGGGCTAAACATGATGTCCACCAAAAGACCCTATAGTAACCGAGATCGCCCCCCTCCCCCTCCATATAATATGAGTGCCACTGAAGATGTTACTATATTATATTATCCTCTGTTAATTACTGTTTAATAGGGGGGGATGGGCCTGTTTTTTTTTTGTACTACCACTTTCTCCCTCATGTTTTAGCCCCGTTAGTTTTCAGATGTTAAGATGTTTGCCCCATTAGTTAGTCGATTTTAAGATCTTTCGCTCCATTTCTTCGTCAATATTTAGACCTTTCGTGCTATTTAGGTGTCGATTGTTTCCCTGGCGAACGATAGTGAGCCTGTAATGTTGAAAGAACCGGCCTTCGGCCGGGACATTTTTCTACCGAAAAATGTACAAATTAATCTAGAAGGGGATCTAATGGATGTTAATTTGATGGAGGTCTAGGGAGGAAACTAGAAAAAAAAATTGAAATACATGAAAAAATCGCCCAAAAACTTAACCATCCCCCCTTAATATCTCCATCCCCAAGCCAGCAATAGTCGGCAAACAAGCGGGAATGAAGTACATTGCAAAACAAACATTATAAATAAACAAAAATATATAAAGAAACAACAGCCAATTATAATAGTCGGCACAACATGCGCGAATAAAGAAAATTGAAAAAGAAAACAGCAATAGTGAGAAAACATGCGCGAAGGAAGTAAATTGCAAAACAAATAATAATAAACATAGAAACAAAATAATACAAAAATACCTAATCGGAAAAATACAAAACGATGCGAATGCGAAAAAGTAAAGACTTTCACATTGTAAAGTCCCAGGATCCACACACTGGTATAACCTCAAAGAAAACGAGAAAACACAGACGAGATGAAAGGCAAAGAGAAATGGAAAAAAACACAAATATATATATATATATATATACTGTATATATATACCGGTATATATATATATGTATATATATATATATATATATATATATATATATATATATATATATATATATATATATAATAAAATTGAGATACAGTCCCATATATACCACTTGTGTCAAACAGAAGGTCCGTGTTATGAGAGAGAAATACTTAAATAAATACTCGAGTTAGTTTTACACATTTATTATAGGGGGGGATAGTAAGAGTTGAGTCTTTATACATGCAGACAGTAGTCCTTGAGCAATATTGAAAACGTATGTTTTTACAGGTAGTTACACAACCTGCCTAAAGAACATCAACCAACAAGTATGCATAAGCATCGAGCAATGGATTTATATGGGTAATTACATAACATATCCGACGGACATCAACAAACAATTATTAACAACAATAGACAATAAGAAATGCACGACGTAAATAGATACCGGTATATACAGGGATTATTATATGAGGATCCTAGCAGTGCTCGTGAGTGTGGCAGGTATGTGTGTGGGGGGGGGGGGGGGGGGGGTAGCTTGACTCTAATATGTTTTGCGTGTAGGGCAGAGCTGGTCATCTATAGGTAAATAGCGGTTTGGTGGCTGAGTGGCCGGACAAACATATAACAGTATATAGATGGCTATGTACGTTACAGGTAGCGTGTTGAGGGTACAAAATAAAGGTAAACCGGTCGAAATAAAGATTACGTTGTAGGGGGACTGACAGACAGACCACAGATAATAGAAGCGTCAACTAGCAGCATCTTCTTCAGTGAGGCTGACAGAGATATTAGGAGAACTTAGATACTCCTGACTAACACCTGCGGGATTAGCCGTTTACAGGTAGGATACTTACAACAAATATTTAATTATCACACTGAGCTTAGGGTAACTGGAACACCTAGAGAGGTTATAGAACACTCAGACTCAGGAAGGAAGGTGAGATACTTTCCCTAACCTGGTCTGAGCACCTATTCACTTTTTAGGTGTTCTTCGGCCCTTTTTGGCTGCACGGAAAAAGGGCGACCTTTGCCCTTGTTACTGTCGACATAGGCCCCTGTCGCTCCGGCGACGGGGGTAGGGGAGACAGAAGTGGTAGGGCCCTCATGATTCGCCTTGGGATCCACTCTAGGGATCGATCGGCGACAGGTGGTGGTGACGTCAGGTCACCCAGGTTGGCTGAGGTGACCCGGGAGCTGGTCAATCCAGGGTCGGCCTGTGCGGGTGACGTCACTCTCGGCGTGAGACCGTAACACCGCCTTTTGGGTGATAAAGTAGTCGCGGGAGTTTGTTTAGGCTGTGACTATGAGGGGTGCCACTCTTTTCCTGGGGGGGGACTTGTTTATTCTGAGCCCATTTTGGATGTGGGAGAACGGGCAAAGGGGAGACCCTGTCATTGTGGGGTCCCGACGGACGCCGCTGCCCTTGGATAATGTCGTAGGGGGAGGGGGCCGTCGGTGTGGCTGGAGGAGGTAGGAAGGTGCCCTGGCTGGCTCTGGACGGTGCAGGGGGGGCTCTCAGGTATGGGGACCGGAATGAAGGGCAGTTGCCTGGGGGCGCCTCTGGGGTTGTCCTCACCTCTCGGGGCATGGCACTGGTGTTGTAGGAGTTCTGGGGTGCCCGGCCGGGTGTAGGAGAGGCCCTCATCGCCTGGTGTCTGGTAGCGGTTGCAGAGGTGCCTTGGGATTCTCCGGCAGGTGCAGGCGGCTGGTTGTCGAGGGTTCACCAGTTAATGCTCACCACCTTGTTATTTAGCTTTAGATGTTCAAGTATATATGACCACGACTGTACACTCCTTTATGATAAACCTAAGACAGTGAACATTTATTAAGAGAAAACCCTGATTAGGATATGTATTTAACCCCTTCAGCACGATGGCACTTTGTTTACTATTTCTTCTGGCTAGCATTAGACGATAAATAATATAAAGTTAAAAGGGACCAACATTACTTAGATGGTTTATTAAAATATAAGTTACTCTTTTGAATCCTAGAGATTATAATCTAAAGAAAATCATTTAATGATAACCAGAATATGACAAATATTAAGTCATCGTGCTGAAGGGGTTAAATGGAATGTTTCATAATGTTCCATTAACTTATCAAAATTGTTTACGAAAATTTGTAGAGGTACCCCTTCGGGGATCACGGCGTCAGGCAATAGATAGATAGACCCCTTTATCTGTCGGCGATTGTTCATCATCAAAACAACGGTATGATTACGAAAATAAAAAAATAATAAAATAAAAATTACAAATTGTAAAACCTTTCACAAAACAAGAAAAACGCAAAACAACGAACGAAAAGCTTGTAAGAGAAATCCGACACAAAAACGAGAAACTGGAGAGATTCTACTAAAATTTAAGAAAAAGTTAATGAGTTGTTTACTTAACCCCTTATTTACTGGCGACGTCTTTTAGAATTTTTCTGGCTACTATTAGAGGATTGTCCAGTTTAATAGGGGCCACTAGCAATCACCGGTAATAGACTTCGAACTATGTTACCGGTACTTAAGGGGAGGCAGACAATTTCTCTGGACCCCTTCTCGCTAATGTTTAGCCACACTAGTTTTGAGATTATAAGACATTCGCCCCATTTCTTTGTCAATTGTAAGACCTTTCGTGCCATTTAGGTGTCGATTTTTTCCTGGCGAGCGATAGCGAGCCTGCAATTTTAAGAGGAATCGGCCTTCGACCGGGACATTTTTCTACCGAAAAATTTACAAATTTATCTTGAAGGTCTAGGTTTTTGTTCTTTCTAAGCTTGATGGAGGTCTAGGGAGGAAACTAAAAAAATATATGAATACATGAATTAATAGACCAAACAAACGGCCAGTCTCCCCTTAACCATTTTTACTACCACAAATCCGTCTTAATCTGCAGAAAATCGTCTACATATACAGTAGCTAGAATGAAAATAACAAGACGTCTTGGTACAGAAGGGGTTAAGCCAATGTCACACGAGCCCTTTAACCCCTTCAAGACGATGATGCCTTTTTTACCCTTGATATATTATACATTATAACAACTCAGCTCTGTCAATGAAAGTATGAACAATTTAGTGAGTAACCTCGGATTTCTTGTAACCGAGGCACTTGCCAATGATACACAACTCTAATCTTCAAACTTCCCTTAGTTGATCTTGCATAGGCGATATTTTATTTTGAACTACACTATTGGCAACTAAGTGTAATGCATAGAATGAATACATATTAATTTGTGTACTTACTTTAGCAATTAAGGGGAGGCAGTTGTTTTTTCCGAGTCCTCCTCATCCCTCATGTTTAACCCTATTAGTTATGAGATTTCAAGACATTCGCCCCATTAGATTGGCGATATGCAGACCTTTTGTCCCATTTCTTTGCCAATATTAAGACCTTTCGTGCCATGTAGGTGTCGATTTTGTCCTGGCGAGCGATAGCGAGCCTGTATTATAGAAATAACCCGGCCGAAAAATGTACACATTTATATCGAAGGGGGGATTTGGGGGGATTTTTTTTAAGTTTAATGGAGGTTTAGAGAGCAAACTAAACCCCCTCCTTAAACTATTGAGCCGAACCAGTAAATTATGCTGAACAATACCGTCTGAGCTCCTTTAAAGCATGAACAGGTCGAGAGTTAGCTACGTATTTTCAGTAAATGTGCTGCATTTAAAGGCTGCATTCCTCATATTAATCTCATAATTTCCTTCAGTTAATTTTACAAAAGCGATTTTTCAATTTGAAATACTCTTGTGACAATTAACTATAGCGCATGGACTGATTACATTGTGGTTACCGCATGGACTGATTACATTGTGGTTACCGCATGGACTGATTACATTGTGGTTACCGCATGGACTGATTACATTGTGGTTACCGCATGGACTGATTACATTGTGGTTACCGCATGGACTGATTACATTGTGGTTACCGCATGGACTGATTACATTGTGGTTACCGCATGGACTGATTACATTGTGGTTACCGCATGGACTGATTACATTGTGGTTACCGCATGGACTGATTACATTGTGGTTACCGCATGGACTGATTACATTGTGGTTACCGCATGGACTGATTACATTGTGGTTACCGCATGGACTGATTACATTGTGGTTACCGCATGGACTGATTACATTGTGGTTACCGCATGGACTGATTACATTGTGGTTACCGCATGGACTGATTACATTGTGGTTACATTTTTATTTGATAAATTAATGCCTGGAAAAGTTCCCTAATTGATATTGGCAATTCTTGCGCGTTGTCTTCACGGACGGCATTACTCTTACTTATTTTCAAAATTCCCTCAGTTTATCTCATATAAGTGATCTTTTGTATTTAAATATAGATGTTAAAATTAAATGTAATGCACGGAATAGTTAAATAATGACTTATAGACAATATACACATGATATTGATCGTGAAATAGCAGAGTTTGAACAGATCCACCATTGTTACTAAAACAACACGGTTGTATATTCATAAGAAATTAATATTTTGATAATAACAATATATTTAATGTTTTCGACAAATTACCTGTGTGTGTGTCTAATGAATGGGTTAATTTAAAAAAAATATTAGTAGTTTATAAAACAAATCACATTGGCAAAAAAACTATTAACTTATTCAGCAGTGAAACGACATTATACCAATGATTTTAGCCTAGGCTTACATGTACTGTATTTAATCTAATTCTGTCTGTTATACCTTGTGAGGAGTTCGTCACACTTCTAGCGGCACCGAGGAGCGCGCCGCCCCTCGTTCTGGGTGGATATTAGTTATATTATTATTACAATGCCGGTAGTTAAATATTGCAAATGACTACTCAAAGATATCCCATTAACTAACCAAAATACCTGTAACTTCCTACTAACAAGTGAACAGTGCATTTAATTAAAACTGTAGAAATATAGCTACGGTCTAATTCATCCTTTTTCTCCAACATAATCTAGTATTCCTTAATGCAGTGTAGATTAACAGTGTTAATTGGTTAATAATGAATCACTGTGTTAAATCATAAGTAATTGAAAAGACCAAGAATACCATAATAGTTCATATTAGGCTAATCGAAGATTTTATCATTTTGCTTGTTTTCAAGGGATTGTTAAGGGGTTACTACTCGGTGTTGTCGGCTATTAATTTATTTATTCATTTATTTTTTTAGTTTCATCGCTAGACTTCCATCAACCTTAAAACAAACTCCTTAGACCCCCCTTCAAGAAAAATGTGTAAATTTTTCGATAAAAAAAACTGTCCCGGCCAAAGGCCGGTTCCTCTAAAAAAAATTACAGGATCGCTTTCGCTCGCCAGGAAAAAATCAACACCTAAATGGCACGAAAGGTCTTGAAATTGACAACGAAATGGGGCGACAGATAGTAAAATCGCCAAACTAATGAAAGGAACGTCTTACAATTTCAAAACTAATATGCTAAACATGAGGGAGAAGGGGGTCCATAAAAAGCGAGTAGTCCCCCTTTAAACTGGTGGTTGCCCCTGGGACGTGACAGGCGGTAGTTGCTATACTGGTACTGTATAGCAGCCACTCTGACTGTGGTACTGTATAGCAGCCACTCTGACTGTGGTACTGTATAGCAGCCACTCTGACTGTGGTACTGTATAGCAGCCACTCTGACTGTGGTACTGTATAGCAGCCACTCTGACTGTGGTACTGTATAGCAGCCACTCTGACTGTGGTACTGTATAGCAGCCACTCTGACTGTGGTACTGTATAGCAGCCACTCTGACTGTGGTACTGTATAGCAGCCACTCTGACTGTGGTACTGTATAGCAGCCACTCTGACTGTGGTACTGTATAGCAGCCACTCTGACTGTGGTACTGTATAGCAGCCACTCTGACTGTGGTACTGTATAGCAGCCACTCTGACTGTGGTACTGTATAGCAGCCACTCTGACTGTGGTACTGTATAGCAGCCACTCTGACTGTGGTACTGTATAGCAGCCACTCTGACTGTGGTACTGTATAGCAGCCACTCTGACTGTGGTACTGTATAGCAGCCACTCTGACTGTGGTACTGTATAGCAGCCACTCTGACTGTGGTACTGTATAGCAGCCACTCTGACTGTGGTACTGTATAGCAGCCACTCTGACTGCCACTAATTATTTTCACGGGTTTGTTTTCTAGATTAAAGTAATATTTAGAGGATAGTGAGTACCGGTATACCTTGTTATTATAAAACACAATAATGTTCTGCCACTATTGCTAAATAATAGATGCATACTTTCATGCACCACCACATTTAAGGACTCTGGGGTTATATGAGCAAACATGTTACCATCAAGATAAATTATCGTCGTCGAATTATTCTTGGAGAAATTAATGTCCGAGATGAAGATAAGGGCACGTAGCCATAAACATAAATGGTTTTGTGAAAGTCGAGGCATATTTGGGGGATTATTCATGAACTTTTGCATTAAGATAGAGAGGAAGAGCTTTCTTTTTGTCTCTTTCTTTCTTTCTTTATTTTTTCCCCTTTGTTTTTATTTGTTTTCACATCACTCCAGCCTCCTCTAGCTTCCCCTTGAAAACGTTAATTGTGTCGCTCTCCACAACTCTCGCCGGCAGTTTGTTCCACTCCGTCACCACACTGTATGTCAAGAAACCTCGTGACATATACAGTAGGTGTGACCTAGACACACATTGGACAAACATTCATTCAACAGAATTCTGGGGCAACATGAGACATTCGCTAAAGTCGAACCAGGAAACTATTATGCGAACAAAACTACAGCCGTCTATTCAGTATTATTAGGCCAACAATCTAAATTACTAATCTCTATAACTCGAAACCTACTAAAGTAATCATATGTCTACTACTTTTTAAAAACACCCCCCAAGACCCTCTTTTAAGATTAGTTTGTACATTTTTCGATAGAAAAATGTCCCGGCCGAAGGCCGATTTCTCTTAAATTACAGCCACGATATCCGCTCGCCAGGAAAAAATCGACACCGAAGTTATACGAAGTCTTAATATTAACAAATGGGCCGAAAAGTCTTAAAATCGCCAAACTAATGGGCCGAACGTCTTAAAATCTCAAAACTAATGGGACTAAACATGAGGGAGAAGGGGGCCATAAAAACGACTCATTTGCCCTTAAGTGTACGTGTGACACCGGCTTCAATAAATCAAACATATAACTGAAACTGGAAAAAAAAAAAAAAAATTAAGGTCAAATACAAAAATCTTATATTAAATTCTTGAGTTATGTGTTTTGTTTTGTTTTTTTGTTTTTTCCAGCAGTCAAACCCGGAAACTAATTTACAAACATATATATAAAAGAACGAGACACGTATGATCATTATGAAAAATTATCGTTGCCAAATTTCTGCGAGAGAAAGCCAATCCAGCAGTAGTTTTTTGAGCAAGTTCGCAAACCTCTGATCATAACCGGTTAAGTCAGGTAAACAAATCAGGTACAATGCACGTCACAAATTAAGGGTTTCTTTTTAACGCGTACCCGCGTACCAGCCATTGCATGTGTGTGCATGTGTGTGTGTGTGTGCGTGTGTGACAGAAATGCTGAGGAATATTTTTAGAATGTTTTAGAGAGAGTACGTGTGTGTCTGTTGAGAGGGAAAGAGTGAGTGTATGTACGATGGTGTATCTGTGTGTGTATATATACAATAGTGTATGAACGTAGGTGTACAGTGCGTGTGTGAGATGCCGTGTATGTGTGTTAGAATGAGAGAGACAAACCATATACTACCGGTAGGCCACTCATAACCTAAGGACTCATAACTTCAGTTCTCATACGAGAACTTAACCCCTTCAGCACAATGACGTAATTTGCATCATATAATGGTCACCATTAGACGATTTTTGTTAGCTTATAATCTATTTTTAGAACTCAAAGTGTTAAATACGATCTCAGTAAACCCCCTGAATAACATAGCTCCTTCATAAGCTACAATCGTACTATGAATCGTATAATACCAAAGGTAAAAAGGCGTCATCGAGCTGAAGGAGTTAAAATATACAACATTATTTATACCTGTACTCTGTTCCATCCAAGGTGTGTTTAGAGAAAGTTACAAGGAGGTACAAGGAATAGTATCTCAAAAGACCTTGCGGTCCATTCCGAGGAGATATTTAAATTGGAAAGAGTGAGATATATTTTAAACTTCCAGCCATGGTTGCGTGTTGTATTCCTACTGAGTGTAAACATTTCGCTATAATCCACGTTGTCAAACTCGTTAAGTACCGGGTATTTTAAAGACTACAATTAGTTACGGTAAATCGTAGTCTGTGTTATTTAGATGTTTTTACTTGTTATTCCCTGGATATTATGCCCAGTAATTTGTATGGGGTCGTTTTCAAACACCCTGTATACAGTAGCTAAGATATGTTCTACCTGGAGCAACTTCCCTCAAAAGTTGTAAATAGTTCTTAAACAGTAGAGCAGTTCAAAATGAAAGTATACAGTGTTTCGCACACTCTGCAATAAGTGCATTGCACAATCTCTCTCGTTACACTTACAGTATCTCCCCGGAATGGACCACGAGGTCTTTGAGATACTATTTATTGTAACGCCATGTAACTCTCTGACCTCTGCGCGTTTGGAGGTTCATGTGTGCGTGTGCGTGTGCGTGTGCGTGTGCGTGTGCGTGTGTGTGTGTGTGTGTGTGTTCAATCCAACATTTACAGATATATAACCAGAAATACATGGCATACTATACTGTATTATGTACTGTATACGGTGACACCGGTACCGGTATATACTGTATAATTACAAATACCATGCATTCACATCAAAGCTCACATAATGAGACCATAGCACACCTATCTTCTCATCTATCAACTATAACAGATAACCTTGTTGCCTTCAATACTTTCAAAACCAAATGTATCCATGTATTTACCAGTCACAATCTTCCACTATCTCTTATTCTTCAACAACAATAAAAATAATCTTTCGTCCTCTTCAATATTCTTGGTGTTTCCTTTTCCTCTGACCTTTCTTGGAAAGACTAAATTACCACTCTTGCAACGGTAGCTTCACAGAAGTTAGGTGTGCTCAATCATCTCTGTGGGTTAGTTTCCCCTGCACAGCCTCTTGCTTTGTATAGGGGTGCTGTATGCCCATGTATAGAGAACTGTTCGCATGTGTGGGGAAGTTTCACCCATACTGCACTGCTTGAAAGGGTAGTCAAAAGCCTTTTGTCTCAGCCGCTCACCTCGTCTTACTAATTTTCTACAATATCTCTCTACACACCGCAATGTGCTTGCTCTCTCTCTCTCTCTCTCTCTCTCTCTCTCTCTCTCTCTCTCTCTCCTACCACTATTACAATAATCAGTGTTCTTCAGAGCTTTCTCCGTGTATACCTCCTTCCTTAGGCCTGGCACACATTGAGACACAATTAACACAGGTTGAAGCAGCACAGAGCAGAGCAGAACAATAAAAATGGTACCGGTACTTTAAATTTAGACGTATGCCTGCGCTATTGGCAGATTTTTGCGCTACCGGTACTCTGTGCTACGTCGGGTGTTTTCCCTGCATCTTAATATGCGTCGGGCCTTACGGAGAGTAGGTGACACCCGCCCTTCAACATATGTCCACCCCTATTCTGTCTAACTCTCTAACCCAGGAGTGGACCGATTTTCCCAGCCTTTCTTTCACTTAACAAGTAAACTCTGGAATTCTCTCCCTCAATCTATCTTTCCTTCATCCTAAAACTTAAATGGCTTCAAGCTCTGTGTCCAGACATTCTGAATAACATGCCTTGAGTTTGGCTCTGTCACTCTTTCAATTTGGGAGGGATACTTGTTACAGGCAGTTATGCCTTTTGCATCCCTCTTACACAAATAAATATATATATATATAAGACGTTTCATCCCATTAATTTTGAAAATAATTGGACACTTCACCCCATTCAGGTGTCGATTTTTTCTGTTTTTCTGGGAAAGCGATAGCAAGCCTGTAAATTAGAAGAAATCAGCCTTCAGCCGGGACATTTTTCTGTTTAAAAAAAAATAAAAATTTAGCCTGAAATGGGTCTGGGTGGCCATTTTGTTTAGTGTGAAGGAAGATTGGAAAGGCGATTTTGTTAGCCTAGGAGACAAACTAAAATAACCCCTGTGTTTAACCTCAACAGATCCCATATAACACCTCAACAGACATAGGTGTAACATTTATGAAGCTTGAAAACGCTAGGTGAACAACATGGCGCCTGCTATGAGAAACGAAGACGCCAGGTATCCAAAATGGCGATTATAGTCAAGACATTGCTATAACTCTCCCCATAAAGCAAAGGGGACTAGGACAAAAAAAAAAAAAAAAAAAAAAAGTGATTGTGAAGGATTGTGAAGGATTGTGCGCGTGATGGTGATGCCTGTTGGATTATACCTACTACTACTACTATCACTACTACTATTACTATCACTGAATACATCATCAGCAGCTACTACTCTACGGAAGGTAAGAGCCTGTGATGATTTGATATGCTCATAATTAAAACCAAGGTTAAGGGGAGATATCCACTGGAGGGATTTTTTTCTTGACCCCTTTCTCCCTCATGCTTAGCCCCATTGTTTTTTTAATTTTAAGACGTTTGCCCCATTATTTTGACGATTTTAAGGACTTTCAACCCATTTCTGTCAATTTTAAGACCTTTCGTGGCATTTAGGTGTCGATTTTATCCTGGCGAGCGATAGCGAGCCTGTAATTTAAGAGGAACCGGCTTTCAGCCGGGACATTTTTCTACCGAAATTTTTTCAAATTTATCTTGAACGGGAGTGAAGGGGGTGTAATTTCAAGCTTGATGGAAGTCTGAGAAACACACTAAAAACCTCCCCTTAAGAACAGTGAATTAGGGCGTGGAAATGTAGAACACAAAAAGTGGTGCAGTACCGGTATGCAGTAAAGGGGCTAGTGTGAACTCCAGTCCAGTGTACCATCTGTTGTTGCTGGGTACAACACCACGGGAGGAAACGCTGTACTGTACTAGTTTAAAAGGGGAGATTTCCACTTGAGGTTTTTTTCTTGACTCCTTTCTCCCTCATGTTAAGCCCCATTGCGTTTCTAATTTTAAGACGTTCGCCCCATTATTTTGACGATTTTAAGAACCTTCGACCCATTTCTGTCAATTTTAAGACCTTTCGTTCCATTTAGGTGTCGATTTTATCCTGGCGAGCGATAGCGAGCCTGTAATTTAAGAGGAACCGGCTTTCAGCCGGGACATTTTCTACCGAAAAATGTACAAATTTATCTTGAAAGGGGCTCAAGGGGGTGTAATCTTAAGCTTGATGGATATCTAGAGACCAAACTAAAAACCTCCCCTTAAAAGGACCTCTGCCGAGGAAGAATTGTGAAGTTGAGAAATGTGTATGTACCGGATATAGTACCGGTTTGTTTAAGGGTGAGCTCGTGGTTAATGACCGGCTTGAGAATGTCAACTTTGGCAATGAGTCGCTGGAGATAGTGGACAAGTTTTACTACATAAGAGATTTCACCTCTGCTTGTGTACGTGGAGCCAAGGCCACCAGGATTAGATGTGGCTGGGGAAAGTTCAGATAACTGGTTGCCTGGAGCGCCGCCAGTAGTATAGGACACAAGACTACAACCGCACCTTGTTTGGAACACTCGGTCTTAAGTACAGATAACTGGTTGCCTGAAGCGCCGCCAGTATAGGACACAAGACTACAACCGCACCTTGTTTGGAACACTCGGTCTTTAAGTTCAGATAACTGGTTGCCTGGAGCGCCGCCAGTATAGGACACAAGTACAACCGCACCTTGTTTGGAACACTCGGTCTTAAGTTCAGATAACTGGTTGCCTGGAACGCCGCCAGTATAGGACTCAAGACTACAACCGCACCTTGTTTGGAACACTCGGTCTTTAAGTTCAGATAACTGGTTGCCTGGAACGCCGCCAGTATAGGACACAAGACTACAACTGCACCTTGTTTGGAACACTCGGTCTTTAAGTTCAGATAACTGGTTGCCTGGAGCGCCGCCAGTATAGGACACAAGACTACAACCGCACCTTGTTTGGAACACTCGGTCTTTAAGTTCAGATAACTGGTTGCCTGGAGCGCCGCCAGTATAGGACACAAGACTACAACCGCACCTTGTTTGGAACACTCGGTCTTTAAGTTCAGATAACTGGTTGCCTGGAGCGCCGCCAGTATAGGACACAAGACTACAACCGCACCTTGTTTGGAACACTCGGTCTTTAAGTTCAGATAACTGGTTGCCTGGAGCGCCGCCAGTATAGGACACAAGACTACAACCGCACCTTGTTTGGAAGACTCAGTCTTTAAGTTCAGATAACTGGTTGCCTGGAGCGCCGCCAGTATAGGACACAAGACTACAACCGCACCTTGTTTGGAACACTCGGTCTTTAAGTTCAGATAACTGGTTGCCTGGAGCGCCGCCAGTATAGGACACAAGACTACAACCGCACCTTGTTTGGAACACTCGGTCTTTAAGTTCAGATAACTGGTTGCCTGGAGCGCCGCCAGTATAGGACACAAGACTACAACCGCACCTTGTTTGGAACACTCGGTCTTTAAGTTCAGATAACTGGTTGCCTGGAGCGCCGCCAGTATAGGACACAAGACTACAACCGCACCTTGTTTGGAACACTCGGTCTTAAGTTCAGATAACTGGTTGCCTGGAGCCCCGCCAGTATAGGACACAAGACTACAACCGCACCTTGTTTGGAACACTCGGTCTTAAGTTCAGATAACTGGTTGCCTGGAGCGCCGCCAGTATAGGACACAAGACTACAACCGCACCTTGTTTGGAACACTCGATCTTTAAGTTCAGATAACTGGTTGCCTGGAGCGCCGCCAGTATAGGACACAAGACTACAACCGCACCTTATTTGGAACACTCGGTCTTTAAGTTCAGATAACTGGTTGCCTGGAGCGCCGCCAGTATAGGACACAAGACTACAACCGCACCTTGTTTGGAACACTCGGTCTTTAAGTTCAGATAAGTGGTTGCCTGGAGCGCCGCCAGTATAGGACACAAGACTACAACCGCACCTTGTTTGGAACACTCGGTCTTAAGTTCAGATAACTGGTTGCCTGGAGCGCCGCCAGTATAGGACACAAGACTACAACCGCACCTTGTTTGGAAAACTCGGTCTTAAGTTCATATAACTGGTTGCCTGGAGCGCCGCCAGTATAGGACACAAGACTACAACCGCACCTTGTTTGGAACACTCGGTGTTAAGTTCAGATAACTGGTTGCCTGGAGCGCCGCCAGTATAGGACACAAGACTACAACCGCACCTTGTTTGGAACACTCGGTCTTTAAGTTCAGATAACTGGTTGCCTGGAGCGCCGCCAGTATAGGACACAAGACTACAACCGCACCTTGTTTGGAACACTCGGTCTTTAAGTTCAGATAACTGGTTGCCCGGAGCGCTGCCAGTATAGGACACAAGACTACAACCGCACCTTGTTTGGAACACTCGGTCTTAAGTTCAGATAACTGGTTGCCTGGAGCGCTGCCAGTATAGGACGCAAGACTACAACCGCACCTTGTTTGGAACACTCGGTCTTAAGTTCAGATAACTGGTTGCCTGGAGCGCCGCCAGTATAGGACACAAGACTACAACCGCACCTTGTTTGGAACACTCGGTCTTTAAGTTCAGATAACTGGTTGCCTGGAGCGCCGCCAGTATAGGACACAAGACTACAACCGCACCTTGTTTGGAACACTCGGTCTTTAAGTTCAGATAACTGGTTGCCTGGAGCGCCGCCAGTATAGAACACAAGACTACAACCGCACCTTGTTTGGAACACTCAGTCTTTAAGTTCAGATAACTGGTTGCCTGGAGCGCCGCCAGTATAGGACACAAGACTACAACCGCACCTTGTTTGGAACACTCGGTCTTTAAGTTCAGATAACTGGTTGCCTGGAGCGCCGCCAGTATAGGACACAAGACTACAACCGCACCTTGTTTGGAACACTCGGTCTTTAAGTTCAGATAACTGGTTGCCTGGAGCGCCGCCAGTATAGGACACAAGACTACAACCGCACCTTGTTTGGAACACTCGGTCTTTAAGTTCAGATAACTGGTTGCCTGGAGCGCCGCCAGTATAGGACACAAGACTACAACCGCACCTTGTTTGGAACACTCGGTCTTTAAGTTCAGATAACTGGTTGCCTGGAGTGCCACCAGTATAGGACACAAGACTACAACCGCACCTTGTTTGGAACACTCGGTCTTTAAGTTCAGATAACTGGTTGCCTGGAGCGCCGCCAGTATAGGACACAAGACTACAACCGCACCTTGTTTGGAACACTCGGTCTTAAGTTCAGATAACTGGTTGCCTGGAGCGCCGCCAGTATAGGACACAAGACTACAACCGCACCTTGTTTGGAACACTCGGTCTTAAGTTCAGATAACTGGTTGCCTGGAGCGCCGCCAGTAGTATAGGACACAAGACTACAACCGCACCTTGTTTGGAACACTCAGTCTTTAAGTTCAGATAACTGGTTGCCTGGAGCGCCGCCAGTATAGGACACAAGACTACAACCGCACCTTGTTTGGAACACTCGGTCTTTAAGTTCAGATAACTGGTTGCCTGGAGCGCCGCCAGTATAGGACACAAGACTACAACCGCACCTTGTTTGGAACACTCGGTCTTTAAGTTCAGATAACTGGTTGCCTGGAGCGCCGCCAGTATAGGACACAAGACTACAACCGCACCTTGTTTGGAACACTCGGTCTTTAACCCTTCCACGCACATATGACGCAGAGGTTGCCAGATTAGCAATAAGAAATAGAGTTCTCTCACTCTTAATGACTTCTCCAAAATTAGTTTTCTGCCCACAGCTAACTCAAAGACAACTGCAGAGGTTGAAGTAACTAAACTAAAGGTTTCTAAATACCCCTGATGGTAACAAAGGCTTTAAAGTATCCCTAATAGGCTCAAAATTGCGTCATATGTCGGAGAGGGTTAAGTTCAGATAACTGGTTGCCTGGAGCGCCGCCAGTATAGAACACAAGACTACAACCGCACCTTGTTTGGAACACTCGGTCTTTAAGTTCAGATAACTGGTTGCCTGGAGCGCCGCCAGTATAGGACACAAGACTACAACCGCACCTTGTTTGGAACACTCGGTCTTTAAGTTCAGATAACTGGTTGCCTGGAGCGCCGCCAGTATAGGACACAAGACTACAACCGCACCTTGTTTGGAACACTCGGTCTTTAAGTTCAGATAACTGGTTGCCTGGAGCGCCGCCAGTATAGGACACAAGACTACAACCGCACCTTGTTTGGAACACTCGGTCTTTAAGTTCAGATAACTGGTTGCCTGGAGCGCCGCCAGTATAGGACACAAGACTACAACCGCACCTTGTTTGGAACACTCGGTCTTTAAGTTCAGATAACTGGTTGCCTGGAGTGCCGCCAGTATAGGACACAAGACTACAACCGCACCTTGTTTGGAACACTCGGTCTTTAAGTTCAGATAACTGGTTGCCTGGAGCGCCGCCAGTATAGGACACAAGACTACAACCGCACCTTGTTTGGAACACTCGGTCTTTAAGTTCAGATAACTGGTTGCCTGGAGCGCCGCCAGTATAGGACACAAGACTACAACCGCACCTTGTTTGGAACACTCTGTCTTTAAGTTCAGATAACTGGTTGCCTGGGGCGCCGCCAGTATAGGACACAAGACTACAACCGCACCTTGTTTGGAACACTCGGTCTTTAAGTTCAGATAACTGGTTGCCTGGAGCGCCGCCAGTATAGGACACAAGACTACAACCGCACCTTGTTTGGAACACTCGGTCTTTAAGTTCAGATAACTGGTTGCCTGGAGCGCCGCCAGTATAGGACACAAGACTACAACCGCACCTTGTTTGGAACACTCGGTCTTTAAGTTCAGATAACTGGTTGCCTGGAGCGCCGCCAGTATAGGACACAAGACTACAACCGCACCTTGTTTGGAACACTCGGTCTTTAAGTTCAGATAACTGGTTGCCTGGAGCGCCGCCAGTATAGGACACAAGACTACAACCGCACCTTGTTTGGAACACTCGGTGTTAAGTTCAGATAACTGGTTGCCTGGAGCGCCGCCAGTATAGGACACAAGACTACAACCGCACCTTGTTTGGAACACTCGATCTTTAAGTTCAGATAACTGGTTGCCTGGAGCGCCGCCAGTATAGGACACAAGACTACAACCGCACCTTGTTTGGAACACTCGGTCTTTAAGTTCAGATAACTGGTTGCCTGGAGCGCCGCCAGTATAGGACACAAGACTACAACCGCACCTTGTTTGGAACACTTGGTCTTTAAGTTCAGATAACTGGTTGCCTGGAGCGCCGCCAGTATAGGACACAAGACTACAACCGCACCTTGTTTGGAACACTCGGTCTTTACATTTAGGAATGTATTATGTATGCATGTAAGTATGTATACTTTACTAAGGCTGTCGGCACACTACATAAATTAGGTTGGAAGCCAATAGTAGTTACCGGTACTCAAGTAATGGTATTCGATGGGCCAGTTTTTCAGGTAGAGTTAGTAGATGATCCAAAGGAGTTTCTTTTCAACCTCCCCTGTTTCGCCCCATTAGTTTGGCGATTATATTTCGCTTCATCCTACTCAGGTATCGAGTAATGTTACTATTGATACCGTTCATAGTACGTTCATTTTGTTTTCTGGTCCACAGTTTTTCTGAAGCTGAAGCCCTCTACTTGATTTTTGTGACAATATATATATTTGTTTTAAGTAGCCTAGTAAGGACAATTAGGTCAGTTGTTGCTTGTCTTCCTTTGTATTCCTGTGTAACACGTCGGACCAAATGGTGTTAAAAGTATGGACGCACAATTGAATCACCCCGTATATTAATCAGTAAACATACAGTAGATGTATTTCCACTTTACAGGTATTTGTTTAAGGGAGCCCACCTTGCTTTTTTTCTCTTTCTCTCCCTCTTGCTTTGGCTTGTATCCATTCGGCCCAATTCAGCCTTCTGTTTTAAGACGTTTACCCCCATCCAGGTGTCAATATTTTCTTGGCGAGCGGTAGCGAGCCAGCAAATAGATATTTTTGTTTTGACAGCAAGCTAGATTTGTACATTTTTCGATAGACAAATTTCTCCGGCGAAGCCGGATTTCTCCATATAATGCTGGCTCGCTATCGCTCGCCAGGAAGATATCGACACCTGGATGGGGATAAACGTCTTAAAACAGTTGGCTGAATGGGGCCCAATGGATACAAGCCAGGGAAAGAGAAAATGAGAGAAAGAACAAAAAAGGCGGTGACCCCCCCCCCCCTTAAACAGTGTAGATGAAGATGCAAACAATAATAAGAGGCTTCTTCAGTTATGACAAACCTTTCTATTGTATAAAACACAGGCAGACAAACTGACTGACTGACAACACTGTACAAATCAAGTGTGCAATACCGGTATATGTTTATGGTACACATTAAGGGGAGGTTTTTAGTTTGTTTCCTACTCCTCCAGCAATATTAAAATTTCACCCCCTTGACCCCCTTTTCAAGATAAATTTGTACATATTTCGGTAGAAAAATTTCCCGGCCGAAGGCCGGCTACTCTTATATTACAGGCTCGCTATCGCTCGCCAGGATAAAATCGACACCTAAATGGCACGAAAGGTCTTAAAATTGACAGAATGGGGCGGAAATTCTTAAAATCAACAAACTAATGGGGCAAACGTCTTAAAATCTCAAAAGCAATGGGGCTAAACATGAGGGAGAAAGGGGTCAAGAAAAAATTCCCTCAAGTGGAAATCTCCCCTTAAGTGTTTTAATATGAATAGATAAACCGAAGAACACTGTGTATGTGTACCGTTATTGTTACAATTATGTGTTCAAATGTTTACAGTGTAGCCATTAACACTATTTGGGCCGAGCGAGGCCTTTTTGGACCTCCCCTGGTTTGCTCCAGTAATTTGGAGATTTTAAGAAGTTTCACCCCATAAGATAATAACGAGACGCTTCACCCGATTCAGGAGTCTATATTTTCCTTGACAAGCGATAGCGAACCTGTAAGTCGGTAGAATTCGACCTTCGGCCGGGACATTTTTCTATCGAAAATGTTCATAATTACTTAGTTTGAAGGGTGTTTGGGTGGGCACTGCCACAATGAAACAACCAATTGAGCCACTCACTAAATAAATGCACAAACAAATCAACAAATGGCACCGTAACTCGTAAACTAGTTCTTATCTGGAGTGGTTGCATGTCTGATAACAGCTTACACACACACACACACACACACACACACACACACACACACACACACATATACTGTACAGTACATACACTCATACAGACCATACATACACACATACCGTACATACCGGTAGCCAACACACGCACACAAAACAAGGACAAATATATATATCTCACACACGCACACAAACATATACTGTACACACAAGCACACACACACACACACACACACACATACACAAAATGATGACACATAAAGATTACACGTACACCTTTACCCCCTTCAAGTTAAAGGTGTACATTTTTCGGTAGAAATATTTCCTGGCCGAAGACCAAAACTTACTAAAATGCTAACTCGCTATCGCTCGCCAGGATATTTTCCTATCAATAAATATTCAAATTTAGCTTGAAAGGGGTCTGGGGAGTGTCTTTAAGCTTGAAGGGGGTCGGGAGTTATGGTTTGAGAGGGTCAAGGGGGGGGGGGGGGGGGGTGGGGGGGGGGGGGGGGGGGGGGGGGGGGGGGGGGGGGGTGCTTGAAGAGAGCCCATGGTGTTCTTCAGCTTGAAGGGGTCGGGGGTGTTCTTCAGCTTAATGGGGGTCGGGGGTGTTCTTCAGCTTGAATGGGGTTGGGGTGTTCTTCAGCTTGAAGAGGGTTGGGGGTGTTCTTCAGCTTGAAGGGGGTTGGGGGTGTTCTTCAGCTTGAAGGGGGTTGGGGTGTTCTTCAGCTTAATGGGGGTCGGGGGTGTTCTTCAGCTTGAAGGGGGTTGGGGTGTTCTTCAGCTTAATGAGGGTCGGGGGTGTTCTTCAGCTTGAAGGGGGTCGGGGGTGTTCTTCAGCTTAATGGGGGGTTTCAGCTTAATGGGGTTGGGGGTGTTCTTCAGCTTGAAGGGGGTTGGGGGTGTTCTTCAGCTTAATGGGGGTCGGGGGTGTTCTTCAGCTTGAAGGGGGTTGGGGGGGTTCTGCAGCTTAATGGGGGTCGGGGGTATTCTTCAGCTTGAAGGGGTTGGGGTGTTCTTCAGCTTAATGGGGGTCGGGGGTGTTCTTCAGCTTGAAGGGGGTTAGAGGTGTTCTTCAGCTTAATGGGGGTCGGGGGTGTTCTTCAGCTTGAAGGGGGTCGGGGTGTTCTTCAGCTTGAAGGGGGTTGGGAGTGTTCTTCAGCTTGAAGAGGGTTGGGGGGTGTTCTTCAGCTTGAAGGGGGTTGGGGGTGTTCTTCAGCTTGAAGGGGGTTGGGGTGTTCTTCAGCTTGAAGGGGGTCGGGGGTGTTCTTCAGCTTAATGGGGTTGGGGGTGTTCTTCAGCTTGAAGGGGGTTGGGGTGTTCTTCAGCTTGAAGAGGGTTGGGGTGTTCTTCAGCTTGGAGGGTTGGGGGTGTTCTTCAGCTTAAAGGGGGTTGGGGGGGTTCTTCAGCTTAATGGGGGTCGGGGGTGTTCTTCAGCTTGAAGGGGGTTGGGGGTGTTCTTCAGCTTAATGGGGTTCAGGGGTGTTCTTCAGCTTGAAGGGGGTTGGGGGTTCTTCAGCTTAATGGGGGTCAGGGGTGTTCTTCAGCTTGAAGGGGGTTGGAGGTGTACTTCAGCTTAATGGGGGTCGGGGGTGTTCTTCAGCTTGAAGGGTTGTTGGGGTGTTCTTCAGCTTGAAGGGGGTTGGGCTGTTCTTCAGCTTGAAGGGGGTTGGGTGTTCTTCAGCTTGAAGGGGGTTGGGAATGTTCTTCAGCTTAATGGGGGTCGGGGGTGTTCTTCAGCTTAATGGGGGTCGGGGGTGTTCTTCAGCTTGAAGGGGGTCGGGGTGTTCTTCAGCTTGAAGGGGGTTGGGGTGTTCTTCAGCTTGAAGAGGGTTGGGGTGTTCTTCATCTTGAAGGGGATTGGGGGTGTTCTTCAGCTTGAAGGGGGTTGGGGGTGTTCTTCAGCTTAATGGGGTCCAGGGGTGTTCTTCAGCTTGAAGGGGTTGGGGTGTTCTTCAGCTTGAAGGGGTCGGGGGTGTTCTTCAGCTTGAAGGGGGTCGGGGTGTTCTTCAGCTTAATGGGGTTGGGGTCGGGGGTGTTCTTCAGCTTGAAGGGGTCGGGTGTTCTTCAGCTTAATGGGTCGGGGTGTTCTTCAGCTTGAAGGGGGTTGGGGGTGTTCTACAGCTTAATGGGGGGGGGGGGTGTTCTTCAGCTTGAAGGGGATCGGGGGTGTTCTTCAGCTTAAAGGGGTTCTTCAGCTTGAAGGGGGTTGGGGTGTTCTTCAGCTTGAAGGGGGTTGGGGGTGTTCTTCAGCTTAATGGGGGTCGGGGGTGTTCTTCAGCCTGAAGGGGGTTGGGGGGGTTCTGCAGCTTAATGGGGGTCGGGGGTGTTCTTCAGCTTGAAGGGGGTCGGGGTGTTCTTCAGCTTAATGGGGGTCGGGGGTGTTCTTCAGCTTGAAGGGGGTTAGAGGTGTTCTTCAGCTTAATGGGGGTCGGGGGTGTTCTTCAGCTTGAAGGGGTGTGGGGGTGTTCTTCAGCTTGAAGGGGGTTGGGAGTGTTCTTCAGCTTGAAGAGGGTTGGGGGTGTTCTTCAGCTTGAAGGGGGTTGGGGTGTTCTTCAGCTTAATGGGGGTCGGGGGTGTTCTTCAGCTTGAAGGGGTTTGGGGGTGTTCTTCAGCTTGAAGGGGGTTGGGGTGTTCTTCAGCTTGAAGAGGGTTGGGGTGTTCTTCATCTTGAAGGTGGTTGGGGGTGTTCTTCAGCTTAAAGGGGGTTGGGGGGGTGCTTCAGCTTAGTGGGGGTGGGGGGTGTTGTTCAGCTTGAAGGGGGTGGGGGGGGTTCTTCAGCTTAATGGGGTTCAGGGGTGTTCTTCAGCTTGAAGGGGGTTGGGGGGTTCTTCAGCTTAATGGGGGTCGGGGGTGTTCTTCAGCTTGAAGGGGGTTGGAGGTGTTCTTCAGCTTAATGGGGGTCGGGGGTGTTCTTCAGCTTGAAGGGTTGTTGGGGTGTTCTTCAGTTTGAAGGGGGTTGGGCTGTTCTTCAGCTTGAAGGGGGTTGGGTGTTCTTCAGCTTGAAGGGGGTTGGGAATGTTCTTCAGCTTAATGGGGGTCGGGGGTGTTCTTCAGCTTAATGGGAGTCAGGGGTGTTCCTCAGCTTGAAGGGGGTTGGGGTGTTCTTCAACTTGAAGAGGGTTTGGGGGTACGGTATCTTTAAGCTTGAAGAGGGTCTGGGGTGTTTTTTAGGCTGGATGGGTTTGGGGTGTTTTTAAGCTTGAAGTGGGCCTGGGGGTATTTTTAAGCTTCAAGTGGTTCTGGGGTATTTTTTAGCTTGAAGAGGGTTTGAGGTATTTTTAAGCCTGAAGTGGGTCTGGGGGTATTTTTAAGCTTGAAGTGGGTCTGGGGGTGTTTTTAAGCCTCAAGAGGGTCTGGGGGTGTTTTTAAGCTTGAAGGGGGTCTGGGGTTTTTTTTAAGCTTGAAGGGGGTCTGGGGTGTTTATAAGCTTGAAGGGGGTCTGGGGTTGTTTTTAAGCATGAAGATGGTCTGGGGGCATTTTTAAGCTTGAAGGAGGTCTGGGGGCTATTTTAAGCTTGAAGGTGATCTGGGGGGTAAGCTTGAATGGGGTATGGGGTGTATTTTTTAGCTTGAAAGGGGTCTGACGGTGTGTTTAGCTTGAAGGGGATCTGGTGTGTAATATTCAGTACAGTATATCCTTCTATAAGTCCACATGCACAATCACACATGTACTGTAACTACAAGCCTATATATACAAATACACTAACACATATACAATAACATGAGAGCGAGAGCGAGAGCGAGAGCGAGCAAGAGAGAGAGAGAGAGAGAGAGAGAGAGAGAGAGAGAGAGAGAGAGAGAGAGAGAGAGAGAGAGAGAGAGAGAGAGCGCGAGAGCGAGAGCGAGCGAGAGAGAGAGAGAGATCCAACCGCAAAGCTAGCTCTGGGTTACGTTCCCGTCTGCTACCTAGCAGACCCGGGATTAAATCTAGTTAATTAAATCTGACATTATATGATGGGCAATTGGGCATGGGAGCAGTTTTAGCCCTATCTAACCCGTGGGTGGTCTTTATGTTACACTCCCTGTTTCACCCATTTAGTTTTGCAATTTTAAGACGTTTCAACCCATTAGTTTGTCGATAGATAATTCACCCTATTAAGGTGTCACCTTTTTGTTGGCGAGCGATAGCAAACATGCAATTGGGAAACTAGCCTTCGGCCGCGATATTTGTCTACCGAAAGATTCTTTTAATCAGTTTGAGGCTTCGAAATGTATAAGAATTACTAACCGTGACTGTACAAGAGGGAAAGTCGAGCTGAAATATACAATTTATTCCTTGATACATAATTATGTAGAAAGCGTACACCTACATTCGTTTCAGTTCAAACTAAAAGAGGTGTGTGTGTGTGTGTATGAGAGAGAGTGTGTGTGTGTGTGTGTGTGTGTGTGTGTGTGTGTGTGTGTGTGTGTGTGTGTGTGTGTTAATATATGTGTGTGTGTGTTAGATCGTAAAGTGTTCGTGTATGAGAGAATATGTGTGTATGTTTGTGTTTATGTAGTGTATGTGTGTACGTCTGTATACTGTATATAGCTCATCGTCGTGCCACCACATACAGCAACCACAAGTCTAGCCAGTCATCTAACAAGCGGATCCCTTTAATAATACACTTTAAAGGTAACGGTATAAAAAAGTAGCCCCGAGGAATCGCATACCGGTATATAGAACAATCGCCTTAACCCGTCCAACCCCGGCTAGTTTTGTAATGTTTGTTCACCAGAACCCGGCCGGTTTTCAAAAAATTGTTTTATTCCAGAAACAATAGCGAATGGGTTAGGAATGAAGGAAAAACCACGAAAAACCGCTCAAAAAGCTTAAAGAATGGTCCTACAGAGCCCCCGAAAACGTATTTTACAAGAGTAAAAAATTGAAGGCAATTACCCCAAAAAACCAGGTTATTGCGCGCTCACGTGCACGCACGTGGACTTTGAGAGTTTTCAACCATCGGCACGGTTGCGTGGGATACGTACACAGTTCCCATACAAATCTGAGCCCTCTTGAGTGGCTACACCTGAGGTTACGGTCGGCGAAATTAGGGTGGCGCGCCAGGCGCGTCTCTGGGGCTGTGCGTTACATACATCGCCGACGCGTCAGGCGCGTCTAAGGATTTCCTCAGCAAATCCCTGGGAAGATACTTGTAATACACGCACGATATACAGTATATATATATATATATATAGGCTATATATATATATATATATATATATACTGTATATATAGGCTATATATATACTGTACTGTATAATACAGTAGGTTATTTTTTTTTTTTTTTTTTTTTTACATTTTTAAGTTCTCTCTCTCTCTCTCTCTCTCTCTCTCTCTCTCTCTCTCTCTCTCTCTCTCTCTCTCTCTCTCTCTCTCTCTCTCTCTCTCTCTCTCTCTCTCTCTCTCTCTCTCTCTCTCTCTTCCATATTATTACGGAGAAAGTTGGAAGTCCGAGAAAAAAAATCTATGATATTGGTGATTTGGTCTCTGTCTTACTTTTTTAGAAGTATTGACTGATGATAGCAATGAATGGAGAACGTTTTTAACTCCTTTTACACGATGGTGTCATTGTCATCCTATTATGGCCACCATTAGACGAGTTTCTTTAGCTCATAATCTATTTTCAGGACTCATAGGGTAAATACGACCTCAATAAACCCTCTAAATAACATGGGTCTTTCTTAAACTGCCTAAAATCGTCTAAATTTAGCCAGAATCAGAGGCAAAAAGACGTTGTGATGATGTGGCGGGTTTCAACCAATTATCGCGTTGCACCAGCTGGCTCTTTAAATTTTAGTCTCACCACACTATAAGCAGACTCCTAATTGGCTGTGGCTGGCAATACCTCTGTTGGTGTACTTTTTTCAAATTTTACTTCCTCAATAATAATAATAATAATAATAATAATAATAATAATAATAACAAACGCAACAACAACAATACTAATAATAACAAAAATACTACTACCGGTACAACCACTACTACTAATCATAAACAACAACAGATCAAATTCCATCCTCTCACACTTCTGATCTCTGCTTGACCCACAGCGAACTCCAAACATTAAAACCTGCTTCTAACCTAGCCTGGTATGTGCGGTGTGAGTGATCATGGTCAAGAATAGTTTCAAGGAACAATTATGATATTCTGAAAACAGGACCGAGCCACAAAGAACAATACAATGGGTTCCACTTGCCAATGTTGGTGATGGGCTGGTCTATCAGAATGAGAGTTGAGCGTTCTCTGCCATACCCATAGCTTACTCTGACTGTTCCTTTTACTTATATATCTTCTAGATCTCAAGTGACGGCGTCTTTTCCGTGGATTGACCTCCCTACTGTCAACCCTGGCAGATTGGGAGCCAAAGCGTCACATTTTTCCTTTGCCCCTCAACTTTCCCTTTATAATTGCTGCGGGGCACAGGGCCTTGGGTGGGGCTTTTGTTTCCCGGGCGTTTCCGCACCCTCCTCAGCTCCCCGCCTTTGAGTGGCTTCGGTCACCTGGGCATTATTAGTGGTAAGCTGGGAGGGTTCTGTGGGGGCGCTCGGTTATGGCCTTGGCCTTGCTCGGGACCTTGGGGCTGCTCGGCCAGACAGCCTGAGGAACAGCAACAACAACTTGCCAATGTTCACCTTCTCGTTTCTATCATTTCAAGTCATCGTAATTAAGTCCTGACCACCTTGTTTGGATTGCAAAGTCTGTGTCCAGTCTCTCTCTCTCTCTCTCTCTCTCTCTCTCTCTCTCTCTCTCTCCTGTTGTGCTATCCTTTTCTTCCAAGTATTCATGACCGCGGCTGTACCTGCTATGGCCCTCCGTAGAGACCTTATAGTTACAGAGATCAACCATCTAATTCCCCCATCTTGGTGCCACTGGTGACATTTTCTTCTCTTTACACTGAAATACCTCCATTCTCATACTAAACATTCTCATACTAAACGTTAGAGAATACTGGTATACCGTACATAATATATAGTTTGGTCTTTGGGTCTACATTCCACATGATCCAAAATATAATAAAACCCCGATATTTGATAATTGCGACACCACAATCCACAATGTCGTCCTAAGAAAGCTATGGCCACTCTCTCTCTCTCTGACTACAGGATCTCTAACCGTCAGCAGTGAGCCTTATTAGCTGGGGATTCTTAATCATGAGGTGGTGGCGGTGCGCTCTCTCTCTCTCTCTCTCTCTCTCTCTCTCTCTCTCTCTCTCTCTCTCTCTCTCTCTCTGTGATTTGCGATGTGTATAATAGGCCTATGTTGTACAGTCGCAGATACTAATGTTAATACATTATGAAGCCTCGAAAATTTAAAGGAACCTCCGAAATACAAATATCAGACAAAGAATGAATGAAGTTTGAGTTCTACCCGAAACAGCTTTGAAAATGTATGTATCAGCATCTATGAACACGACTGTGCATGGCCAAAGAAAATGGATATGTTGTGCCCAAATTATTATTGACTAGCCGTCCGGTTAGCTCAGTTGATAAAGTCCCTGCCTGCTACCCAACAGGCTCAGGTTCAATCATCGCTCATATTAGTGAGAACAAAAATCTGATATATAGCGGGCGGTTACCGTCACCCCCTGAGCAAGGGAGATGGGTAATGGTTATGGGCATTAGCCTACGTATGAGTTCGAAGGGGGAGAGAAATGGCGCTTGATAAATGACTTGAGATTATTATTACTGTACTGTATTACAACAACAGTTACTGTATCGAAACGTATTGCTGTCTGCCTGCAACCAATCTGTTGAGTGGTAAATAAAGGTTATCATGTCTAGTTAAGTTTCTTTATGTTCATTTGCAAAACTTTCACTTTAATTCTGCTGTTGCACATAATACAGTACGGTAATAAATCCCAATAGGCGAATTCACAGACGGGATTTTATGTTCGAGTCATGTGATAAGTGGTTTCTAATGAGGGACAGATACTTGTTGAACTCTTTAAAAAGCTTAGATTTGCTCAACGGCGCCACACAAGATCAACAGGTAGAAAAAGTAATGATTGTAACTGACATAATTGGGCCCTTGGCAAGATTTTTGGATTGTCCGCTAAGGTCCATAGCTGGTAAAATATCAAACTAATCGGGAAACAAAAAAAATAGATATACCGGTAGGTTGCTGTGAAGGCGCCTATTTAATGAAACCGTATAATGTTCAGGGAATTTTGTTTATTTCTCTTTTTTTTTTTTCTCTCTCTAGTCTCGACCTACATTAAGCTTAAATTATCACCCCCAAGACCCCTTCGAGAGTTACCGGTATGTATTCTCTATTGCAAACATGATTTTTAGTGTACCTACCCAGTGACCCACATCAACCACAACCAATTTGTATCCACCAACAGTAATCCCGATCACTGTATGCAGTCTAATACCAAATCGGGTTCATCTCTAGGAGTGTGAGTAACAGAACTGCTGATGTTATCTTAAAACTTTACTTGTCATTAGTGAGACCCCATATGGATTATGCTGTCCAATTTTGGTGTCCTTATTACAAAATGGACATAGATTCATTGGAGAGAGTACAGCGTAGAATGACAAAAATGATCCATAATATTAGAAATCTTTCGTATGAAGAAAGGTTGAAGAAATTAGGTTTACATTCGTTAGAGAGACGCAGAGTTAGAGGGGATATGATAGAGGTGTTCAAGTGGGTTAGTGGGATTAACAAAGGGGACATGACAAATGTACTAAAGCTCAGTGATAGCGAAAGAACTCGTACCAATGGTTTCAAATTAGATAAATTTCGTTTCAGAAAAGATATAGGCAAATATTGGTTTGGTAACAGAGTTGTAGATGGGTGGAATGGACTACCAAGTGCTATAGTGGGATCTAAAACTGTAGGGAGCTTTAAGATAAAATTGGATAAGCATATGGACGAGAAGGGTTGGGTGTGAAGGGGGATCAGCCGGGTTGGGCCAATCAGCGCTCTGCAGACCCCCATAATCCTGCGTTAATCTCTAACCGTTTTGGTAAGATGATCCTCAGGGTATTGGAGTGTGAAGCCTATAATTGGGCTTTGTAATTGAATTGGGGTTGTGTGGGACAGGGATCTGCCTTGCTTAGGCCAATCGGCTTTCTGCAGACTCCCATTTTCTTATGTTCTTATGTTCTTAAACATCTCTTTTTAAATCTCTCCGCAGGCAGTAAGTAGTATTCGCGCGTGGGGAACTTTTTATCAGTTTCTGGAGACAAGTTGACAACAAAACTCAATTCAGCAAAACTCAGCCCTCTTCCTAGCGGAATCAGGAATTTGGTGCATATTAAACATATCATATATTCAGGCGGATGAATCTGCTACATCCATTAGAATTAATGGATGGGGACAAAACAATCTAGTTTCCTTTAATGCACAGAAAACCAAGTACATTCAATTTTCTAACCGACAGAATCTCACTGACTCCCATATATTTTTTAATCATGTAAATATTCCCACTTCCCCTGGTATTGACATTCTCGGTGTAACATTAACTACTAACTTGAGCTGGAAACATTATGTTAGAAGCATTGCTAAGAATGCCTCTAAAAAACTGGGACTCCTGTACAGAGTTCGAGAATTCTTCACTGACGAGCAGTTGGCCGTGATATATAAAAGTCATGTGCGTTCTCAGATGGATTACTGTTCACCTCTGTGGGGTGGAAGTGGAGTGGTTGCATTGAGGCAGTTGGACAAAATTCAAAATAAAGCTATTAGATTAATCAATAACCCTGCAATCACACAGGACCTTCCTACATTATCCATACGAAGAAACGTTGCATCCCTTGCATTATTCTACAGATATTTTCACAGCAATTGTTCCGAGGAACTTGCTTCAATTGTGCCGCCTCTCCACATCTTTCCCCGTAGAACTAGGGCAGCTGAGAGCGCCCATGAATTTACACTTTCTCCTCCACAATGCAGAACTTCTGCTTATCAGAATTCATTTATCCCCAGAGCTACTACTCTTTGGAATTCACTTCCCTCGAATTGCTTTCCACAAACTTACAATCTACAAATTTTTAAATCCAGTTGTTACAAACATTTTATGAATGGAGGATGCCTTTAGGCACATGGATCTTTTTGTTTTATCTGTGTTTTTCCTTCCTCCGTTCATTGTCTCTTTAAAAAAAAAAAAAAAAAAAAAATACAGATTCCAATACAGTATATCCAGTTTTAGACAATCTCACGGTGCAAGAGCTACATCAGTTGGCATAGGATATCTGCCAGGTTCACTTTGTTCATTTTGGCTCTGCGAACAACTATGGTCTTAGTGTTTAAAGTCGTGGAGCTAGCCATTTAGGATGAGTAGTGCATCAAAGGTTCCAGAGAAGAAAAATCTTGCGGTGCAAGAGCCAACACAGTCGGTAGCGAAAATCCAACAGGTTCACTTTGTTAATTCAGGCTCTGCAAACAACTTTGGTCTTATTGTTCAATGTCGTGCAGGCAGTTGTTTAGGAGTAGGCTAGTTCATCTAGGTTCCAGAGACAAGACATAACTCAACAAAACTCAGCCCTCTTCCTAGCGATTATGCAAATTTACCATAAAAACTATCTAGCCTAAAACCAAAAAGAAAAACCATGGGAAAATTAGTGGTAGTTTCGGTAATATTTTCCGGTGTGGACAATGTTTGTTTACCCATAATCACTCGTTAAACGTCTTAACCCCTCATTTTCCCTGAGCTTCAAAGCCCTCCCCACTTGTGTATTTGTTTTTAATATTATCGAGGTAATGGGAGCGTATTGCTGATGTATAGGTATTGCCAATAAATATTCTTGTAGAAAATATACGGAAACATCATTTTTTTTCGGTAAAACTAAACATTTGGTCAAGGTTATCATCCGTCTCAAATAGAGGTACCTTGATAATTATGTTAAATATTAGGGATGTACCTATCTATCTATCTATTGCCTGACGCCGTGATCCCCAAAGGGGTGGACACGAACGAACCGCCCCCATGCACCTCTGTCCCCAGTCAGTTGACGCCCCTCCTCCCAACCAGCACCGCTTTCATCCATATACTTCCTCACTCCATCCTTGCACCTCTCCCTCTATGTCCTTCCACCTCACTCTCGTACACCCTCTCAGTCATTCTCTCGCTTTCCATACGGTACGTTCCATACGGTACGTTCCATATGGCGGTAATTATAGGGAATAGGCTCGCACCCTTATGTCATGTTTTTTTCCTTCAGATTTTGAGAAATTAGTGTTTTCATGGTCTTAGTTATAATTCCAATGTGGTATACACGATGGGTTGAGGGGGAGCTTTGCCCCCTCCTCCTCCCTATGAATTATTGAAATCGTCATCTGGATGTTGCCAGCAGGGGGTAAATATCGATTATACTGCATAAAGAAGGCGTTTGTAACCAGTGAAGATGTCCGAAAGAGCTTTGAGATTGATTAGAATGGGCGTTTTTTCTATTAATATCGGGTTTTATAAATGTGATCAAAATTATTCTCCCACAGTGGATTATACTGTACATGAGTACAGTATAAGAATTCCATAGAACTACATTGTCCCTAATAAATTATGTATAAGGCTGCGAGCCTATTCCCTATAATTATCAACAAATTTATTCAGCTGGTATCACAGCCCTTGTTATATATAGCCTAAACTAAACTATAGTTGCTACTATCTAAAACCAAAATATGGCCTACATGCTTTAATTGTCTTTGGAGTTAGGAGTTTGGACCCTAAACCTACTATATGGCTACATGATCTTTAAAATGAATCAGTAGTGGTCTCGCCATCGTCATACTGATCCCACACTTTGTAATGTCGACACTATTATATATCTAGGAATAACTTTAACAAACAAGAGAACCCTTTTTAAAACACAAAAGAAAATTATGATAGAAAGCGCACAAAAACTGGCAAATGTAACTTGCTCAGAAATAGCAAAAAGTTGCCACAAATTTTTAATTGGGAAAAAATACTGGAAAAGTTTAGCAGTACCTTCTATATTGTATGGAACAAATATCATGCTATTATCAGAGACAGACATAAAGAAACTGCAAAGGATTGAAAATGGAGTGTATAGAAAATACTAGGGGCAGCAAAATATGCACCCAACTGCACATTAAGGCAAGAATAACAAAAGGAAAATTGACATACATAAAAGGCATAGAGGAAGGTAAAAGTCAACTATTAAAAGACATATCAAGAGATATAAGAATAAAAGAAAACAATAAATGGATTAAAATTATAAGAGGTTATCTGGAAAACATAAACCTAAGGTACATCAACTTAACAGAAATTAATAAAGAAAACCTGAAGAAAAAGGTGAAGGAATGGGACACAAATGAATGGGAAGAAGTGAAAAGCAAGACAACTTTGGAAATATATGAGAAATGGAAAACATCAATTGGAGAAGACCTTATTTATGACAACAGACCATCATCTATCATTTTGTATAAAGCAAGAACCAATACCTTACCCTTAAATGACAGAAAAAGACACACAAATGAGAGAACAAACTGTAATATGTGTGGAGGTGAAAATGAAGATCTGAAACATTTTATCCTGAAATGTCCAGATCCAGAATATGTACAAGAAAGAGCCACAATAAGAGAACTACAACAACTATATGAAGAAAATGAAAATTATATAATAGGTACATTTCTATTTAATAAGAGTAGAATGGAAGAAAAGAAAGCCATTTTGTATAGGCTAAGTTCTGGAAAAAACGGGAAAATAAATTAAAAGAACTCGCAATCAACAGATACAGAATTGAGAACAGTTAGTATAATCTAAATGTGGGACAAACTGGATTTTAGGTCACGTATGGGATATAATGTTCTAAATGTGTACTATAGCTTTGTCATAGAGTATTAGTCACCACAATATATGTCTTTACCCCTGCATATTAAATTATTTTTCCTTGGACTTTGTGGGTTAAATAAGGGTGCAAGGAAAAATGGCGGCCATCTTGGATCAGCTGAGAACTAATATTTTTCACTTGTATACCGTATTTTTAGTATTTTGTCATATTCTATATCAATGCTAACCCTGCGGGGGGCTGGGGGCAGCAGCCCCCAGGTTAAGTTAGGTCGTTAGGTTAGGGTAATGACAAAATATGGCTTTAACCCGTCCAGCCCCGGCTAGTTTTGTAATGTTTGTTCACCAGAACCCGGCCGTTTTTCAAAAAATTGTTTTATTCCAGAAACAATAGCGAATGGGTTAGGAATGAAGGAAAAACCACGAAAAAACGCTCAAAAAGCTTAAAAAATGGTCCTACAGAGCCCCCGAAAACGTATTTTACAAGAGTAAAAAATTGAAGGCAATTATCCCAAAAAACCAGGTTATTGCGCGCTCACGCGCACGCACGTGGACTTTGAGAGTTTTCAACCATCGGCACGGTTGCGTGGGATACGTACACAGTTCCCATACAAATCTGAGCCCTCTTGAGTGGCTACATCTGAGGTTACGGTCGGCGCAATTAGGGTGACGCGCCAGGCGCGTCTCTGGGGCTGTGCGTTACATACATCGCCGACGCGTCAGGCGCGTCGCTGGGGCTGTACGGGTTAAGAGGCATGTTTTAATATTGCAAAATAATGGGTAAAATCCAATTTATGGGTGCGCGACGGTCTAAACCCAGCTCACGTTCCCTGTTTACGGGTGAACAATCCAAGTTTCTCGTATTTCACTTATCCTATAGGCTAGTGAATTTGCGATGGTAATTACATGTAGGCTACACCAACAAAGTATCGTTCATGAAGCTTCTAGAACACTGATAATTATCGATGGGGCTCGTATCCGGGTTGTCTTCAATTTTATCCCTACATTCCTATAGGCCTATATGGCATTACCATCGGAAATTAGGCTAGTATTGACCCAAGATTTTTACCCAACACTGTAGGCCCTATAGCCTATCGAAGAAAAAAATAAATATAGGCCTGGCTAGGCTATGCTAAAAATGCTGCTAGGAATCATGGAAGGGTAAATATTTAGTTTTACACCGGCGACGATTTTTACAAGTATTTTTTATTTTTTTTCCTTGTTTTGGGGTTTTTTAGTTCTGTTTTTTTATGAACCTCATCGGAAAATGCAAAACAAGTCTTATCCATAAATCTTAAGACACGGCCCCCGATAGTGGGGAGGGCTATGAACATCAGGGAAATTGCGGGGTAAAAGACGTAAATAAAGGGGTAATATTGGAACAACTCTGAAAATAAAATATTTAAAAGTAACAAAACCTGAAAATGGAAAAACCCGAGCCAAGTTTTGACCAAACTTGGCCGGGGTTTTTCTATTTTTCAGAGTCCAAAATCACAGTAACCTCATTTAAAAAGTTGGCTCAGGTTTTCTTGTTTTTCAACGTGGAAAAAGCAAGTAAGAATGGGGGTTAACATTAGGGTCAATATACAGGAGGCGCTACAATATAGGTAGCAATATTCTAATGGTAGTTTTGGGTTCCTATCATCATATGCTTCATTTCTATATACTTTTTATCCCCGGGAAACAAACTAAAAATCTTGGGTTTTTTATTTTTTTCTTGGATTTTTTTTTTTTTTTTGTATTAACCTAACCAAAAAACCTAACCTAACCTAACCTAAATGTATTTGGGGGCTATTAGGTTAGCTTAGGTTAGGTTTTTTGGTTAGGTTAATGACCAAAACAAAAAATCCCAAGAAAATAAATGAAAAATCCCAAGATTTTTGTTTTTTTTTCCCGGGGATAAAAAGTATATAGAAATTAAGCATATGATGATAGGAACCCAAAACTACCATTATAATTTTGCTACCTATATTGTAGCGCCTCCTGTATATTGACCAACATTAGCCTAACCTAACCTGACCTAACCTAGTATAATGGGTGGGGGCTGCTGCCCCCACCCCCTCGGTAAATCCATGAAATCCGAGCCAAGTGTTGTCATTAACCTAACCTAACCAAATAACCTAACCTAACCTAACCTAGTATTATGGGTGGGGGCTGCTGCCCCCACACCCCCGCTAAATCCATGAAATCCGAGGCAAGTTTTGTCATTAACCTAACCAAATAACCTAACCTGACCTAACCTAGTATTATGGGTGGGGGCTGCTGCCCCTTACCTATTACCTAGTGATAAAGTAGAACAAAAATCTAGATAATATTTACTAATGGGAAAGTAAGGTACCTCATTCATCGTCGTGGTCGTCGTCGGTGTTTGAATTTGAATCAGTGTTGGAGACGGTATCCGAAGCGTCGGGGTTGTGAGGTGGTGGTGGTTGGGTGTCAGACTGAGGAGGATACAGCTTGGCAGCCTCAGTCAAGGTGTGGAAAGCGTTTTTCTTGTGGTCCTTCAGGAAGAGGTATCGATCGACGTTATGCTTTCTTCTAACAATTAACGTTTCATCGATCTCTACCACCACACCACTACCCCCAATTGGTGGTTGTTCACTAAACCAATGTTCTGTCACCTCGTTGCAAAAAGACCGCCAGTCAACACTAGTTTTCAGGCTAATTTCAATGTTTTCAACTGCGGTATTGTGTGAGAACGATTTGTGGCAGAATAAATTGATGAACAGAACAACCTGCCATGGCTGTAGATGAATGCCAGAGAGAAATGAACCCTTATTGTTGCTAACACTATAGCCACAGCGTCGTTTTTTTTTAGTTTTATTAAGAAAAAATTCGTGGTGGCAGCGCCAGACAAGTGTCTTTTTGCCTGTTTTGGTGTTAACTTGTTCTCTTAGAGTACAGGGGCGTCCACACTTAACACAATCAACTTTTGAGGGCAAAACACCATGGGCTTTTAAAATATCTAAACTTGGCTCGTTTTTTCTTAGACACTTTTCAATATTATCAAAAAAGGAAGGTGTACATCCATCGCAGATGGAAGCCATGACTCGAGTGGTGAAAACTGAAATCACAGGCACGGTGGGGAGAGAGAGAGGCGTGGGTAGTTGTGAGTGGTTGAGGCATGTAACCAGATACTACGTCATTAACATGATTGATTATTATTGGCAGGTGTGAAACATTACTGCGCAGGCGTGGCATAAATGAATGAAGGTGGTGGAGGGAGAGGGGTGGGCGTCCCGCACCAACGCAACAGAAAATGGAGATCGGGTGAGCCGTGCGAGATTTAGGGATTTTTTTTATACATTTAGGGATTTTTTTTATAATGAATTACCGACGGGGTGGACATATATGGCAATGAAGTACATGACCTAACTATCATATTTGTCTAAATAATATATGATGGTTTCGACCCGGTGTAGAAATAAATAAATTCCCATGAGTGTATAAAAGACACACAAAGATTGAGATATTTCGCGCATGTGTAAATCTGAAATAGGCCTAGGCCTAGCCTAATTCCGAACATTCTTGGCAAGTCTCCTTAGTAGCCTAGGCGGCTAGCCTATATACCCGGGCCTACAGGGTTCAAGGGTTGGTATTGCACACATACACAGACACAAAAACAACAACATAGCCTACCCCAGAGTGTTGGGGCTTGTACTGCTAGGTGAATGGAGAACACTGGTAACCATGTGTAGACAGTGTAGAATCACTCCTCACAAACTGTCGCCATCTCGTCTACTCCAATTATATCACGTTTCCGCTGTTTTCCTTCTTCTTGTATTTGCAGCATTGAAGTAATAGTCCGCACTTTGACATGTCAAAGCCAAGGACATTTCAGTGGACTTACGGTTGTTTATGGGTATATCACTAACACGCCCTCAGGCATCCACCCAAGCACATCGTATACATTACACCGCGTGACTGTCTGACTGAGCTTCAGTTTTAAAGGTACAACTCGCATATGTTTGTTGATCTTGTCGTATTCAGTATCACCTATCTGTCTACCCAGGCGACTAATTAATTCCAATACTATATTCTACATCGATTATATACGTGACAATAGTGATAAAACCTCACTAGAATATAATATAATCGTAAATAGTTGACTGTCCGGAAGCGTAGATTTGCCCTTGTGTCGGAACACATGGCTTCCAAAACAAACCCCGTTGTAGTGAATAAGCATCTTTGGCGGTATTTTATGTAATTTAATGTTTCAATAATGCAAGCTTAGGAATAGCGTATGTTAGTAAATTATGTTATTGTCCATGATTATAGTGTTCACTTAATTAAGAAAGTTAAACGTGAGGGTTTTTAACGTGGTATGCAAAGGAAGTTCTTGGAGCTATTATGCTGTATTAATTCTTAACCCCTTCTGTACCAGCGACGTCTTTTAAATTTTACTCTGGCTACTATTAGACGATTTTATGCAGTTTAAAAAGGACCTCCAGCAATTAACAAGCTCTGAACTATCTCACTTGACCATTTTTACTACTACAGATCCTTCTTAACCCTTTCGCTGCAGGTGACGTTCTGGAATGTTTTGGCAAGTTACAGCAATTTCCAGGCTTTAAAAGCCTGTAAAAAACGTAAGAATCGACTGTCAGTGGGTGGGAGCGTGAGGGGCCCACCTCCGACCCTCAGAGCACCGAGCGGCTCACTGAGCAAGGCTGTGTGGTGGGCGAGTCTCTCTCTGTCTCTCTCATAAGTGCAGCCAAGGGAGCGAGTGTTACATAATAGCGGGATTCCCGCGTTTCACTGGGATCACTGCGGGTGAACCAGACTACGTATACGGTCCGTTCTGGTGTCATTTTGAAGCTATTTTCGCCTAGTTTTCGGCAGAATACACTTCATTTAATGCAGATGCTGATTTATCATTCAGGAGTGCCTGAATAGGCCCTAAATAGCCCAAAACAGCCCGCAGCCAAAGGGTTAAAACCACACGAAATCTTCTAAAAAGGCTAGAATATAATTAAATAGAAGGTATAGAAGGGTTTAAACACACTCGTGACTCGCCCTTATCATTTGGCTAGAGTTAAGCCGGTGTCACACGTACATTTTAGTGGAGGATGTATCGGAACCACAGTGTCCGAGTCAAAAAGTAGCTAAAATCGAGACTATTACCTCACCATTTGTTCTTTCATTATGACTGTATTTTGTATCTTAAGATCCTAATCGTGTACTGTACATTCCAATTTACTATAGGAATAAACTGCAAACACAATACTAATAATACAATGGCTTACAGCGGGTTCGAGGCTCCAATAGCCTACACGTAGCCGATAAACTAGCTCGTGTGACGCAGGCTTTACACAACATTCATTGTTAACCTAATTCAACCATTAGTGAGTTTCAGGTGTGGTTGATTGTGTGGTGGTATAAAGTTATGGCGCCCCTCATGTATATATATCAGCCCCCCCCCCCCCCCTTAAGCCTGAGCTGGATCTGCTCCTGGGTGAGATTATTATTATTATCATTATTATATTATTATTAGTATCATTAATATTATTATAATCATTATTATTATTGGTAGTAGTAGTATTATTGTCTTTGTCCATGAGCCAATAAGCGCTTCACACAACAAGTTTAGCAGAATTACGGCTTAGGTCAACAGCTTAAAATTATTAAGCACAACCATTCCAAAAAACAAAACAAAATACTGCGCTTATATAATTTTGGAAACTGAATAACTCTCTCGAGTCTCTCCACGCACCGGTGAACACAGAGTAATTACATTGGAAAATGTTATATGGGTAAAAAGCCTGATGTCGTGAGGTCAGGCGAAGGAGGTTAAATGAGGGGAGGGAGAGGCAGGTAGATTGTACTGTACCTTATGTGAGCGTGATATGAAGGGAGAAAAAAGGTTGGCAGATACTGGCGAATCTGGCTAAAGCTGAACATAGTGTATCATATATTATATTATATGCAAAATAATTATAGGCTATAACAATATAACATATAATAAATAAATAAATATGTAGGCTATATATAGGCTGTACATTATATATATACAGTAGGCTATATATATATATATATATATATATATATATATTATATATATATATATATATTTATATATATATATATATATACAGTATATATATATATATATATATATATTATATATATTATATATATATATCGGTATATATATATATATATACATATATATATATATACCGGGTATATAATATACAGTATATATATATATATATATATACCTTTGCGATCTGTAGCTGTAGCCTAACTATTCCATTTAAGTAATATTTGTTAAGGTACTGGTAATTCGAAGCGTGGGAAGTTGGCTTCACTGATTCGCCCTGACACTCCTTCCGTTAGTATCCTTCCTCCTAGGGTCAGACAAAGCTTACCATGTGAATGACCCAGTGAAAAGAGAGAGGGATAGAGTATAGGCAGTTCTATGATACTGCATGTACTGTATATGCTGCTATAATGTACAGTATTTCATAATTTGTGATACTAAAAAATATTCACTCAAATATCGAAAACTACAGCCTTACATCAAACAACTCTATTGTTCTACGTTTATTGGTACATTGCTAGAAATAACTGCTATAGTCAAAGCATTTATAAATATACGTACATATACAGCTTAACAAGGCAAAAAACGAATAAATAGATAAGTAAATAAACAAAATTAATAACTAAGTTACTGATAGGTGGAGACGGTCATCATCCACTTTCTGTTGCCAATGTGTTGGCCAGAGAATGTGGCTTTGCTGGAAAATGTATCAAGTCAGTGACCACTTTCACTTTCCCGCATCACAACAAGGTGGTTGACAACATAGCCCGGGGCATCAGTAAGGACGTGCGGCCCTCTAGTTGGAAGCAGTTTGCTGTACCCAGACTAATATCATAATAATATTTAGTCCCTGGAGGTGATAATGTGGTACCTGGAGCCGGGGACTCCCTTATAACTGCAGTGTTGCAGTTGAGGATTACCATCTCTGTTCCCACAACCACCTTTGGGTGACTAGGGCTCAAAGGTGAATGCATGTTATTTTGTTTTATTTTTTGTTTTTATGAAAGAAGAGGACAAAAGGCAAAGGTGCCTGTACAGATGTTCTTCAGCAGATAAAGAGAGAGTTAGCCAAATTCAAGATGCATCTGAGTCATAATGCCTGGACATGGTGCTTGGAGGTGTTTAAGTCATAGGAGGAGGGAAAGATGTGTTGAGGAAGTGTATTCCAGAGTTAACTGGTTATGTAAAAGAAAGAGAGCTGGCTAGAATAGGGATGAGATTGTGTTGAGAGGCGTGTGCACTGAGAATGTTCTGAAGAGCATTGTTGGTTGTAATAGCGGTGGTGCAACATTGTGGTAAGTGGCAAAGCATTAGAGAAAATTATTGGAGGAGGAGAATAATATTGATGAGACAAAATGCTTTTGATTCCACCCTATGAAGAAGAGCTGTGCGAATAGTACTCCACACAGGGCCGCATCAAGCCCCTGTACAAAGCAAGGAGCTGTGAAGGGGAAAACAATCCATGGAGTAGGTTGAGCACATCTAACTTCTGAGAAGAGAAATTGGCAAGAGAAAGAGAGTTGGTGATAGGATAGAACCCTGTGTGACACCGGAGTTGATAGGCTTAGGAGAGGAGTAGTGACAATATAACACTGCTGCTATCGAGCTGCTTGAGGTACCTAGCAATTAATAAATAGATAGTATACTAAGGGCTCATGAGTGCACCGAATGCTGTCAATTTAATCTACTGTTTTTTTTCTGTTCCAGGAATCACTGTGTGCTGCGTTGGGTGGGAGCTGCCAACAAAGACACAGTGGTTGTAAGGGTCGGACATTAAGTTCACTGTGTTACTCCGGGGCCATGGTCTGCTGTACCCCAGGTAGGTCTTAACCCTAACAGTCCCAGTGACATAATATACACCAACGTAGGCGGAATTGGGTTACATGATATCAGAGAGAAAGAGAGAGTGCAGTGAGGTGATGTTAGAGCCATCTGGCTCTATTAAAGGGACACTCGGTTGAGCGCATACCTCTGCCTATGCTGGCTTTGTCACTAAATAAACTTAAATGGTCACAACAAGTGTGACATTAGCTAAGAAGCTGAATATGTATTTTCCCTTATCAATAACTTTGGGATAGCTGGCTGGTTCTTTACCATTAATATAATAGGCCTAAATTTTCTTCTGGATCTGGGTTCCAGGATATGATTAGGATTGCTTCCAAAATTTAATAATTTCTTGGTGCACATCCTATCAGCCCACCGAATTTCGTGAAAATTGGTTCATTACTTCGTGAGATGTCTTGTTTACAGACAAATAAACAGATAGACAAACAAACAAACAGAGGCAAAACCATAACCTCCGTAGATAAAATGTTCAACACTATCATTATGCTAGAAAGAACCTTACACCGCTTAGTAATTGCACTGTTCGTTAATCTGACATGCTTAGCAGCAATTTCGGAGGGTAAACCAGTGTAGATATTGTATATTTCTGGAAATATCTTCAGTTATAAGAGTGACGTTGGTGAGATCAAGAGCTGTGTCCCTGGGTTTGTTGACATATTAACAAACATATAGAAGAACGTGAAAGGGTCCTAGCTAGAGCTATGAAAAATTTCATCAATTAGAAAAATTAGCTTTATGAATGACATACATACCTTAACTTCATATTGCACTTTCTTTCCTTTCCTTCCTTCACAATTGACCAATTGCGAGTTTCATTCTATAAGAAAGTTGAAGCTGTAGACATCATTATTTAGCAGAATTACCAGCTAAAACACGGTTGTCGTATATTTATAAATATATAAAACCGAATTGAACATATTTCTATCCATTAAAAACCTACATTATTATTGTATTTCTATATTACATAAATATTTACAGTTCCATCTTCCTTATAGCCTGAAACTTGCAAGTGGTCAGTTGCTGATTCCCCCTTTCTTGCACATTTCAGATTTTCTCCTCACACTTCCCAAGCGGCTCGCTTGGTGTAGTGACTAGCGTCTCGGACTTCCACCCAGAATGCCCGGGTTCGTGCCCACGCTCGGCGCATTAAAGATTTTTCCCAAGCACTGAGTCGTTACCATCCCTCATGAGCAAAGGGATGGGGTAGTAGTACAGGACCCCAATGGAAATACGCCTAATCGGCCTTATTGAGCTATCCTTAGCTAGCTTAGCATGCGCTAGCTTTAAGAACTATTATTATTATTATTATTATTATATAATTGACCCATTTCTACCCTTACTAAAGAGTGCCATAGAGGAAAATGCAAAATTGGAGATCATGAGCACAGAACAATAGACTAAAGAATGCACTGGGACGATTCAGTGATGCCAGCAACCGCCATGTTGTCCTACCCAAACCAGTTGATTACCCATTAAAATACAAGTTTCGTATAAACTAATCTAACTTAATGTAACATAATCCGATCAACTTAATGACCTTTTTCTCGAGCTGACACGGTGATGGTGGCTGGGCCCCGGTGTGACTGTCTATAAGAGCAGTGTCTATGCGAGAAGTCAGCCCAAGTAACCAAACACTGCTTAATTTAAACTAATCTAGGGGTGGACACAGCAGCTAACAAAGCTATGTCAGAGTTGAATGTCTGGTACCTGGACGATGCTACTTTGGGTGGGTCTGTAGAGAATGTCCTATTCAATCTAAGCAGCATCATAAATGACATCGGCCAGGCTGGGCTAGAGGTAAATGACACCAAATGTGAACTTGTCTTCCTCAACCACACACTTGAAGAAAGAGAACACACTTGGGCCCGAGCACCAGCAAACCCTCTTAGGTTCCCCACTTAGTCCGGCAGCAATCCCACCAGCACTTCAAGGTATACAGGAGAGGCTACAACATCTTGTGAACTGCTTGATGCACATCGATGCCCACTCACCTCTGGCCCTTCTCAAGAACTGCTTCTCCATTCAAAAGCTCCAGTACCTTTTGCGCACATCAATGAGTTACACGAACAATGGGGGCCTCCAAGAATTAGACAACATAATCCAAAAAGCAGTTACCAGTATCACCAACGTGACTTGGGCACAAGCCACTCTCCCTTTCCGCCTCATGGGCCTGGGGATACGGAGAGACATGGATATTGCCTCCCCTGCCTTTATCTCTTCCCTTTTGTAGCAACCAACGACCTCGTAGTGTCCATCCTTTCTTCTCAACCCAGAATGACACTTGATGAGGAATTAGCAGAAGCGATTAACATCTGGAAGGAAAGTACAGGAGCAGAGGAGGAGCCTCAGGGTACCTTCAGGTGCAAGCAGAAAGTGTGGGAAACCATCTCGGCGAAGAAAACACAAGAAAGTCTCCTAATCAATGCGGACCAGGTTGCTAAACCACGCCTCCAGGCAGCCTCCCGTTTGGAAATTGGCTTGTGGTTGCATGCCATCCCCATCCCACCTATTGGGTTGCTATCGCGCTCAGAGTGGGTGCGTCAGTTTGTCACCCACACACTAGCAAGTGTGGTGCATTGATGGATACTCAAGGTCACCATGCTCTGTCGTGTAGTCACAGCGCAGGCCACCTGCCAAGACACTCGGCACTAAATGATGTCATAAAATGCGCCCTGCAGAGTGCTAACTGTGCATCAATCCTTGAACCTCATGGACTTGCCAGAGATGACGGCAAACGGCCAGATGGGATGACCACCTTCCCTTACAAGAATGGCCTAAAATGGACTCCTAAAACCCGTCCACCTCTCCTCCCCAACCCACCCAGCCCATCCACACACCAACCTAATCCATTCCTACCCTCATCTCCTGCACCCCCACCCCCACCCCATCCTCGTGCAGCAGCACCCAACATACACCGCACACACAACATTAACATCCTTCAACTAAACATAGATGGCATCAACACAAAGCAACACGAACTCACACACTTCATCAAACAACACAACATACACATTGCCATCTTACAAGAAACAAAACTCCGTACAACACAAAAAACACCTACATTTAACAATTTCACCACCATACGACAAGACCGGGCCGTCGACATTGCCGGTGGACTCATCACCCTGGTACACAAAGATATAACATATATAGACACCAGTGCACATACCAAATCCCTCCTCCCCCCAACCGATAACACAACAGAAATACAATCAATTAAAATACGCACTGGCAACAGCTCCAACATTACCATCATAAACACATACATCCCTCCCCAAACATCCCCTACAATACCAAATTATTACAGACCACAAATACAACACACCACAAACACCCCACACATCATCCTGGGTGGTGATTTCAATGCAAAGACGTCGGCCTGGTTTGTCGACAACCCCGACACAGACAGAGGGCTGGTCCTACAACACCAAACAGACAACCTATATATCGTTAATAACATTCATCAGCATACCCATACTCCCCACCAAGCCCTCTACACCCCATCATCTCCTGATATCACCTTTTGCTCCCCCGAACTCGCCCCCACAACATCCTGGAGGGTGGTCAGAACCTTAGGCTCAGACCACCTCCCGATCATTATCACCACCAAAACAAGACTCACCCCAGTTAGCCACAGACACACTTACACTAACTATAAAAGAGCTAACTGGGAAGCTTTCACAAATGAGACAGAACAACACTTTGAAACCTTAAACAGTACACCCATCACTAACATCAACAATGCTGTACACACATTCAACACGACTATCCAAAACGCCGACAAGAAACACATTCCAAGAGGTAACATAAAAAAACACAACCCCAACTTCTCACCAGAAATTCAAAACCTCATCATACAACGCGACACACTGAAACACTCCCCAGCACCCCACACACAAGACATCAATCAACAAATTCAAGCACTCAACATCCAGATTAACAACAAAATACAAGAACAACAAACACTAAATTGGAATAACTTCCTACAAACACTCGATCACAAAACAAACCCCCCAAAACTCTACAAAACACTAAACAGCATCACACTTTCCAACAGCAACACAACACAATCACATGCTGCAATCACAAGAACAGACTACTTCTTCACGTAAACAACAAGCAAACACTCTCATCAATCACTTCTCTCATGTCAGTCACCTAAAACCCCACAAAGACGACCGACGTGTCATCCGACGCAAAAGACAATTCCCCACAGACCCTGACTATACACCCTTCACCAACAACCAGACAAAGCATATCATCAACAATCTCAAGCTCTCACCCGCCTGTGGCCTAGACAACATAAGCAACATTCACCTCAGACACCTGGGACCACAAGGCATAGAAGCACTCACTAACATATCAAACTACAGTTACTCACACAACACAATACCAGACATCTGGAAGCATGGTATCATCATCACATTCCCCAAACCTAACAAAGACCCCACGCTACCCTCCTCACACCGCCCTATCACACTCCTTTGCACCCCCTCCAAAGTCATAGAGCACCTTGTACTACAACTGATGACACCTGACTTACCCCTTTCTCCAACACAACACGGCTTCAGGCCATTGCACTCCACAAACACTCTTCTTACAGACCTTACACAAAGAGCTTTTGATGGCATCAACTCAGCTAGACCACCACACAGATCAGTACTTGCCACACTTGACATTAGTAAAGCCTTCGATGCCATCCCCCGCCACAACCTAACAAACAAAATCTACAACACAACCATGCACAACAACACAAAAAGATGGCTGGCCAACTTCTTAGCAGGCAGATGTGCACACGTATCCTTTGCCGTTCAGTCATCTAGCATTAGAAATTTCCCAAACGGAGTCCCGCAAGGATCCGTCCTGTCGCCCGCACTCTTCAATCTGTACATGCATGATATAAATACACCAAATTCACCCCAAATAACCATAGCCTCCTACGCAGACGACATAACACTCACAAGCACGCACCAAAACCCAGACACTACAATAAGACTCCTTCAAGACTATCTCGACACATTACATGAATGGTGCACTACAAACAGACTCAATTTAGCCCCAGCTAAATCCACTGCAACCCTCCTCACAAGCTGGACAGGAGAGCACGATTACGTCCCGGGACTCAACATAAACACACCCCTAACACACACACACACACAAAATCCTAGGAGTAACATACGACACCCAAATGACATTCAAACAGCACACCACAAACACGAAAAAAAAACTGACACCCAGACTTAACGCCCTCAGATCACTTGCCCACACGAAATTTGGACACAACAAAGAAACCACCACCACAGTCTACAAACAATACATAAAATCAGTTATGGAATACGCAAGCCCGGCCTGGGCTTCTAACCTAGCTGAAACACATCATAAGACCTTACAGACTATTCAAAATAAAGCCCTTAAAATCATCACAGGATGCACGGCTGTAGTACTACACCCACAGATCACCTACATCAAGAAACCAAAGTTCTAAAAGTCAAAGATCATCTAGACATGAGAGGCACTCAATTCCTGGCAGCAGCCTCCACGAATCAACACCACCCACTACACTACATGGCAACACACCCACAGACACCAAGAAATATCAAAACAACACCCAGCACATGCTATCACACACAAACACTGTCTTCTCTCCCTCCCTGCCCACCCCAAACCAACTTCCGGAAGCACATCCATACTCATATCACTCGCCGTTCCATCCACTCACTCATAGACAACACGCAGCTGCAAGCACGACCACCCGAAATCCATCCTTCTGAATCCTCCCTTCCTCGCAAGGACAGAGTCCACCTGGCCAGGCTGAGATGCGGACACCATCCAGCTCTTCTGAGCTATCACAAGAGGCTGGATGACTCCGTCGTCGACACCTGCCCGGGTTGTAACACAGCACCCCATACCATAAAACACATCATAGAAGACTGCATTTCACACAATCACTTACGCCAACAACACAATTTACACTATTTGAGAGCTCTGTGGGAAAGGCCGACCGTGGCCATGGCCTTCCTTAAGGACTCGGGGCTGTTCGGCCAGGCAGCTTAGGGAACAACAACAACAACAACAAGAATGGCCAGTGCCTCGTGTGGGATGCCACATGTGTTCACACTTTCTCAATAACCAACATCATCAGAAGCGCCAACGAAGCAGTTGAAGCTGCCCGGATAGCAGAAAGTAGAAAGTGAGAAAAATATAAAGTTCTCGCCAGACGTCATCAGTTCGAGCCTCTGGCTTTCGAAACATCAGGAGTCTTCGGCCCTACCACCCTCAATATGGTGAATGAAATAGTTCGTAAAATCAGAGAAGTTACAGGAGAACCCCGGGAAATCCTCTGGCTCAAGCAAAGACTAGGGATGGCTATCCTCCGGGGTATATATGTGAGACACCTGCCCTGCGGTGCTAGCGGTGCTAGAGGAAGGGTGATCAGAGCCAACCCGATCACCTATTATTCCACGATTTATTACTGCTACCTTGTTGGAGGTGGGAACCTAACTTAATATAGTTTAACCTAACCTAGCCTGTTATATACTAATCTAACCTAATACAACTTAACCTAACTAACTTGATGTCCATCTTTCCTTAGGTCGGCGTGATTGGCTTGGCCCTGGGGTAACTATAAAAAGGGTCTATGCACGTGGCACCTGCCCCAGTAACCCCAAGCGGTGCCAGAAGAAGGGTGGTCGGTGCCAAGCCGATTCCCTACCCTGTGACACCTTGGCTGTTGATCGGCTGTGTAAAGCGGAGTCCTGCACCTGTTGTCTACAAAGTAAATATGGTCCTGCAGGATATTATCATATTATATTAAATTATTATTGAGGACTTTGCTTGCTTTTCCCATAATCGAGCAATGCTTTATAGTTTGTCCTCTAGGCTAACAAAAATGCTTTTCAAGACTTCCTTCAAACTTAAAAAAAAATGCCACTTAGACTCCCTTCAAGTTAAATTTGTACATTTTTCGATAGAAAAACGTCCCGGCCAATTTCTTTTAAGTTACAGGTTCGCTATCATTCGCCTAGACAAAAATGGACTCCTTAATTGAGTGAAGCGTCTTAATATCGCCCAAATAATGAGGTGAAACTTCTTAAAATCTTCAAACTAATGAAGCAAACCAAGGGAGAGTTCCAAATAGAACCCCCTCGGACCAAATAGGGTTACGTGATATGGGAACTCAATAACGAAGGTTAACATATCGAAGTGACATCACACCAATAAGGTAAATGTCTTGTGGTTTATATACCCTGTTCAGTATAGGTAGGCCAGACGTCGTATTTCCTAACACCTGTGACTCGGAAAGGGCTAGAGCAAAGGGGTTGTAAATTTGCACACCTAATCCCTGGTCGACTCTTCCCAAATGGTAAGCATATTGGCTTGATTACTCTAGTTTGTTTTTAAGTTATAGAGGTTAGTGGTCAAGATTTTTGGCCTACTTGTAATGAATGGACTAGTTGTAGTTTAAGGGGAGACTGGCCGTTTGTTTGGTCTATTAATTAATTTATTCATATATTTTTTTAGTTTCCTCCCTAGACCTCCATCAAGCTTAGAAAAACACCCCCTAGAACCCCCTTCAAGATAAATTTGTAAATTTTTCGGTAGAAAAATTTCCTGGCCGAAGGCCGGTTCCTCTTAAAATTGCAGGCTCGCTATCGCTTGCCAGGAAATAATCGACACCTAAATGGCACGAAAGGTCTTAAAGTTGACAAGGAAATAGGGCAAAAGGTGTTAAAATCGCCAAACTAATGGGCCCAACGTCTTAAAATCTCAAAACTAGTGGGGCTAAACATTAGGGGGAAGGAAGTCCAGAAAAAACGGTCTGCCTCCCCTTAAAACCCTCTCTAATGGGATAGATTTTCACCCTGGCCCTCGGACTGTTAAATTAAGACAAATTAAACTCTACCGTCTGGAAAGTGGAATAACCCTGTGATACTTTGTCTGGAAAGTGGAATAACCCTGTGATACTTTGTCTGGCAAGTGGAATAACCCTGTGATACTTTGTCTGGAAAGTGGAATAACCCTGTGATACTTTGTCTGGAAAGCGGAATAACCCTGTGATACTTTGTCTGGAAAGTGGAATAACCCTGTGATACTTTGTCTGGAAAGTGGAATAACCCTGTGATACTTTGTCGGGAAGGTGTGTCACGTGGATCCTTCTCAAGTGTTAAGGGGAGATTTGAGGGATTTTTTTTTATGGACCCCTTTCTCCCTCATGTTTAGATCTATAGTTTTTGAGATTTTAATACGTTCGCCTCAATATTTTGGCGATTTTAAGAACTTTCACCCAATTTCTGTCAATTTTAAGACCTTTCGTGCCATTTAGGTGTCGATTTTTTCCTGGCGAGCGATAGCGAGCCTGTAATTTAAGAGGAACCGGGCTTCGGCCAGGACATTTTTCTACCGAAAAATGTACGAATTTATCTTGAAAGGGCGTCTAGGGGGGGTGATTTTAAGCTTGATGGAGGTCTAGGGAACAAGCTAAAAACCTCCCCTTAAGGCGGTGTCATATGGGCACTTTTTGTTCTCGATCTCGATTTATAATGTGTAGGGCATATCACACATGTAAGGGTATTAGGGTGGAGGATAGGGGACCAGGATATAGGATGGGGAGAGCTAAGTCCAGGGTTTAGACGTGAGTGACATGTGCAATTTGTCTAGTTTAGGGCGGAGGATGTATCAGAGTAACAGTATCCGAGTCTGGGATCCGAGTCAAGAAAGTAGCTAATATCGAGTATTTTTTTACACTTTAGAGAAAATAGAGTTGAAGATATTATATGGTGTATTTTGTTAACATAATGCCTCATCCATGATTTCTAAGGGCCATTTTATTAAACCATGGTAATAGCTTTCCCTACGACCTTTCCCGACCCAGATTGACCCTTATCGCTTATCTGTATAAGGGTTAAGGGTAGATTTCCACCTGGAGGATTTTTTTCTGGACCCCTTTCTCCCTCAAGTTTAGCCCCATTGCTTTTGAGATTTTAAGACGTTTGCCCCATTAGTTTGGCGATTTTAAGAACCCTCGCCCCATTTCTGTCAATTTTAAGACCATTCGTGCCATTTAGGTGTCGATTTTTTCCTGGCGAGCGATAACGAGCCTGTAATTTAAGGGGAATCGGCCTTCGGCCGGGACATTTTTCTACCGAAAAATTTACAAATTCATCTTGAAAGGGGGTCTAGGGGGAGTAATTTTAAGTTTGATGGAAGTCTAGGGAATCAACTAAAACCCTCCCCTTAATCTGGGTCGGGAAAGCTCTAATTACCATGGTTTAATAAAAAATTACCCTAACCCCCTTTATCCCCCTCAGACCAAGACGACGCGTGCAAGCGAAAGGTCGGGTGCGAGGCGAGGGGCGGGTTCTGTGTCCGGGGCAGCAGGAAGCTATGCCAGAGGGAGGGAGGTCAGGTCATCAAGAGAGGCTGTAAGGGAAGAAAGTGCTCCTGTTGTGTGCCAGGTCAGTGGGTATCCTAGTCTGGTTTGTTTAAGGGGAGGCAGACCGTTTTTTTTTTTTTTTTTTTTTTTTTTTTTTTTTTGGTCTATTAATTCATATATTTCTTATTTTTCTCGCTAGACCTCCATCAAGCTTAGAAAAACACCCCCTAGACCCCCCTTCAAGTTAAAGTTGTACATTTTTCGGTAGAAATATGTCCCGGCCGAAGGCCGCTTCCTCTTAAAATTACAGGCTCGCTATCGCTCGCCAGGAAATAATCGAAACCTAAATGGCACGAAAGGTCTTAACATTGACAACGAAATGGGGCAAAAGGTGTTAAAATCGCCAAGCTAATGGGCCGAACGTCTTATAATCTCAAAACTAGTGGGGCTAAACATTAGGGAGAAGGGGGTCCAGAAAAACGGTTTGCCTCCCCTTAATGGGCGAGTTGACACATGCGGATCTTGTGTTTAAGGTCATATACAGTAATCAGAGCCTTGACCCCTTCATCACCCTTACGTAGTTTTCATCATATTCTGGTTACCACTGGACGGGTTTCTTGAGTTTATAATCTACCTCTACGACTCAAATGGGTAAATACAATTTCAATAAATCCTCTTAATATCATAGGTCCTTCTTAAACTGCGTAAAATCGTCTAATTTTAGCCGGAATTATAGGTAAAAGACGTCATGTTGTTGAAGGGGTTAACCTCTACTGTAACATCACGTCTTTTAAATCTTATTCTAGCTATATTTACACTATTTTATGCAGTTTAAGAAGGATCTGTGATAGTAAAAAGAGTTGTTGTTGTTGTTGTTGTTGTTCCCCAAGCTGCCTGGCTGAACAGCCCCAAGGCCCCGAGTAAGGCCAAGGCCATAAACGAGCGCCCCCACAGAACCCTCCCTGCCGACCACAATAAAGCCTGGGTGACCGAAGCCACTCCATGGCGGGGAGCTGAGAGGGTGCGTAAACGCCCGGGAAACCAGGGCACAGGGCCCTGGGTGGGGCACCCAGGGCCCTGTGCCCCTCAGAAATTATGAAGAGAAAGTTGAGGGGCAAAGGAATAATGTGACGCTTTAGCTTCCAATCTTGGTAGATTGGGAGGTCAATCCACGGAAGAGACGCCGTCACTTGAGATTTAGAAAATATATAAGTAAAAGGAACAGTCAGAGTAAGCTATGGGTATGGCAGAGATCGCTCAGGTCTCACTCTGATAGACCAGCCCATCGCCAGAGTAAAAAGAGTTAAGTGAGATAGGTCGAAGCCTGATAATTGCACTGAATTCACTGAATAAAATCGTCTAATAGTAGCCAGAATAAAGTTAAAAGGACGGCACCAGTACAGAAAGGGTTAAGGTTTATAAAATGTTGATTGTCATTGATGGACCTTGGCAAGATTGTTGAAGTATTCGCCAAAGTCCATTACATAGCCAGCAATCAAACAAATCACACAAGATTGTTGAAGTATTCGCCAAAGTCCATTACATAGCCAGCAATCAAACAAATCACACAAGATTGTTGAAGTATTCGCCAAAGTCCATTACATAGCCAGCAATCAAACAAATCACACAAGATTGTTGAAGTATTCGCCAAAGTCCATTACATAGCCAGCAATCAAACAAATCACACAAGATTGTTGAAGTATTCGCCAAAGTCCATTACATAGCCAGCAATCAAACAAATCACACACACGATTCTAGACTAGTGCTACGTGTGAGCACGCCCATTCTGTATTCATCATCTTAAGGATATATACAGTATATATGTGTGTGTGTAACGTCTTAAAATGTCAAAACTAATGGGGTTAAACATATGGGAGAACAGAAACCCTATTATTCTTTATATCAATAACTTACTGGAAGAGCTAATTCACCATCATACTTTGCTGTCAAGTTAATTCATCATCATACTTTGCTGTCAAGTATTCACCATCATACTATGCTGTCAAGTTAATTCACCATCATACTATGCTGTCAAGTTAATTCACCATACTATGTTGCCAAGTTAATTCACCATCATACTATGCTGTCAAGTTAATTCACTATCATACTAAGCTGTCAAGTTAATTTACCATCATACTATGCTGTCAAGTTAATTTGAATTGACTGTAGGGAGGATTAGTAAGCCTGTTTGATTCAATTTGTCAATTTTGTTACTAATTCACAAAGTTTCTCTCTAGGCGACTGCTCTTGTGGAAAGGCGAACAACAGACGAATCGTTGGTGGGTGGGCAACTGTCCCTCCCTACAAGTACCCATGGTTGACGGGTCTCAAGATAACGGACATCACGGGCACCACAGGCAAGTACTTCTGCGGTGGAGCCATCATTAACAACAAATTCATCCTCAGCGCCGCTCATTGCCTCTACAACCAGTTCACCGCCAGCCCCTATGACCCGGACATGTTAATGGTCGGTATTGGGGATCACAACCAGGTGTCCACGGATGATGATTTACCCGGTGTGACACAACTGGTCAGCATTGAGGAGATCATCATCCACCACGAGTACCAGTTCCTCAAGCCTGAGCATGACATTGGCCTCATCCGCTTGAGCTCATCTATTGACCTCACTTCTTATCCGCAGGTACGATAGACCATTTTCTTCTAACAAATGTAATCTCACAGCATCTTCTCTTATACCTAACCTAGTATCATGAGTTGGTTCTCATAACAAACATTACTTTTCTAGAATAAACCAAAGTCAAAACATATTGTGCATGTCAAACCGATATCAAACCCAGGGCTTAGGGCATTTTATGTACATTTGTAATTATGTTAATTATTCACAACGGCTAATAGAGAGACTTTAAGGCATCTCTAAATGTGCTATGTCAGGTCCAAGCTGTGTGCATGCAGCCAGGCATAATCAGGATCAAAACGCTGGATGTCCTCGACAGGCCTTATTGGTTTTTAAGTAATTGTATAATTATATTCTGTTATTTTTTAAATATTTATAAAGTTTAGGATTTTCCAATAGTTATGTAATGTGAGCACGATATAATCCGCTGATGTGGGGAGCTGGTACTTGTCATAATCTAAATAACAAGTTGATATTACTTTTACTGTCAGGTCCAAGCAGTATGCCTACCAACAGACATCTATGAATCCTATGAGGGTCGGATTGGCATGGCGTACGGGTGGGGCGTCGTAGAGGAGATGGGCGTCGAGCAACCCGACATTGCCCGGGAAGTTGGGCTCACCATCTGGGACGACAAATGTAACGGGAAGACCATCGGCAAAGTTAAGATCACCTCACAGATGTTGTGTGCCGGGGAGATGGAAGGCGGGAAGGACACATGTAGGGGGGATTCCGGCGGACCTTTAACTGTGGAGAAAGACAGCATACATGTGCTGGTTGGAATAACATCTTTTGGGTCTGGTTGTGGGAAGCCAAACTCTCCTGGTGTCTACACTCGTGTCACAGAATATCTCGATTGGATTTTCGATAACACTCAAGGGACTTCTTTCTGTAATAACTAGCATCATGAAGCCCAAGTAACATGAACCCAACACCAAGTGCAACAGGAACACCATCGGGAAAGACAAGATCACCTCAGGGATGCTGTGCACTGAGTAGAAGAAAGGGCGAAAGGCTCCAGTTTGATAATCATCTCTTAATTAATTTCATTAGCAGATGTTTGGTGTTGGGAGTTAAATTAATACATTAGATAACTACATGATGCCTAGGACCCATAAGCCAACTTCTTACAAGTTTATTGGTTACATGTATTTGGTAATAGAATCCACTACAAGTTATTATGTTATTTTAATTCATTGTGTTCTTATGTTAAATAGGACTGTACAAGATTAGTAGCTTCAAGATACACACTACAGTCATAATAAAAAGGAAAACTGTCAGATGGTAGACTTGATTTCTGCTACATTTTGGCTCGGATACACCCGGTGCTAAGGTGCAACTTATCTCTACAGGATTTTCAAAAATTCTCCAGGAATGTATCTTTGTAATAACTAGTAAAGGACCTCATATTGCTGTAGCAGTCAACTTAACCATATTTAGTCCGAGGGGGTCTTTTTGGAACTCCCTTGTTTCACTCCATTAGTTTGGAGATTTTAAGACGTTTCACCTAATTAGTTTGGCGATTATACGACACTTCACTCCTTTCAGGTGTCGATTATTTCTGGGCGAGCGATAGCGAACCTACAATTTAGGAGAAGCCGGCCTTTCTACCGAAAAATGTACAAATTTAGCATGAAGGAGGTATGGGTGGGTATTTTTTTAGTTTTCAGGAAGTTTGGGAAGGTGTTTTTGTTAGCCTAGGGTACAAACTAGAATACAGTGCTATAAAATGGCAAAAAGGACACAAAATTCTCAAGAATAATACAACAAAATATAATGACCCACAAGACGTCGGAACATATAGTGTTAAGTGTTATTACTATTAGCAGGACATTTGGAATCAGGGACTATTACATATTGTGTGTATCTTCTGTCAAGGATTAACCCCTTCTGTACCGGCAACGTCTTTTTAATTTTATTGTAGCTATATTAAGACGATTTGTGCAGTTTAAGAATGATGTGTGGTATCAAAAAAGGTTAGTGAGATAGTTCGAAGCATTTAAATTACTGGAGGGCCTATTGAAAATTGAATACAATCGTCTAATAGTAGCCAAAATAAAGTTAAAATGACGCAGCCGGTACAGAGGAGGTTAATATTATTTCCATAATGTTTTCACCTGTACTGTAAAAATCATGTGTGCAATACCAGAACCCATAATTGACACGAAATTGGCATACATTTTAGGGGTTGTAATTTGAAGACATTTTATATATCTTGGCTTTCATAATATGTCTCGGCACCAAGTATATTTTGATAAAACATTGGTACCAGCAATATCTAAAACTATAATGCGTTAGCGCGACCGTAGCGGCGACGTATTTTTTACTTGATTTCAACTATATTTAGGCAATTTTATGAAACTTAAGAAGGATATATGGTAGCTAAAAGGACTAATTGAGATAGTATGTAGCCCTTTTATGGGTAGATGTCCTTCCTAAGCTGATTAAAATCGTCTAATAATTGTCAAGACTATAATGAAAAGGACGTCACCGGTACTGAATGGGTTAATAATACAAACAATCCTAAATGTGTTCCAAAACCCTAAACAAAGTATCGGAACTGGAACCCACTAACGCTCATTACACACTGTTAATGCCTACCGCTATTGCTACAAGTTCATGGGCTCTATTTTGCACACATGATTTTTAGAGTGCAAATAATAATATTGTTGTTATAGTAATGTTTTGATCTGTGTATTATCTCGTGTCGTATATATTGTGTGGGGGTGGGCTTTTTGGAACTACCCTGTTGCGCTCCATTAGTTTGGAGATTTTAAGACGTTTCACCCCATTCAGGTGTCGATTCTTTAATGGGCGAGTGATAGCAAGCCTGTAACTTAGAGGAAATTGGCCTTCAGCCCAGACATTTTTCTATCGAAAAATAAAATGCAACTTTAGCTTGAAGGGGGTCTGGGTGGGCATTGTTTAGTTTGTTTATTATTGCTGTTTATCTCAGGTAACCCTCTGACTCCCACAATTCCTTCCTACACTGAATAATATCGTCTAGTGATAGCCAGATTAGAGCATACAAAAGCGTTATCGTATATGCATACATCATACGTACATAAATTTAAAGATTGAGCGTTCCACACAAAGTGCGGTTCTGGTCTCACGTCCTACTGGTGGCGCCCCCGGCAGCCCTATACAGAGCTGCCTGATTTGTCAGGTTTTTTAATTCAAGATCAGACCATAAAAGGCATGATCCCACGTCTTCTTGATCTATCCCTTGGTGCAGCTCCGTCCACGTTAATGAACTTGCATCTTTTTACCTAACTTAATTCATCCACTTTCCACATGCCCAAACCATCCAAGCCTACTTGCACGCACTCATCACTGATACTCTTGATTCATAACCGTCTCCTCAGCTCTTCACTAGATATTCTATCTTGTAGTTTATCCCCACACATCCATCTCAACAAGCTCATCTTGTTAATTACATTCTCTTGATATCATCCCCTTTGACAGGCCACGTTTCGTTTCTGAAGCTTAGGTCATTGCGCTTCTAATACATTAAGCGTATACCTTTAAATCTTCTTCTCATGATTAGAATTGGCAGCAGTTCTCTGAACATTACCCAGCCACATCTAATTCTGGCGATAGTGGTGGTGTCGGCCCCACCACCGGCAGAGATGGCATCTCCCAAGTAGCAAAACTTGTTCACCATCTCCTGTGACTCAATGCCAAAGCTCACACTCTTGAACCGGTTGAGAGTTCATTTTCAAGCTCTCTATAAACATTCTTGCCAGCACACTGCAAAAAATCAAGGGTATAAAAAAGGTATATAAACTAATTGGGTATATTGATAGTGATTCACCTTTATATCCTTACATTCACATATGCATAGCCTACGTGAGTTGCAGTTGGGATGTGTGTACATGCTTAGATTGATATGCAGGATTCGAAGTTGCATAATAAATCGTAGGCAGTGTCCACCATTCTTTAACTGTCTTCGTGGTGCGATGTATAAGGTGTTGATTTTCGGTGTGAGCATCCTGGGTTCGAATCCACAGACTGCCACATTTGTTTGTAAATTTAATTAGTCGATTTTAGGAGTATAGTTGGTTGTTGGAAGGAACATAATAATTAGATGGGTTTATTACCACCAATATACGCTTATAAGGGTATATTATGATAAACACTTTAATTCCACTTTTCAAACCTTTTCATATCAATATTATTTTACTATAGCATTTAGCAACTTATTCCACACTGCAAAAAATCAGAGTGGTAAAAAGGGTGTAACAAAAATACACAACCTTTTTATCCTTATATTTGATGGGTTTATTACAATCAACTATATACCTTCATAAGGGTATGTTATTATGGACCCTTTAATTACCTTTTTCATAAAACCCATACGTTTTGCAGTCGGCAACTTTTTTCACACAATCCTCAACTCTGTAAGGGCCGGTGTCACACGAGCACTTCTTCCTACAATATTTTGGAGCAATATTATTATCGTCTGGTAACTTCAGAATAATATTAAACTTGTATTAGTCTTAAGCCACCAAACATATTCCACTTTCAGTCCAGTTCTCGATACCAATGAAAAAAAAGACCCGAAATATTGCGAGGAAAAACTTGTTCTTAGAAAATTGCCGGAAAAAATCGCTCGTGTGACATCGCCTTACCAAACTATAGTGCTTACCTCCTAAAACGAAAAGCGTGCAATTTGAATCAAAAGGTTAAATAAATCTTGACCCTACAATGTAAAAATCAAGGACATAAAAAGTATACAATGGTACTTCCTAAACGAATAAAACTGGTCACTGATTGTCTGATATAGGTTTACTAATTAAACTGTTGGCAAGCCAAATATACTGTATATATATATACAGTATATATATATATATATATATATATATATGTATATATATTTATATATATATATATATATATATATATATATATATATATATATATATATATATATATATATATATATATATATATATATATATATATATATATATATATATATATATGTATATATATTATTTATATATTTATTTATTTATCAATTTATTTATTTAAAATAAATATATCTTTGTGGTCAATAAAGTATCAATCTTTCTATCTATCGTACAATGTCCTGTCTGTGTGTCTATTGTTATTTATTTGTTTATTTATTTGATAACTTATATACAGTATTTCTTGTTAGTAAATAATTAATTTAAGACTTGTAAGGCTATTATGTAAGTCTGTGAAGTTTTGTACTCAATAAATCGAGATCTTTTGATTATGTTCTGTTATCCTGATTCATAATGCTATGTCTTGTAATATATTGTATTATAGTTAACTATATAACTTTTCTATGTGTAAGAAGGAGACAAAAGGCAAAGTTGCCTGTAACAAGTGTCTCCCTTAAAGTTGAAGGAGTGATAGAGAGCCAGATACTAGGTACATTACAGTCAAAATGTCTAGAAACACGGAGCTTGAAGCAGTTTAAGTCATAGGATGAGGGAAAGTTAGATTGAGGGAAAGAGTTCTAGACTTAACTTTTTGATTAGAACAAAGACTGGGAAAATCTGTTCGCTCTTGGGTTAGAGAGTTACCTCCATAATGCCTGGGTCACACATAGCCGAATGTGCGGCCGAATGCAGGCCGAAGCTGATTTGGCCTTTAATCGGGGCCGAATAGCCCGAATGTAAGATTTCTGTTTACTGTCTAATCGCTATCGCCGACAGTATACCGATGAACAGGAATACAAACCGAATGCAAACATAATGCAAACATAATGCAAATCGAATGCAAACATAATGCAAACATAATGCAAACCGAATGCAAACATAATGCAAACCGAATGTGCACAGGTTTTTTCCCAAATTCTAAAATTTGAATTTTAACGTCTTTTTTTTCGGTACAGCATCGGCAATGTGTCGGCGATTGTTCACCGATGGTGTACCGAATGCATATTGAATGCAGCCAGATGGTGTCACGATAACATCACGAATGCATACCGGGAAGCTTGTACGCACACCTGCAGGTATATATAATGGTGACCGATTTTTAACGGTCATTTTGTCGGGGATGGATCGGCGAATGCATACCGAAGGAATGGAATGCATACCGAGGTATGGAATGCATATCGAATGCATACCGAAGTTTTGGAATGCATACCGAGGTCACAGCGAAAAAATTCTTTCGGGGCTGACTCGCCGAAATTTTCATGTAAAATGAAACTTTCGGTGACGTCACCAAGGCTCTACGGAACATCCCGAAAGGCTGCCGAAGTGCCCGAATTGGCCTCATTTTGGCGGCCGAGCGTTTACCGAAGCCGCTTCGGTCTGCATTCGTCCTCAAATTCGGCTATGTGTGAACGGGGCATTAGTTGCTTTAGGATACATTAACATTATAATTCTAGTTATCATTGGCACATTTTGTTTTTACTTTCGGTACTTTCAACTCTTCGCCTTTAGATTAATAATAATAAGTAAATATATAAGTATGATAAATAACTAATAAAACTCATCTATTATCGTGTTATCCCTTTCAAGCCGATAACTCATAAATTATATTGCTAGTATAATAGGAATCTTACAGCTCGTAACATTACCTGATTTTAGAACTTTAAGAACCTAATTTAGAACTTATCTGATTTTAGAACCTACATAGTAAAAAATTAATACTTAATTGTAACAAAAAAGGTATACATAAAGTGTTTTCATTATGTGCTCTAATATTTACCTTTTCACTGCGACTACCTACCGAAGTAAATATACGTCCTATGTAACAAAAGGGCTACACTGAGGCTGACATACATAGACGTTCTGGTAGTACTCGCCGAATTGGTTGCATCAACCTGCCCTGCTTGTTGCCAGACACTTCCAGGAGGTTCTAAGCTTGCCACCCATACTTATAACAGTGTGCTTAGTGTATTGGTTGAGGGAGGGTGTGCGTACAATGAAGTTGGGTTTTAGAAGCTGAAAATCAAGAAGAGCAGGGCCACATCCCCATGTAATTGTGACAGCTACAGTATATACCAGGTATGAAAATGAGGTTATTATCATCTTATATTTCAACAACTCATACTGTCTTTTAATCACATAACATGATGAAATAACTGTAAATATCATCGAGTTTTCACAATTGGAAATGAAGCAGAAATTATTATATTTTCACTTGTAAGTGTTAAGTGAGGGTCGGTTTTCAGCGATGAAACAAGCAAAGTATTGATCGATTTTCCTGGATGGTGTGAGGAGTTAGGGAGGGGATGGTGACTGTTAATGGGAGCATTTGACCCAATCTATTAATTGGAGCTAATGCCATTTCGTTCAATGCAACAGAAATGGCGCTGTGGTGAAGTATATGGAACAGAATTAGCGGGAAAACAGCCACCTGGACGTATTATTCCCTATAGAAGCCGCTGCATCGAAAGAGTTAATGGATTAATCGAAGAACTGTGTATTATGCACCGTTCTTGTTAAAATTAAGTGTTCAAAATATTACAGTGTGGACTTATATCTATTCCTAGCTACACTGCTAAGGGGTGTTTCCTCTAGAGTCTAGACCATCTTCTCCCTCATATTTAGCCCAATTAGTTTTTATATTTTAAGAAGTTCTCCCTATCAGTTTGGTTATTAAGACTTTTCCCCCCATTTTTCTGTAAACTTTCGTGCCACTTAGGTGTCGCATTATTCCTGGCAAGTGATAGGCCTACCACCACGGAGGTTAAAAGAAGGGGAGCCGGATTTCGATTAAAAGACTGTCTGTCCTCCACACGAATTGAGGTTGGGGAGGAACAGAGGTAGAAGTACCAAAATCCTTCTTTTATCCTCCGTGGTGGTATAGGTGACTGGACCTCCTGCCTGTATGGTTCGAATCCTAGCCCTAGCAGTTTATAATTATATTAAAAGACTGTCTGTCCCCTGTAGACACGAGTTGAGGTTGGGAAGGAACATAGGCCTATAGGTAGAAGTACCAAAATTCTCTCTCTCTCTTTAAAGTATTGTCAGAGGTAGATGTGTTGGCAGTAACAGGTTGATGGCTGACAACGACAGCTCTCTCTCTCTCTGTTTGTCTTTAAAGTACTGTCAGAGGTTGTTAATGTATCCACAGTAACTGGTTGCTTGCTGACAATGATAAGGTTTATTGTGAAGCGGAAATGGCGTTAACGACCGTGTGTTAGTCCATTAATGTCTGTAACTCGAACTCTAACTCACTCTCACACACAGACTCTCTCTCTCCCTCTCTGAATGAATGAATCAGGAAGTATATGAAAGTGTGATTTTCTTTCAAACAAATTTTGTTCTATCTCATAGAAAAACTTTCCTTGTGTTTCATCCTATTTTCCGATATGGCTTTTTAGCCGGAGGGTGGGGAGAGTCTTCTACTTTGCTGTCCTATTCTTAAACTATAAACTGTTCCTGTGTCTAGTAATATTAAGGCCGGACCACCTAGTAGGGACTACAATGTCTGAGTGTCAGTGTAACTCTGTGTATCTGTGTAACTCTCTCTCTCTCTCTCTCTCTCTCTTAGGGTTGCAGCTCTCTCCAATGAGAGTCCCAAAGAGTTTTTTAGCTATGTAAATAGTAGAAAACCATTCAAGAGTAGTACTGAACACATAAAGGATATAGCAGGCCAACTGCAAGTCTCGGATATTGAAATGGCTGACTTCAAACAAATATTGTATTTACAAGAGAAGATATCAGTGACATTCCAAATCCAGGATTAGTTCATAAGGCTGAAGTTCTCTACATAAGTAGATGTAACCCAGTGGAGGTGGCAAAGCAAATGGACAAGCTAAATAAGTTTATGTCATCTGGCCCAGACGGTTTTCTTCCCAGAGTCATGCCAGAAGTGCGCTATCAAGTGGCACCCCATTTAGTGAAAAGCTTTGATAGAACTTTAGAAACTAGAAAAGTCCTTGAAGACTGGAAACTAACCAATGTGACCTCAATCTTTAAGAAAAGAGATCATGAGTGCCCAAAGAAATATCGGCCAATTAGCTTAACATCTATTGCAGTAAAATGTTAGAAGGGATACTAGTAGATAGATAGTTGACTACCTGAAAATCCACAACTTAATTACGGATTCCCAACATGGTTTCAGGCGACACTGATCATGTATAACCAAATTGCTTTAATGTTTCCATGAAATGTAGAATGAATATGACAAAACTAGAGCTATAGACATCCTTTACTTACTGTAAATTTAAAAACAGTTTTTAACAAAGTGCCTCATTATAGATTAATGTCGAAAGTGAGTGCACTAGGTATCATTACAAAGGTCACAAATTAGATAGAAAGTTGGCCAACAGGTAGACAGCAACGAGTTGTCATCAATGGTAATTCTTATGACTGGACTCCAGTCACTTCTGGAGTTCCACAGGGATCTGTTTTTGACCCACTGTTGTTTATCACATGTCAATGACAAAGAAATTGGTCTGTTGAGTGTGATATTTAAGTTTGTAGATTATATTAAACTTGGAGTGAATGTGAACAATCCTAAAAGGGTTGAACAACTCGGCAAGGATCTTACCAGATTGGGTGAATGGTCTGAAACCTGGCAGATACCACAAAACTCGTAGAAGTGCAAGGTGATGCATATCGGCTAAACAAATCCTAAATCAGATTATTCATTATTGGGAAAGACTCTGGAAGTGACTGACTTGGCAAAAGGTTTGAGTGTTCTGATTAAAAGTAACTTGTTCAATGTGCTGTTCCGATCTCCAGCACTCAGGAAAGTTATAGAGCGAATAGACAAAGTCCAGTCAGGGCTACAAAGCTTATTCAAGCGATGAGGAGAGGTTGAGAGCTCTACAGTAGATCTATTTTCGTTGGAAACGCATAGATTACGAAGTCAACTCATTGAAGTCTTTAAAATACTTAATGGGTTTGCCAACTTGGATTATAGCAAAAATGTTACCCTCAATAGAAATACAACACACAACCATGGCTGGAAGTTAGAATTGAAGAGGTTCAGTACTAGTGTATGTAGTAACTTTTTTACATATAAGATATGTTCTACCTAGAACAAACTTCCCTTAGAAATTGTAAACAGTTTTTCAATAGAGCAGTTCAAGAGGAGAGTAGACAGCATTTGGCACACTCTGCGAGTCTGCAATTAGGGCAGTGCTATAAACACACTCTCTCTCTTATCTACCCTGAACGGACCCGAAGGTCTTTGAGATACTAATTAACTTTTTGTTGCTCTCTCACTCACTCTCTCACACACACACACTCACACACCCTACACTCACGACATGTTCAATATATCTCAAACAACAAACATAGGTTATAAACATACAACATTTCTAAAGGAGTAAAGTCGGTTGGTGGAGGTAACATAATAATACATATAATTGATCTACATACGACCATATCCTACATACACACATATCCTGTATGTGCGTTTCCGCACCCTCCTCAGCTCCCCGCCATGGAGTGGCTTCGGTTACCCAGGCTTTATTGTGGTCGGCAGGGAGGGTTCTGTGGGGGCGCTCGGTTATGGCCTTGGCCTTGCTCTGGGCCTTGGGGCTGTTCGGCCAGGCAGCTTGGGGAACAACAACAACAACAACAACATACACACATATCCTTCATATATATGGGTCGGTAATAAACACATCTTATACAAGGATAGAAAGGTAAATCAACATCAATATATCCAATGATCTTATATTAATTACCCTTTCCATTCGTCTAAACATTAAGTTACCATAGAGCAGTTGGGAGTATGTACATGCTAATATTAATATGCAGTATTCGAGAATGCATGATATATCGTAGGCTTGTGCATAAACCTTTAACTGCCTAATGCTTAGTGTGCGGAATTTCGGTGTGAGTATCCTAGGTTCGAGTCCTTGGAGTACCACATGTATTCATTATTTTAATTTATTTCATTAGTTAACCACATGTATTCATTAATTTAATTTATTTCATTAGTTAAGTTTACTTGTAAATTAATTGGTGGGTTGGTGAAAACAAATATGAAAATACCTTTTTATACCCTTGATTGACAGTCTTTTCCCCAATACCTAACCTTCAATAAGCAACCTCATAAGGATCATGGGGTCTGTTGTTGCTTGATATCCATTTTATTCCTTTGTAGTAATGACGGGATAACATAATATCTCTACATTCAAATAACATTGCTAAAACATATTAATGTCACACACAATATTTCATTATTTACATTTGATCTACATGTAATATATACATATATGTTTGTTATGCTAGACACAAACAAGTATCTGTGAATTCTTCTAACGGGGAGAAACTAGGAGATAAATATATAAACACAGTGAAATGCAAAATATGTTATACAATAAATACAGAACATAATTTGATTTATACTCAAACATATGTCTCACCCACTTATCACTTACAGGGATAGTGCTTGGTTTATGGTCTATATATTTATTGATTTATTTATGTTTTAGTTTCCTCGCTAGACCTCCATCAAGCTTAGAATATAACACTGAATACAATAACACTGAAGTTACATCAAGTTAAGGCAGTAATTAAGTACGTTCTTGAATGTGACTAAAAGGTGGACGTACGAAATACAGAATATAGATAATTAAGGAATTATATCTTATCATAGGTTCTTCGACTTAAGGGAGCCCACCTCGGTTTTTTCTCTTTCTCTCCCTCTCTCTTTGGCTTGTATCCATTCGGCCCCATTCTGCCTACTGTTTTAAGGCGCTTACCCCCAGCCAGGTGTCAATATTTTCCTGGCGAGCGGTAGCGAGCCAGCATATATATTTTTGTTTTGACAGTAAGCTAAATTTGTACATTTTTCGATAGAAACATTTCTCCGGCTAAGCCGGATTTCTCCTTACAATGTTGGCTCGCTACCGCTCGCCAGGAAGAAATCAACACCTGGATGGGGATAAACGTCTTTAAAAAGTTGGCTGAATGGGGCCGAATGGATACAAGCCAGGGAAAGAGAGAGGAGAGAAAGATAAAAAAACAAAAAGCCGGTGAACCCCCTTAATCCTGCCCTTGCTGAATTCGGAGTGTTGATTTGTCTGTGTGTTGGGCAGGTGTCGGGCGTGTGTAGAGCCATCAGTATCAGAGGCCGTCATCCACGTGGCTCACCTCTGTTATGTAGGCCACAATACAGTATACTCATGGAATCTCCAGCCCTTGGGTACCCGGATCTCACTCCTAACATATATATATATATATATATATATATATATAAATATATATATATATATATATATATATATATATATATATATATATATATATATATATATATATATATATATATATATATAATGGGTATGTATTAGTATACATCTACCGGTATCTGTTTATACATATATTTAACCGGTGTCACACAATCTCATTCTCAACCACTACCAACCCAACCAATCTAAAAAGTATCACCTACACATATTCTAGCCTTTAACACACTGCAATACAACAATGATTTATTATACAAGTGTTGTGTGTGTGGGGGAGAGGGAGAGGTGAGGGGGGGGGGGAGAGAGGGAGAATGTATATGCTTGTGTATAAATATATATATATTTGTGAGTATGAGTGATAGCGTGTGTGTGTGTGTGTGTGTGTGATTTATACCCTATTGTTCAGCAACATATTTCAAAGGGGAAGTTTCAGCACACATGTTGTCTTTGTAATCAATGTATATAGTGTACCAGCGTATTTTCATGTTTGGATAATGTTTGAAAATGCTATAGTACATATTTTTTGAGATTTTTTTTTGTTTTCAACAGTAAACTTTTACCTCGATTTAACCCCTTCAACACGATGACACCTTATTACTTTTGATTCTGGATACATTAGACGATTTCCTACAGCTTTAATGATATCGTATTTACCCTTTTGAGTACTAGAGGTAGATTATAAACAAGAGAATATCACCTAATGATATCCAGAAGAAGACGAAAATGAAGTCAACGTTCTGAAGGGATTAAACTGAGGGGCTAAATTGTGATATAGAAACTTGAATGCTATACTGAATTGTTTGCTTTCTATACAATATACACTGTAAAAATTACGTGTGCAAAATATAGAACACAAACACTGTAACAAAAATGGCACAAATAGAGAATGTATAGTTTTGGTGTTATCATTTGAACACTTTGCAGGCTTGAAAACGCACACATATTGAACATTACCAAAGTATTCTATTATGAATGCTACAATAATAAAGTTTTCCAAATTAGGTTCATATTAAAACGCTTAAGGGAGCCCACCACGCTTTTTTTCTCTTTCTCTCCCTCTCTCTTTGGCTTGTATCCATTCGGCCCCATTCAACCTACTGTTTTAAGACGTTTATCCCCATCCAGGTGTCAATATTTTCCTGGCGAGCGGTAGCGAGCCAGCATATATATATTTTTCCTTTGACAGCAAGCTAAATTTGTAAATTTTTCGATAGAATTTTTTTTCCGGCTAAGCCGGATTTATTCATACAATGCCGCCTATTGTGTATATATATATATACGGCTGCCTGTCCTGTGACCGTAAAAGCAATGGAATATTGTTAACAGTGTAGGCCTACTAAAGCCGGTGTCACACGGGCAACTGTATCTGATAATAGGTATCTGTTTCTGGTATCTGCAATATTTTAACAACTGTTTTTTTAGTATTTGAGTAATTGTGTATTAAAATGTTTGGTCCTGATTTAATCTGTAATCTATAATACAGTAGGATCTACTGTCAAAATGATATTAGAAATGGTCGAACAACAGCATTTTCTTTACTGAAATTTGAATCTAATAAAGTGACTCCGAGCCTAGAATCGGATACATGCCTTTGTGTGACACCGGCTTTAGGGTTGTAAATTACCGTCAGCTAAAGCCGGTGTTACACGAGCAAGTTTATCGGCTCCATGTATCGGAGCCTTGGATCCCCTACAAGTTAATATTGTATTTTGATTGATTTTGCTGTGTATTCGTACATAAAACTGGACTGTACACGTTTAGGAGCTATAAGATACAAAATACAGACATCATGAGAGAGAAAATTATCAGATAGTAGAATAGATTGTCGCTATTTTTTGACTCGGATACTGTGACTCCGATACATACACCGTACACGTGTTACACCGGCTTATGTAAAAACAGAGATGTGGTTGTAGTGTCATTGACTGGCGGTACTGATAGCTCACGGTACGGGGAAAGTAATGTACAATACAGTATATGAAAACTGAACATCAAACAATGGATTTCAGCAGCTGTTACTCAGACACACACACGCAAACACACACATGATATACACATACACATACACACCGAGTACACACACACACACACACATGCATAAACAAACACACACACACACACACGAGTACACACACATACACATATGCATAAACACACACACGAGTACACACACACACAACCCACTCCTCACTTGTTCTCCAGGCAGGCAAGAGATAACACACACAACATCATAACCTGTATATGGTGGTAGTAAAGCCGGGAATGATCGCTAGGAATGGACCCCTTCCGTACGACGAGGCCGGAAGACATACAGAAAGAATAATTCAAGAGGACTGAAGAGAAAATCGGTGAAGGGAGGAGAGTTAGATAGCAAAAGAGAAAATTCCAAGAGCCAAAGATCAAGAATGAGGGTTGTGATCAGTTCAGTTCAGTTGGAATTCGGGAAGTTTAGCCTTAACGTCGGCACTTCCCTAATTACTGGTCGCCTTATACGCGGTGATCTGAGGCGCCAGGCATCGCTCCACACGGGTAAGTCCACAACATCGGCTGGCGGTAGGTACAGTCGTGATCAGAAAGACTCCAACATTTCCTATATATCTATTTCTATTTACTCAGGCCCAATCCCCACTTTTCCTATTTTTTTCTTTTCTTTGCCCCTCTTTGTTTTTCTTTGTTTTCTTTTGTTTTGGGGGGGTGGCCGACTCAAGACAGGGCAAGAACAGGGAAAACACAAAACACAACATAAAACAACGAACACACAGACAAAACACAAATTCACACGAACACTTCCTATTGATACAAATATGAGGGTGAACATTGTAATGCCCTCGAAAATGTCCCGCACCCACAATAATACTAACCCGAGTTGACGTCAGGTATAGCGTAAAATAGTCGTAGATGGTAAGTCCAATAAACTCATCTCGAGAGACTATCACCGTGGTTCTTAAAAATCGGACTAAGGTTGCTGCTTTTGTACGTCCGTGGTAGTACAGTGGGTTAGCGCGCGGGCCTGGTGGTGATGGTGGTGCGTCACTAACCAGGGTTCGAACCCCACCCAAGGCATCTCAAAACCTGTGGGTTTTTAGGGGGGTTAAATTCCCTTCAGAGGTTCGTACCCCGCGCCAGGTACCAGGAAAGGTTGATCCTAAAGGTAGCCTGGGGATAATTCCCATTCCTATTTAACCCTGGTAAAACCTAGCATTTCATTTAGGCCAGTACGGGGATGAGTGTTTAATCTTAATACCGCATTATTGGGTGAATTGTTGCCAAACGTGTCCACTAAACTCGGGGGCATTGTCCGATAGAAGAGCAAGGGGAAGGCCGAATATAGGGAACACTTCTGTGGCAAGCAGTGTGGCGACTGTGGTGGCTGTGTGGTCTTTAACTGGGCAGGCTATTAAAATTTTTGAATATACATCTACAAATGTGACGATATAGCGGTTGCCAGCGTAAGAAGGGAACGGGCCCATGATGTCGAGGGATAGGACTTGGAACGGTTTGTTGGCAGAAATGAAATGCTAGGTTTTACCAGGTTTAAATAGGAATGGGAATTATCCCCAGGCTACCTTTAGGATCAACCTTTCCTGGTACCTGGCGTGGGGTACGAAACTCTGAAGGGAATTTAACCCCCCTAAAAACCCACAGGTTTTGAGATGCCTTGGGTGGGGTTCGAACCCTGGTTAGTGACGCACCACCATCACCACCAGGCCCGCGCGCTAACCCACTGTACTACCACGGACGTACAAAAGTATAGCAACCTTAGTCCGATTTTTAAGATCCACGGTGATAGTCTCTCGAGATGAGTTTATTGGACTTACCATCTACGACTATTTTACGCTATACCTGACGTCAACTCGGGTTAGTATTATTGTGGGTGCGGGACATTTTCGAGGGCATTACCACCAGGCCCGCGCGCTAACCCACTGTACTACCACGGACGTACAAAAGTATAGCAACCTTAGTCCGATTTTTAAGAACCACGGTGATAGTCTCTCGAGATGAGTTTATTGGACTTACCATCTACGACTATTTTACGCTATACCTGACGTCAACTCGGGTTAGTATTATTGTGGGTGCGGGACATTTTCGAGGGCATTACAGCAGCCTTATATACCCAGTCATTCAGAACTCACATTACCCAAGTTAAACCTGTAGAAAAACAGGGCATAACAAACATAAACTAGTGAATCGCAGTCATTTAATCTTAGCAGCTCAAGCAGTTTATAAAAATATTTCGCCAGTGTATCATAATTGTACCTCCGGAAGTTGGTTCAGTTTTTGGGCGATTTCTGCATGTATTCATTATTTTCCTAGTTTCCTCCCTAGACCTCCATCAAATTTAAAAAAAAAAAAAATCCATCAGATCACCCTTCTAGATTAATTTGTACATTTTTCGGTAGAAAAATTTCCCGGCCGAAGGCCGGTTCTTCCAAAATTACAGGCTCACTATCGTTCACCAGGGAAAAAATTGACACCTAAATAGCACGAAAGGTCTAAATATTGACGAAGAAATGGGGCGAAAGGTCTTAAAATCGACTAACTAATGCGGCAAACATCTTAGCATCTGAAAACTAATGGGGCTAAACATGAGGGAGAAAGTGGTCCAGCAAACCGACCCATCTCCCCTTAACCCTTAACTGGCAGGGCCCGCCTTAAGTCGGGCTCCAATTTGCAGCAAGTTAGGAGCATTATTAAGGCTTTTAAAGGGTTAAAATCGAGTGCAAATGGCCGGGAGCGCAGCAGGCCACACGACCGACACCCAGGGCTTACCGCCGCCCACTGACTCACGCTCCCTCTGTTCTCGAGAGGCCGGCAGTGTTGCCAGTAGTGAGCGTAGCGGGTAAAAATATGCCGATATACGTTAAACTCCCATGTTAGTGGTACCACTGCGTGAGAGCGACGAGTGCTACGTAGCTCGTTCTGGTCTCATTTTGAAGCTTTTAGTGCCTAGTTTTTTGCTGAATACATTTCTTTTCATGCAGATACTTGATTGATCATTCAGGAGGGCCTGAATATGCCCAAAATAGCCCAAAACCCCCCGCTAGACAAGGGTTAAACTCCTGGCCACGACTGTACACTCTAGGGCACAAATCTTGGCGTACAGTTGTCGAGGCTAACCTGAACTGAATATAATCTTCTCATTAAGGTGAAATGAGCCGATTTTCTAGATCCCCTTCTCCCTCGTGCTTAGCTCGATTAGTTTTTAGATTTTAAGGTGTTTGCCCAATTAGTTTGTCGATATTAAGACCTTTCGCTCCATTTCTTTGTCAATATTAAGACCTTTCATGCTATTTAGGTGTTGATCTTTTATTCCTGGCGAACGATAGTGAGCCGGTAATTTTGGAAGAAACGGCCTTCGGCCGCGACATTTTTCTACCGAAAAATGTACATATTTATCTAGAAGGGGGATCTAATGGATATTTTTTTAAGTTTGATGGACGTCTATGGAGGAAACTAAAACAAAATAAAAATAATAATAAATATATGAAATAATCGACTTAAAAATAAACCCTTCCCCCTTAATTCGTGAGCTATTACTTACATGTGGGAGTTTAGTTTGGCTGTTCTTGGGTTCCTATTGGTCCAGGATATTATTGTCTTACAGTGTACAGTCTAAAACATAAATCCTGGACCAATTAATGTCAACCCAAGAACACCAACACGAATTTCTGAAACATAAATATAAGATAATTAGTTTAGGTGCTTATGTTCTGGTTGTGGTGTCCCGAGTTCGAATCCCGGGAGGACCATATGCTTTCATTAGTTTATTCAAGTACATTGGGGTTTGTAATTGATGATTAATGTTAAGAACGGGGTGTTAATTATTAATGAGAAGATTCAATTAAGTTCGGGATAGCTTGGAAGAGTTTTCATACACTGCTTCACTGACATATAATCCAGTGATTCAGGTTTAGTTTAGGACCAAGAAAGGGCACAAAGGGACTGAAGTTCTCGAAAAGGCCTCCAGTACTGACGCTATTCTGGACTTACAGTGTGCTGGCTTAATAATCCAGAAGGGTTGATGACCTCTGAGGTCCTATTTTAACTAACTAATACTTTAGTCTGCGACTGTACAGTAATACATATATAATTTTGGGACAGAAATAACAAAGAATACTTAAAAATAAGTACTATCTTTAAGTAATATATATATATATATATATATATATATATATATATATATATATATATATATATTATATATATATATATATATATATATATATTATATATATATATATATATATATATATTATATATATATATATATATACAAAATTATTTATGTGTGTGTGTGTGTGTGAGGTTCCGGATTTTAAACAACTTATTTGACTTATACAAAATGTAAAGACTCATAACACTCCAAATTACTTAATAAACTATTATAAACCTTTCTCTTCTCCATGTTTAGGTAACATGTGGGGGTAGTGGCATGAGGTGTGTGACAGGCAGAGCGGCCAAAGACTGTCAGGAAGTGTCCTTTTCATGTCCTGGGACCGCCAAATGCTGTAAAACTCAACGTAAGTACACCTAGTATTAATACATATTCTAAAGCACAGTGTAATAATGTCTGCCAGATGTTGAATCAGATACATAAATGGAGTGAGACTGGCAGAGCGGCCATGTCAAGAAGTGTATTTGTCATGCCCAGAGAGCGCCAGATAATGTACAACTCAACGTAAGTACGCTACTCCCATGAACATACTTTAAGACACGGGGTAATGATGTTTGTCAGATGTTGAGTAAAGTGTTTAGGTTGTGCAATACAGATTGAGCTGCCAAAAACTAGAAAATTGTCTTTGTTATACCCAGGGAGCACTAAATGTTGCACAATTCAACGTAAGCACACACACACACACAATATAATCCTCTCTTATACCAAGGACCTCTTGCTCATACACACAAACTACCCCCCCTCCTCTCTCTCATATACACACACACGATCTACCCCCCCCCCCCCCTCTCTCACACACACGCGCACACAGTCAGCGTGTGTAACTTCTAAGATGATCAGGTTTCACAAGGTAGATTGGCCGCCAGGAATGATAAAGGTCAACGTACTATACCTTGTTCCAAAGAAGTAGGCCGCAACTTTTCAACACTAACCTCTATACCTCACAAATTACTAGGTCACTAGAGTAATCCAGCTTATATGTGTACCATTTGGGAAGGGTCGGCCAGGGAATAGGTGCGGACATATACAGCCCGTTTGCTCTAGCCCTTTATGAGTTACAGAGGTTGGGGTTCACGATTCCTGGCCTACCTACTTGGAACAGGGCATAGTGTGACATCGGCTTAACAATCACATTTTAAAATGGTATGAAGAAGGTCCATAAAGTGTCCATAATAAGCATACCCTTTCAGAAGTATATCAGTGTTGCCAATTTAGCGACTTTCCCACTAGCTCTAGAGGTATTTATTCGATCTAGAGGCACATTTTTAATTTAGCAACATGATTTCGAGCGATATTCTGTAGCTTTGACCCATTTTAGAGCGATATGCTAGAGATTGTGCCATTATTGTAGCAATTTTCGGCATTTATTTACTATATAACGGACTTGATTTGGTAACCCTGGGTATATTGTCCGTAATAATTCCATCTAAGATAAGTACAGACAGGTATATCATTGTTGGTATACCCGATGATCTAATATACCTCTTCCATACCCTTTAACTGTTTTTATAGTGTACACGGGAGAAGGATTTATGTTAAGGGGGTCACTGATTTTTTTTTGATCTTTCTCTCATTTTCTCTCTTTCCCTGGCTTGTATCCATTCGGCCCCATTCAGCCAACTGTTTTAAATGGGTTGGGTGTGAGGGGGATCTGCCTGGTGTGGGCCAATCGGCGCTCTGCAGACCCCCGTTTTGTGACCTCTGACCGTTTTGGTGAGGTCAGTCCTCATGGTGTTAGTGAGCTGGGCCTATAATTAGGCCTTATATTTAGGGTTGGGTGAGATAAGGATCTGCCTTGTGTGGGCCATTCGGCCTTCTGAAACTCCCATTTTCTTATGTTATGTTCTTATTTACTCGCACAATTATTATTATTATTATTATTATTATTATTATTATTATTATTATTATTTCTTTTCAGGGAGGGAAAGAATGAAACAGAAGCCATGTAAAACAAAGAAGAAATGTAGCAAAGAGGGCGGGTGGTGTGAGAAAGTCGACGGCGGTGAAAACTCATGTACCACCATCACTGTTGACAACTTGTGCAAGGGTGGTGCTTGTACCTGCTGTCTGGGAGGTTAGTAAATAGATGGATGGATAGATAAAGATATTTAGATTAAGAGATAGATAGATAAATAGATGGGTAGAGAGAGAGAGAGAGAGAGGAGTGTGATGTGTGAAAAAAGTCTACGGTAGATAAAACTATAGTCCATTCATTATTAGTAGGCCAACAATCTTGACCACTAACCTCTAAAACTCATAAACGATTCGAGTAATTTGCCTAATATTTCTACCATTTGGGAAGAGTCAGCCAGGTAATAGATATGGAAATTTATAGTCCATTTGTTTTAGCCCTTTTTGAGTTACAGAAGCGAGAGGTTACAATTTCTGGCCTAGCTATATTGAATGGAATATAGTGTACCATCATCACTGTTGACAACCTGTGCGAGGATGATGCATGTACACTCGGATGCCGAAGTCTTGAACCCACTCATAAGACTTTGTGGACTCCCTATGTGTTTTTGTTATGAAATTAAAACTATCTGAATTGATTGTTGGATAGAACTTGCTTTTCAATAAATAACATTGTAATGCCCTCGCAAAAATCCCGCAACCCCAATACTGTACTACCCGAGTTGACGTCATTGTAAAATAGTCGTTGATGGCGAAGTCTAATAAACCCATCACGTGAATCATCACAAGACTATCACCTGGTTCTTTCAAGGAGAACTAAGGTTACTATCCTATTGTACGTCCGTGGTAGTACAGCGGGTTAGCGCGCAGGTCTGGTTGACCTACTGAGGTCACTAACCCGGGTTCGAACCCCACGCCAGGCATCTCAAAACCTGCGGAGTTTTCGAGAGGGTTAAATTTCCTTCGCACCCAGCGTTTCATTGGTGGCAGTCACGGAACGTGATCTGGTAGCTACATAGAGCACCCATCACGCGGACCCTAAGAATATTGAGATTGCTGAGGTGATAATATGGCTACGATACCTTACTACCTTAAAAGAGGCTACGGACTAGCCTTGTTAAAGAAGGATGTAGTGTAATGCCCTCGCAAAAATCCCGCAACCCCAATACTGTACTATCCGAGTTGACGTCTAGGATAGTGTAAAATAGTCGTTGATGGCGAAGTCTAATAAACCCATCACGTGAATCATCACGAGACTATCACCTGGTTCTTTTAAGGAGAACTAAGGTTACTATCCTATTGTATGTCCGTGGTAGTACAGCGGGTTAGTGCGTGGGTCTGGTTGACCTACTGAGGTCACTAACCCGGGTTCGAACCCCACGCCAGGCATCTCAAAACCTGCAGAGATTTTAGTAGGGTTAAAATCCCTCCAGGGTTCGAGCCCAGCGCCAGGCATCTCAAAACCTGAGGAGTTTATGGGAGGGTCAAATTCCCTTCGCACCCAGCATTTCAAATATAGATATAACAAAGGCCATGATTAGTGGAGTAGGGCATGGAACTATGGAAAGAAGCGGCGACTATCCATGCGCAGTATGTGGGAAGGGGGTGGGAAGTAACTCGATTCAATGTTGCGTCTGTAGTGACTGGGTACACAAGAGATGTAGTGGAGCTAGAGGACCTTTGACAAGAACCATAGACTTTGAATGGGCAGTGTGCAAGGGAGATCTTGTGTTAAATGACCCGCCTGTCAGTGTTGATTTCGACAGTGTAACGCTGGAGTGTGCTGTTGCCACTCCTGACCATGAGAGGGCTTCCACCCCACCTTCAAGGGAAGGTGTATACCTTGTGTGTTAGGAGCGCGATGACCTATGCCTCAGAGAGTGGTGTAGGAATAGGTTTTTACACCATACCCGAAAGAGGATTTATGGAGCTCCGATCTTACTCTCAACCATCTTAAAAAAAATCCAACACACCTAAACTTCGTTAGATGCTGAAATAGCCTTCCGAAAATATGCCATGGGATGGGATTGAACCCGGGTCCCTTAGGCTATGAGGCAGACACTCTACCAGTTAGACCAAAAAAGATATCTCACTTGGCCTGGTCGGCTCAAGTTATTTCCGCATCTGGTTCTATTTAGGCTAACCTATATTTACTGACTTTACACTACTTCACCGTCCGGGAAGCGAAGGCTCTGAACGAACAGAGAGGAACAAGCCTGAGCCGAAACGACCGTGATTCTGTCAGAGAGATGATCGGGAGTGGTGAGTCAGCCAACTGAGCAGTGCTACCACGCACCTTGTGCTACACACGCACAACTAACGGCCCAGTTAGCAGCTCGCTGGAGCGCTGGCAACTCCACAACCAAAGCTTTGTTTGCGAGTCTCACTACACTCCCTGTTCTCTCCTATCCCCTTCCTTGTCCTGTAGGAATAGGTTTTTAGTACTTTTTACACCATACCCGAAAGAGGATTTATGGAGCTCCGATCTTACTCTCAACCATCTTAACAATTTTTCCAACACATCTAAACTTCGTTAGATGCTGAAAAAACCTCCCGAAAATATGCCATGGGCAGACACTCTACCAGTTAGACCAAGAAAGATATTTCACTTGGCCTGGTCGGCTCAAGTTATTTCCGCATCTGGTTCTGTTTAGGCTACACCGAGGTGTACACCTCGTGTGTTAGGAGTGCGATGACCTATGCCTCAGAAACGTGGCCGGTTAAAGCGGAGGATATCAATAGAATGGAACGGAATGAGAAGAGAATGGTGAGATGGATATGTGGGGTTAATATCAGGGACAGGGTATCGAGAGAGGAATTAACCCTCGTCTAGCGGGGTTTTTTGGGCTATTTTGGGCATATTCAGGCCCTCCTGAATGATCAATCAAGTATCTGCATGAAAAGAAATTTATTCAGCAAAAAGCTAGGCGCTACAAGCTTCAAAATGAGACCAGGACGAGCTACGTAGCACTCGACGTTTTCATGCAGTGGTACCACTAACATGGGAGTTTAGCGTATAGCGGCATATTTTTTCCAGTTTACGCTCACTACTGGCTACACTGCCGGCCTCTCGAGAACAGAGGGAGCGTGAGTCAGTGGGCGGCGGTAAGCCCTGGGTGTCGGACATGTGGCCTGCTGCGCTCCCGGCCATTTGCACTCGATTTTAACCCTTTAAAAGCCTTAATAATGCTCCTAACTTGCTGCTTTTTAGATACGGACTTAAGTCGGGCCCCGCTCTTTAAGTGTTAAGAAGGCGTCTGGGTATTAGGAGTAGCAGTGAAGTGATGAACACGAGCCGACTTGGTTGGTTTGGACACGCCGAGCCTCGTGGAGAGAATGGATGATCAGAACTGGTTGAGGGAATGCCAGACTGTGTATGTGGGGGGAGGTGCGCGTAGGAGTGGACCTAGAATGACATGGGCTTGGGTACTCTGGTACGATCTCAAAATAAAGAACTTGACTAAGGAGGCAGCGCTTGACAGGGCCGCCTGGAAAGCCGCCATTTAGAACAAGAGACTGTAACCACATTCTCTGTGGACAAACGGTCTTTAAACTTGTATGTATGTATGTAAGTTATAGGAAATGCATGCCCGGCATCCTGCGTAAGTACACTACAAAAATAGAAAGGTATACTCAAGGTATATAAGATGATTGTGTATACTGATAGCTATATACCTTTATCCTTATATTTAATGGGTATAGTATTGCCAATATGCCTAATTGATTAGGGTATATTATTATGGACACTTTATTTACCCTTTTCATACCCATATTTTCATAGAGTATACAGTAATGTCATACTAACAATAATAAAATTGCACCTCATAGTCTTACGGTCACTGTACTTAGAGTGCAGGCTCTGATGGTGGGGGTTTGAATCCATACGCTGGCAGGGGAGGTTAACTTTTCCTGGTCATGAAGTTTAGGTCTGGACAGAACAGTCTCTGGGGACCACAAAGTTTCCTGCCAATTAATGTCCTACTTCCCCAGCGGTATGTAGGCACACTCGTTAGCAGCCAAAATCAATCTGTTGATCACTTACGATAAGGTCTACATTAAGTCTAGGTTAATCCCTTGAGTACCAGCCACTCACGTTATGCGTCGCCTACGTATGTAACGCTAAACCCCAGCGACGCAATGGTTGCGTTCGCGTTAATTACTCTTTTCCTATGGCACTTAGAGGGTTCAGATTTGTATAGGAACTGCTTTAGTATCCCACGCAACAATACCGATAGTTGGAAACCCTCCAAGTCCAGCTGCGTGCGTGTGGGCGCGCGCGGAAGTGATTTTCCAGTATTTTGCCTACCCGTTTCCCCATGTTAATTGCGACTTTCCGCCGCCCCGCAGGACCCCTAAATGACCTAGGTGAGCGTTTTTTTTAGTTTTTTCCTTCATTACTAACCCATCCCATGTGTTTTCAGGAAACAAAAAATTATAACCTGCTGGTCCCTCGATGTAGCCTACAGTACATTTATTATATGTCAGCTGGAGCTCAGTGGGTTAAGGAACTGTGCTTTTTCAACCTCATTGGAAGCTGGCTCGAAATATACTGATTATTAATAACATTATTATTTACACAGACAAGAAGAAGTGCGTGAAGGGCCCTAAGTGCTTGGCTCAGGGGGGGTATTGTTTCAACCTTAAGAAGACCAACCACTGCCCGAGTGATGCTGACGTTCTGGAGGATGGGTGTACGGGGAAGAAGAAGTGCGGCTGCTGCATACCCAGTCAGTATTTTTAAGACATTTTGCCCCATTATAGTTAAGGGCTATCATAAAATGTTTTGCCTCACCCAAGTGTCAATTATTTCAAAGCGAACGACAGCGAGCCTGATATTAAGTAGAAGGCGGCCTTTGCTGGGATTTTTTTCTACCGAAAAATTGAAAAAAGTTAGCTTGAATGAAGTCTGGGTGGCGTTTCTTAGTTTTCAAGAATACTGGGCACGCTTTTTCATATCTTAGGAGGCAAGCTAAAAATACATTACCCAGTACACAAAAATAGTTGAAATATATGAAAACTCTCAATAATACTACAACATAATATCTAAACAACCCCAAAGACTGCTCCTGCTCCTGCTTCAACCTTAAACAATTCAACCATGAGAGTTCTTGCCACCAACCACTGCATAAAATCAAAGGGTATGAAAAAGGTATATACAATCATATAATAATAATAATAATAATACTTTATTTCAGACTCCACAGTACAGAGGGGACCATACCTGGGGTCCATATATACCTTACAGTAACATAAATATATATAAGCTACTGTACATAGGCTACATAAAATAAAAAGAAATTAAATAAAACCCAGCTTGCTATCATGTAGTTCACAGCACTGCCTCAACCAAAAACAGTGGTCATCAAACTACTGTGTTACCAAAACCACTGTCCTAATTGTGCCTCACATCATTTAGCTTCCGGTACAGTATGTTGCTACAGTACAGTATAGGAATATCGGTACTGTACTGCACTATGAGGTTCAGTACCGGTATGCTAATTCTGTAGAGTAGCAGACCTGAAATCATTACTTAAGGTTAAATATAGAGCAACTTCCTCCAGTGTGCCTGGATCCTAGAGGTGTACACTATGCTTGGAGTTTGTAGCATTTTAATGATACTGTTCTCAGAAGTGTTAAGGCGCTGAATGAATTTATATGTTAGCTTTCTAATGAGTGATTGGTAACAGTGTAAGTTCATATAGGCACATAGCGTACTTGTACTCTCATATTTTGAGAGCCCCAGAAACATTTTCATGATATTGTGATATGAGATACTTAGTCTATTCACTGTCATTTTCTTATAGTTCCACCATAGTTGTGTTGTATACATTGGTGAGCAGTAGGAGTTGAACAATGTTATTTTTGTATCCCATGTGCACATATGAAATTTTCTTAATATTGAATTTCCCTGCATGTAAAGTTGCCTTCGCTGACGACCCATATATCCTCATCATCTGAGCGATCACTTGAAATATAGTGTCCTAGATACTTTACTTTATTTACTTCTTCTATAATTTCTTCATACAAATGGAATTTAGGTAGCTTTGATTTCAATAGAAGGTTAAATTTAAATATTATGATATTGCTCTTTATAGGATTAAATTTGACTGAATGTTCGATTCCAAATTTTTCACATACTCTTAATAATTTATCCAGTCCTGCTCCAGAGGGCGCGATTAAGGCTAGGTCATCAGCATACATGAGATGATTTACAATGGTGCTGCCAATACAGCACCCAGTGCGAGTCTTGTTCAGCTCCAGACTAAGATCATCCATGTAGACGTTGAAAAGATACGGAGACAATATCCCCCCCTGCCTAACACCATTGGTTACGGCAAAAGAGCCTGACAGGATGTTGCCCCATCTTACACACATTTTTTGTATTAGCATACCAGAAAATAAGTATCCTAACAATATAGCTAGGCACTCCCCTGTTAACTAATTTTTCAAATAAGGTTTTGTGACACACCCTATCAAAAGCCTTACTTGCATCAAGAAAACAAGAGAAAATTGAGCTATTTAGTTTGTTGTATGTATCAATCACTTCTTTCAGCACATATATGCATTGGTCTGTGCCGTGATTTTTCTTAAAGCCAAACTGATTGCTGCTGGTGACAATATATGCAGACATTCTTTCTAGCAATATCATTTCAACTACCTTACTCACCACACTAGCAAGTGCTACTGGGCGGTAGTTGTCTTTAGCTGTAATTTTACCTGATTTATCTTTAACCCGGCAAGCGCGATAGGCCTCACGGAAGGCTTCCTATAGGGAACGCGATAGGCCTCACGGAAGCAAGACCATAAAAAAAGCCTTCCAAAAAAAAAAGGGCCTATCAAAACAAAGGAATTTGTCTCTAGGTGAGATAATTCCCCTCCAGTACTCATCCATGTAAATCTCACCCACCCCCCTCCCCTCCTTCCCCACCTTATTCCCCCCTCCCTCCCCTCCTCAATTATCACCTATTTTTCCTCTTATTATCATCATTTATCGGTTATTTTTCTCTCCCGCGATAATGTAGCACAAGTGGGTTGCAGAAAAGATCGTTATGTAACACCCAGACACCGGCCCACACCGCCCCGCTCGTCTCAGTTACCTCACAGACAGCGAGAGAGGAGGGTTGCCTGTGGCTCTCTCTCGCCTGAGATTATGACCGGGTGGCCAATATCTTCGTTTTTCACCACCCAAATGCTTTTCCCACTTATTTTAGCACTCTTGAAGGTTCATATATACATCATATATGTAAAATAAAAGCATACCGAAAACAAATAATGCTCTATATTGTAAATATAACGAATTCTGTCAGAATCCAAGGCTAGAAATGCACAAATAACTACCCTAGCCCCTAGGTCTATTTCGCGCTTGTCAGGTTAATGACAGGAACTAGTATTACGGATATCATAGACTCCGGCAGGACACCATGCGTAAATAGACTGGTGATGCAAGAACTAAGTTTATCTATTAACAACTTATATGCATATTTAAGATGTTCTGCATATATACCATCCAGCCCACAAGCTTTGTTTAGGTTAAGTTTTCTTATGGCATTCTCAAGATCACTTTCAGTCACTTTAATGTCTTCATAATTACTATCTTTCACATATTGAATTGCACCATTAGTAGACCGTTGGTTTACACTGTTAAGTAGTTCCTTAAAATGAGTTTCCATAAGTCAGCAATGTTCTCTTCACCCGTAACCCCCCTCAACACTGACAGGTAATGGTGTGTTACAATTTTGCATGGATCTGATGTCCTTCCAAAAACAGTTAGCATCCTTTTGTATACAGTATTGATAGTGACATACCTTTCTATCCTTATATTAGATGGGTTTATTATTACCAATTTTATTAACCCAGCAAGTGCGGCAAGACTTATATAAGGCCTACCGGTGGGCTGTGGGAAGCCTTATATAATCCAAGGCCTAAAAAAAAAACATTTAAATCAGCCCAGTAGGCTACCAATTTTTTATTTTTGTTTTGTTTTACTTTTTTTTTTATTGCCCCTTGGCCATGCCAAATATCACTCCTCCACATCCCCTCCTACCACCCTTCAATTATCACCTATCCTCCCTGTTATTCCCTTATTTTTGTGCTAACATTAGCGAGTTGCTAGCAGGGCGTGGTCATCTGTGTTACCAAGCGTGGGAAAGAGCGAGAGAGACTACCACGCAACAGTGTCTCTCCAGCCGTCGTGAAGGCTGGCTGGCTGGCAGGCTGCCTCAACCATAAGTTATGTAACTCCCAGCCCCTATTGCCGATTTTGACCATCCAAACGCTGTTTCCACTTGTTTTATTGCTGTAACAGGTTAATACCTTCATAATCAACGTAAAATAGGTGCATATGGATAAGTATTAATTATATTTATGGTACGATGACGATTTGAGTTTAGGGAACAGTCTAAATACCTCCGCACAGGGAGGGGTGGCCAATACCCCACCTACACAGCGGAGAAGTTAAGGACACTTTATTTACCCTTTTCATCTCTAATCTACCTGTTATGCCCTGTTTTTCTACAGGTTTAACTTGGGTAATGTGAGTTCTAATTGACTGGGTATATAAGGCTGCATGCACAATACAAGATATGAGGAATAGAGAACACAAAGAAACACATGGTAGCAAGTTACACGATCACGTTTATTGATATACCACTGCAGAATACTTGTGTAAGACAATATAATAGAATTGAACAACACTAGCATAAGTGGATCTGGATGGAGCCTAGTCTCCCACTTCCAACGTTCAGGTATTAATCTTCTGATCACTGGCTTTGATTCCACAGGTTTATATACCGAAGACCATCAATGTTACTTATAGATTCATATTCACTGTTAGATTTATTACTGGTAGCTCTGGTGCACAAGTAGTAGTTCACAGACTAGATTAGACACGCGTATTTTAGAGCACGGGAATTCTAGTAACCTCAGGGGGTACTGATCTAAGTTTTATATTCTTGTCTCAGAAATACATAGAACGCAAATCAGTGGGCGAACCTTCAGATATCACTAGGGTTTCCTTCTAGGTAATAATATCTGGGCATATGGTTGATTACGAGAGTTAGTATCGCCTGTTAAATAATGAACACTGATACGCTTAGCACTTCCTAATTGAATGGTTATATGAATTATACTGGGGCAAAGAGATAGCCACTTCGTAGAAATATTAATTAGTGAATCTCTAAACAGCACAGTAATATGTAGTACTGCTAAAGGGAATCTTGGGTAGCATCTGATGGGTCTGGTCCTGGTTATCTTGCGTCCATGATGTTGGGGGCTAACGACTGGTTCCGCGGCCGTCCAGGGGGCCCATATGTGTGAAGTTCTTAAATACGTGGGCAGGTCCTTCTATCCAAATCTGCCACGGAGTCTGCCGGCTCTGGGATCTCACTCCGGAACAAAACAAGGGCAGAGCTAGAAGTTAACTGCAGGGTAGTGACCCCTGGTTGGTGTCTAGCTTTCAACTGATTTGACTGGGGGCGGGAGCTAGATTTATAGGCTCGGTTCTGGACCCTGTAGACAGTAGGGATCTCGAGTCTTATGGACTTATTTGAGCTCTCAATAGATATGGAGACTAGGTAAGATGGTATTTACTGTTGTGGCACAGGGCTATAGGAAAGCCTTTATATTTTCATATAACTGAGCCTTAGTAAGAGGTACTATTTTGGCTATACTGGAAGTATTTAGGGGAGAGAGACTGGATCTACTTTGCGAGGAGGATGGGGACAGCTGTGATAGGAGCGTCTCTCTTAGATTGTTCAATCTTCATTCTATGGTATAGCTGAGGTGCTAATTTAGTGATCAGAGTATGCAAGAAAGGTAAATGGTTTATTGTGAGTTAATAGAGGTTAGTAAAGGTGTTAATCATGCATGGTTAGTTAATTGATAGGAAGAATTCCTGTGCTACCTGGCAATGACTCATAAGTCAAAACAGGGGCCAGGTATACCTCCGCGGGGGTGGGGGTCTCCCTCCTCGGGTGGGCAAAAAGGGGGAGCTGGGCGCCCTCTCTCTGTGATAGTCGTCCGGCGGCTGTGGCTAGGGGCTTGCCATATCACCAGTGTTCGTAATAACCCTCTGTGTATGAGACAGATGTGGGTGTCCTTAATACCAAAACCGAAGGTGCCTTGGCTAGCTGGTTTTACTCGGCTGGTTGTTAATTGTAGGGTTTGCTGGATGTGGTGGAGACTGGGTTGCTAACTCTGCCACATTTATCTGGAAGTATGGCAATAGAAGTTAGTTACTGGCGAGGCGGCTAGCCTCGCACCGACGACCATTGGGTGCAGGGTTGTGAATGGGTTGTAAGAGAATAGATGGCATGCAAGGGGCTAGTAAAGTTCTAATGTTGTTCTGGCCTACTAAGTGAAGGTAGGCTGGATAGGAGTATATATATAAAAGGTTGGAGAGCATTAGCAACGGACAATTCAAGGATCTTCAAGAGGTATGAGAGAGAGGCTAGGTCGGACAAGAGTAGAGAAGTGCGGGGTCTTAATGAGAGGGGGGGGGGGAGAGTTCAAGGGCTACAGGGAAATTTTGTCCCTAAGGTCCCTGGGCGTGGGGGTGGCATTAGGCTACAATTGATATTGGAGTTTGAAAAGGCAGTAGAATACGTTAGCCAAATGCTACCGGGGAATGCAACTATGGGGTGGTATATGAGTCTGGAAAAGATAGAGTTATGTGATCAGTCCGAGGGGTTATGGATACTATTAGTTGGCCCTGGGAACTGCGTTTTCTATTAAATATAAATATACCAACAACAGCGGCAGTTCGGAGGGGTACTTAGTTATTGTTTCGGGGTACTTATGACAGATACTGGTAACCAGGTTATCTTATACAATCTCTGGTTGGGGTAAGAGGTGCATGACACGAAGTAAATTGGCGTAGTGTGGACTGTGGATACGAAGGAGGCAAGGGGAAGACGTATGACAATTGTGGAAAAGTAAATGTAAAAAGGTGAACACAATGGCGGATAAAAATACTTAAACTAAGGATTGCGTACATCAATGAACGATGACATTATAGTCGTCGTCCTAATAAGGTGATGAAACCTGGTCGATCTGTACTTGGCACAATACGACACAAGGACAGTGCCGCTATGTCGTATCAATACTGGTGGCAGTTAATATTAGAGACACTTAGTTACTAGAGGAACAATGCAAGGGGGCGACTGAGCACGGGTTACATATATCTATACTAGTCATGGGAAATAATATACAAGGTCTAGGGACCGGCGTGGGTGTTTTAACTTCTAAGATATATAACATCTACTTCTCGGATGTAAGAACATACATAGATATAATTATGGCTGTCTGATGTGTTGGCATTGGGTCAACGTCGGGACAGGGCATGGGTGTTTTTAATATGAATGTATATTCCTGTTCATCATCTTTGTAGCAAGGACAGTGCCGCTATGTCGTATCAATGCTGGTGGCAGTTAATATTATAGACTTAGTTACTAGAGGAACAATGCAAGGGGCGACTGAGCACGGGTTACATATATCTATACTCGTCATGGAAAATGATATACGAGGTCTAGGGACAAGCGTGGGTGTTTTAACTTCTAAGATATATAACATCTACTTCTCGGATGTAAGAACATACATAGATATAATTATGGCTGTCTGATGTGTTGGCATTGGCTCAACGTCGGGACAGGGCATGGGTGTTTTTAATATGAATGTATATTCCTGTTCATCATCTTTGTAGTTAGGAGTGTAGGACACGAGGGGGTTAGTGTACGTGAGGTGTGGAAAATGGTCAGTTTAGAAAAGGTAAATGGGTGCAGCCTGGAGCTGCTTAGCCCTGCGGGCTTGGGCCTGTCTGAAATGGCTGGCTCGGTCAGCTGGTCCTTTCGTTCTGTGGACCTTTCCTTTGGGTGTTTCTGTGTGGTGTTCGCTCGTGGCTTCTGTGGTGGGCTTCTTGTTCTGGGGCATTTTACTACCCTTACTCGTCACCCCTCAAATAGATCACACAAATATATATATATAAATAAACATAAAGAAACTATGTAAATAAGCGGCAACTTTCCATGTACAGTATGTGGGAAGGGGGTGTGAAGTAAGTTCAAGTAACTCAATTCAATGTTGCATCTGTAGTGAATAGATACACAAGAGATGTTGTGGGGCGAGAGGACCTTTGACGATAATCATAGACTTTGAATATGCAGTGTGCAATTGAGAACTTGTGTTGAATGACCCACCTATTAGTGTTGATTTCGGCAGTGTAGTGCTGAAGTGAGTAAATAAATTCTGCTACTTGGGCGACACCGTTTCCGCCGAAGATGGCGCTGAAGCTGATTCCCTTGCTACTCAGAAGTGGCTGTGGGAAGTTTAGAGAGCTGTTGCCACTCCTGACCATGAGAGGACTCCCAATTCACCTTAAAGGGAAGGTGTACACCTCGTTTATTAGGAGTGTGATGACCTATGCCTCGGAGACGTGGCTGGTTAAAGTGGAGGATATCAATAGAATGGAACAAAATGAGAAGAGAATGGTGAGATGGATATGTGGGGTTAACCTCAGGGACGGGGTATCAAGAGAGGAATTAAGAAGGGGTCTGGGCATTAGGATTATCAGTGAAGTGATGTGCATGAGCCTACTTGGTTGGTGGACACGTGTAGAGAATGGATGATCAGAACTGGGTGAAGAAATGCCGGCCTGTGAATGTGGGGGGAGCTGCGCAGAGGGGTAGACCTAGAAAGACTTGGGATCAGGTACTCCAGTCCGATCTCAAAATAAAGTACTTGACAACACAGGCAGCCCTTGACAGGGTCGCCTAGAAAGCCGCCATTTTGGATGTGAGACTGTAACCACACTCATTGTGAATGAAGTGGTCTTTAAACTTGTATGTTTATATTTGAAATGCTGGGTGTGAAGGGAATTCATGGTCTCCTGAAATATCCCCAGGCTACCTTTAGGATCAACTTTTCCTGGTACCTGGCGCGGGGTACGAACCTCTGAAGGGAATTTAACCCCCCTAAAAACCCACAGGTATTGAGATGCCTTGGGTGGGGTTCGAACCCTGGTTAGTGACCCAACCATCACCACCAGGCCCGCGCGCTAACCCACTGTACTACCACGGACGTACTAAAAGTATAGCAACCTTAGTCCGATTTTTAAGAACCAGGTGATAGTCTCGTGGTGTTATCACGTGATGAGTTTATTGGACTTACCATCTACGACTATTTTACGCTATACCTGACGTCAACTCGGGTTAGTATTATTGTGGGTGCGGGACATTTTCGAGGGCATTACATTACATCCTTCTTTAACTAGGCTAGTCCCTAGCCTATTTTAAGGTCGTAAGGTATCGTAGCTGTATTACCTCAGCAATCTCAATATTGTTGGTATAGGGTTCGCGTGACGGGTGCTCCACGTAGCTACCTGGTCACGATCCCACCGCTGCCACCAATGAAATGCTGGGTGTGAAGGGAATTCATGGTCTCCTGAAATATCACCAGGCTACCTTTAGGATCAACTTTTCCTGGTACCTGGCGCGGGGTACGAACCTCTGAAGGGAATTTAACCCCCCTAAAAACCCACAGGTTTTGAGATGCCTTGGGTGGGGTTCGAACCCTGGTTAGTGACCCAACCATCACCACCAGGCCCGCGCGCTAACCCACTGTACTACCACGGACGTACTAAAAGTATAGCAACCTTAGTCCGATTTTTAAGAACCAGGTGATAGTCTCGTGGTGTTATCACGTGATGAGTTTATTGGACTTACCATCTACGACTATTTTACGCTATACCTGACGTCAACTCGGGTTAGTATTATTGTGGGTGCGGGACATTTTCGAGGGCATTACAATATTGTATAAATATTTTGTTTTTTCATCCAATAATATAACATACCAATAATTTAAAAAAAAATACACGTAAATAATAGCGTAATGCATAGTGCGCGGAATTTCGATGCGAGTATCCTGGGTTCGAGTCCTTGGAGTGCCACATGTATTTGTTGATTTCATTAATTGAGTTTAGATGTGAAGTTGGTTGGTGTAAAAAATATAATAAATAATTTAATAAGATATACCTATAATAAAACAATACAATAAAAATTATTGTTGGTTAGGATACAAAAGAAGTGGGTGAGGAGAGCGGGAGGGAGGCGAGAGGAGGGTGGAATGGTGAGGAGGGTGGAGAGGTTGCAGGAGGAGGAAGTCAGGGAGGAGTACAGGAGAGCAGTGGAAAGACGACTAGGTGGGTTCGACCTGGAAGTTATGGAGGAAGTGGAGGAGATGAGCAAGGTGTTTAAGGATGAGATCTGTGCAGCATGTGAGGAGGTGTGTGGAGTGAGGAGAAGAGGGAGGGGAGTGAAAGGTACAGCATGGTGGACAGAAGAGATAAGAATAGCTGTGGAAGAAAAGAAGAAAGCATATAGAGAGTGGTTGGGTAGTAGAGGGAATGAAGATTCCGAGAGACAGAAACGAGCGAGGTACGTGGAGAGTAAGAGGGTGGTGAAGAGAGTAGTGAAGGAAAGTAAGAGAAGAGTAGATGAGGAATTTGGAAGGAATCTGAGTGTAAAATGGAGGGAGAGTAAGAAACTGTTCTGGAAAGAAGTCAAGAAAGTTAGGGAAGGTAGCAAGGGAAACAGTAAGGGTGTGAAAGATAAGAATGGGATAATGCTAGCCGAGAAGCAAGAGAGAGTCGAAAGATGGAGGGAGTACTTCAGTGAGTTGCTAAATGAAAGGAATGAAGAGCCAGCAAACATAGCTGGATATGGTATGGGAGGGAGAAGAAGAGAAGTAGTGGAGGAGGAGGTGGGGATCAGGAGGTCAGAAGTGTGGGAAGCCATGAAAAGAGTGAAGTTGGGAAAGCACCAGGAACAGATGGAGTGTGTGGGGAAATGTTGAGGTATGGTGGTGAGATAGTGATAGAATGGGTATGGAAAATGTGCAAACTAGCATGGGAGAAGGGGAGTGCACCCGATGACTGGAAGACTGGCATAATAGTCCCCCTATATAAGGGCAAAGGGGAAAGAGTGTGTGGTAACCACCGAGGAATATGTCTTCTAAGCGTAGTAGGGAAGGTATACAGTAGGGTAGTGATTGAGAGAGTGAGAGTGAGAACGGAGAAATGGATAGGCGACGAGCAGGGAGGTTTTAGGAAGGGAAGAGGATGTGTAGATCAGATTTTTACCCTGAATTGTGTTGTGGAGAAGTATCTGGAGAAGAAACAAAAGGTGTATGTTGCCTTTATGGACTTGGAGAAGGCCTATGACAGAGTGGATAGAGAAGGTTTGTGGAAAGTACTTAGAATATACGGAGTAGAGGGCAAGTTGCTGAAAGCAGTGAAGAGCATGTATGAGGGTGCAAAGGCGGCAGTACGTGTGGAGAGTGAGCAGAGCGAGTTCTTTGACCTGAATGTTGGTTTGAAACAGGGGTGTGTGATGTCCCCGTGGTTGTTTACTGTATATATGGATGGAGTTATGAAAGAAATACTATCAAGAGCAGTGGATGTTGGTGTATCGCTGAAAAGGGAGGGAATTGAGTGGAAGCTACCTATACTGCTGTTTGCGGATGATACAGTTCTGATGAGTGATAATGAATGGGAGTTGCAGGGTCTGGTAAATGAGTTTGGAACAGTGTGCGAAAAACGGAATTTGAAGGTAAATACGGGGAAGAGCAAGGTTATGGTCTTCGAAAGGGGTGAAGTCACAGAGTGTGAGGTGAAGCTGAACGGTCAGGCTATGGAGATCGTCAACTCTTTTAAGTATCTGGGCAGTGTGTTGAGTAAAGATGGGACTATGGATGAAGAGGTGCGGGAGAGGGTACAACAGGGAAGAGGGTTGTAGGAACGCTAAAAGCAGTAACAAGAAATAGGGTGGTCAGTATGGAAGTGAAGAAGTCCTTGCATGACAGTGTGGTAATCCCGACACTGACTTACGGAAGCGAAGCATGGACGTTGGTTGAGAGACTCAGACCAAGAGTGAGAGCAGTGGAAATGAATTACTTAAGGAGTGCGTGCGGAGTTACATGGAGGGATAGACAGACTAATGAGGAAGTAAGAAGGAGGTGTGGTGTGGAGGTAGATGTGCTGGAAAGTGTGAAAAGGAACAACTTGAGATGGTTCGGCCATATGGAACGTATGGAAAGCGAGAGAATGACTAAGAGGGTGTACGAGAGCGAGGTGGAGGGACAGAGGGGGAGAGGTAGACCGAATATGAGGTGGAAGGATGGAGTGAGGAACTACATGAACGAAGGCGGTGCTGGTTGGGGGGAGGGGCGTCGACTGACTGGGGACAGAGGTGCATGGGGGCGGTTCGTTCGTGGCCACCCCTTCGGGGATCACGGCGTCAGGCAATAGATAGATAGATAGAATAAAAATTATATACTTTTTGTAGTATATATTTCAGAAATACTTATACTATTATTTTTATTAATCTCACCACCACACCCCCAATGAAATTAATTAAAGTATATATGATCCACCGGGATTCGAACCCGGGCTATCACACACATATTTTTGCCACCTTAACCATTACACCACCAGGACGGTTAAAGGTTTATGCACACGCCTACGACTTATTATCCATTCTCGAATACTGGATATTAATCTAATCATGTTCATATTCCCAACCGCACTATGGTAGCCTACTGTTTAAGTGAGAGGAAAGAATATTCATGGGGCACAGATCATATAGACCTACCTCTCGAAGAAATATCCCTAAACCTACTAATAATATTATTTTTATTAATCTCACCATCACACCCCCAATGAAATTAATTAAAGTATATATGATCCACCCCTAATATGATAGGAGTAATCTGACAGTTGATCAGGAACTTAGACTTATATTTAATAAACTAAAAAACAGGTAATATCCTGTATGATTAGTGTTTCTCGGTCCGGGCCAAAATAAGTTCGAACTAGAAGAATCTGAACATTCTACGACTATACAGCATAAATTTGTCTTTCGGAATCATTAATTTCCATTGCACCTCTGTACACTCGGATACCATAGTCTCTAGCCCACTTATGCAAATCTGTGGACCCCCCAAGTGTTTTGTTTATGCAAATATAACTATCTTGGTTGATTTTTGTATATAACTTGCTTATCAATAAATAGTATATATAGTTTTGTAGTTGATGTATAGAAAGGAATATTCATAAATCCGTTTCCAGAAATATGCTTCCATAAATTTAAATAGGTGAAGCCCTGGAATATTTATGAGTGGGCTAGAGACTATGGTATTCGAGTGTACAATCGCTATTCAAAGGTTGACTTAATTTAACTTCGGTTTCAGGCGCATTAACCATGAACTCAATAGGAAAACGTCTACATGGAGTATGGCAATATACAGTATTACTCTTTATTTGATAGATATATACGCACGCTCGATAGCATGATATTGACGAGGTATAAATATCTATGAGTGATTACAAAATGCAGTTTCCTTAGAACAGAAAGTTTCCAAATGACAGGTCTGATTAGCTTCTTCCTGACTAAAACTCAAACTAAATTATTTTAACACAAACTTATTTCACAGACCCGCCTAATAATGCGGGTTAGATTACTGTAAATGCCTATCCCTTCTCATGGACACAGAATTACATCAGGCTTCTATCTCCTTATCTGCTCCTTTAACCTCTGAAGTGCGCATGGGGGTAATTGGAAACGTCCCCCTGTGCTGACGTATTTGAGGTGTTTCCGTCACTAAAATATTCATTGTGCCATTAATAGCATTAATACTTATCCATATGCGCCTATTATGGGTTGATTATAAAGGTATTAACCTGAAACAACAATAAAACGAGTGAAAACAGCGTTTGGATGGTCAAAATCGGAGATATAGCCCGCGAGTTGTATAATGTATGGGTGAGGCAATCTGCTTTCCCGCCAATTTCCCCCAAGGCCACTGAGACACAGTCGATCGATACTCTCTCTCTCTCTCTTGCACTCGCTTGCTATCAGTGATGACCACACCCTCCAATCGGATTTCTAATGTTAGCACGAAAATATACCTCAGAATAAGGGAATAACAGGGAAAATAGGTGATAACTGAAGGAGAGGAGGAAAGTGGGGAAGGAGGGGAGGTAGAGGACTGAGATTTTGCATGGCCCAGGGGCCAAAAAAAAAAATAAAAAAAAAAAAAAAAAAAATATAATTTTTTTTTTTTTTCGATGTCAAAAGTTGATTTTTGTTTTCTCTGACTCTTAAGAGTCTCCCCGCAGTGCGCCGGGGGAACTCTTAAGAGTCTCCCCGCAGCTCCCGGGTTAAGGGGGGATGGTTCACTTTTTGGGATTTTTTTTTGCATGTATTCATTAGTTTACTAGTTTCCTCCCTAGACCTCCATAAAAAAAACAAAAAAAACATCCAATAGATCCCCCTTCTAGATTAATTTGTACATATTTCGGTAGAAAAATGTGCCGGCCGAAGGCCGGTTCTTCCATCATTACAGGCTCACTATCGTTCGCCAGGAAATAAATCGACACGTAAATACCACGAAAGGTCTTAATATTGACGAATAAATGGGGAAAAAGGTCTTAAAATCGACTAACTAATGAGGCAAACATCTTAACATCTGAAAACTAATGGGACTAAACGTGAGGAGAAAAGGGTCCAGAAAAGTAACCCATCTCCCCTTAATGTACCTAGTCTCTTTTGGTAGGCTGAGGAATAAACCTTTACTTCGTTATATAAGCTCAAATAATATCTCACATTTCTTGACATATCTAGCACTGCATAATCTAACATTTACTAATAGTTTTCGCTTCACTAACCAGATAAAACTAATAGTCAACTATAGGTATATGTATATTTCATAACTTCTGTTGTCATTGTCTAAATCTTTGGGTCTTGCCCAAGAAGGCAACATTTATTGTAATCCTCCGGTACCATCAGTCAAACGTCTCAAGTTCTTTCTTTAATATTGTGCGGGGCCCTTAATAAAATAGGAATATCTTTTTCTCTTCTTCTTCAATCCATATCTTCTTACCACCTCAGGACTGCCAATACACACTGCTATATTCTTCTTCTTCTCCACACATTTGATCTCATCCAGATATTGCTTAATATGTGGTGTGTAGACTAGCCATGAGTGAACAGGCTCCTGGATACTGCAGGTTAATTAATTTTGTGCGTTAGCAGATGTCTTGATTTTCTTTTTAGATGCTTGGTATTCTTCTTGTATAGTGCTCAGGTAATCAGGAAAGCTCCCTTTCTTTTTCTCCCCACTGTGGTTGGGAAGGTTAAAAGGCTGGTTGAGAGCGCGCCTAGTGAGATGTTCTCCTGACTGGCCAATGTCACAGAAGGGTCTGTACGCAGCCACATAGCTTACCCCCGGCCCCGCCCACTACCCAAAATGTCTATCTATCTATCTATTGCCAGACGCCTTACTCCCCTTACGAGGGTGGCCATACATAGAATGCCCCCAAGCGGACCTTTTCCCTGTGAGAGGGCCAACTCGAGCCAGTTTAGTGAAGGACTTACAGGATTGACCACTCAATTTAGGATCCGTCCGACTCCGAGGCCCTCTGTGTATCTTGTTAGCACTATTTTTCTACAGTGGTGTTCGGCTAATCCATCCACTAACTTGCCTTACCCTTAGGTAAGCAGTACGGATTTGTATCAGGTTTACTCCCCTAGACAGGTTGCCAACCAAGGCTGACGAGTCCCATCCACCCGGATTTGTATAAGGTTGTCTCCCCTAGATTAGTTGCCAACCAAGGCTAACGAGTCCCATCCACCCAAAATGTACAAATATTATATTATATTAATTAGATTAACCTAACTTAACCTAACCTAACCTAACCCTAATATAATATAGTATATTATAACATTACACAAATAACAAAATAAAAATATAAAAATACACTAAATTTAGAGTGGGATCGGACACTGGATTTCTGGGTGCCGGGCGAGAGCTCTAGTGATCGAGATACAGAGCGAACTGACAGCAATGGTTTGAAGGGTATATTTAAACGTGGGAAACGGGGGGCGGGGCCAAGGGAGGCTTACATTTTCGCGCATGCGTAGAGGGTAAGGTATGTGGCTGCGTACATCCCCTCCCGTCACAGAAGACCTCTCTCGGCCACGCCCCCTTCCTTTTATACGCGCATTACGGTCAGCGGTTCGCTGATTAGTCGAGGCGAGTGAGTGAGGGAGCAGGTGTCCAGGCGACAGCTTTGACGGTTTCTCCCTTCCCTTCTCTCTATATTTTGCCAAAATAATATCCTGGCAAGGTATTACCCATATTTAAGTGGCTTACGGGAGTATTGGGCTTGCACCGTGGCAATAGAATGGTTTTTACCAGGATATGTTGTACAGGATGGATGTAATGACGAGTTATACAGAGCTAGCCAATCACCGCGCAACTTAACTGGATATGCGGCATCTTCAAAGGTTGGCTGCTGATTGGCAGGTGTGCTTTGGCTATAATCTGGGCAATCTCCTCCAGTATTTTCTTGCCCAAATGGCAGCCGGTGATTGGCTCGCACCACTTTTACCTCACCTATAATAAAAGATAATAATACATAAAATTAAATAATATAACTTACCTACAAAACAAAGTGGGCGGGTGCCCAACCCCGAAAGGAGTTGAAATAGGGGAGCTATCCCCTCGCCAAAGGCGGCTTTCTAGGGCCTTTCCTAGCTGATGCTGAGAGGATTGGGTTCTAGACCAGGTGATGGGCTGGTCTATCCGAGTGAGAACTGAGCGATCTCTGCCATACCCATAGCTTACTCTGACTGTTCCTTTTACTTATATATCTTCTAGATCTCAAGTGGCGGCGTCTTTTCCGTGGATTGACCTCCCTACTGCCAACCTAGAAGTTGGCAGATTGGGAGCCAAAGCGTCACATTTTTCCCTTACCCCTCAACTTTTCCTTCATAATTGCTGAAGGGCACAGGGCCTTGGGTAGGGCTTTGGTTTCCCGGGCGTTTCCGCACCTTCCTCAGCTCCCTGCCTTGGAGTGGCTTCGGTCACCCGGTCTTTGTTAGTGGTAAGCAGGGAGGATTTTGTGGAGGTGCTTGTTTATGGCCTTAGCCTTGCTCGAGACCTTGGGGCTGTTCGGCCAGACAGCCTGGGGAACAACAACAACAACAACAAAACAAAGTCAGAGACAGAGGTAAGGGAAAGGCAAGGGAGTGTGTTCGTGGTCCTGGTCCCTAAGAATAGGAGCTTTAAATGTGCATGGATGTGGAATGAAAGAGAAGTAAGAGGATATTGACTGGTTGTTTGCGAGAAGAAAGTATGATGTGCTTGTGCTTAGTGAAACAAAGATGAAAGGAGAGGGTGAAGTAGATTTTGGAAATGTGAAAGGTAGAAAGTCTGAGATGAGAGAGTCAGAGTGAAAGAGGGCGTGGCTATTATTGTGAAGGAGCTGAGAGAGTTTATACTGTAAAAGAGTGAAGAGAGGTATCATCAAGGCTAATGTGGGAGCGAATGCGGTTTAAGGGGGGTGACCTGCTTTTGTTCTGTCCTTTTCTATCTTTCTCTGGCTTGTATCCATTTGGCCCCATTCAGCCTACTGTTTTAAGACGTTTATCCCCATCCAGGTGTCAATTTTTTACTGTTGAGCGGTAGCGAGCCAGCATATTTTTTATTTTTGTTTGACAGCAGGCTAAATTTGTACATTTTTCGATAGAAAAATTTCTCCGGCAAAGCCGGATTTCTCAATATAATGCTGGCTCGCTATCGCTCGCCAGGAAGAAATCGACACCTAGATGGGGATAACGTCTTAAAATAGTTGGCTGAATGGGGCCGAATGGATACAAGCCAGAGAAAGAGAGAAAAGGACAGAAATAACAAAAAGCAGGTCACCCCCCTTAAGGGTGAAAGGTGGGTATTTGTGAGTGCATATGGGCCAGGAATTGAAAGGACAATAGAGGAGAAGGAGGGTTTTTGGGAAGATATGAGAGAATGTCTACAAGGGTTTGAGGAAAATTAAAATGTGGTAGTTTTAGAGGACATGAATGCTAGGGTAGGCAATGAATCTGCTGAGGGAGTGATAGGTAGTTTTGCTGTGAATGGTGTAAACGAGAGTGGAGAAAGAATTACATATACCTGTATATGGGGAGAGTGTAGAATGAGTGTAGATAATACGTTCTTCAAAAAGAGACAATACACAAGTATACATGTCACAGACTTGTGAGGGGAGATATTGTAGAGAGGGCATTAATGGATTATATGTTGGTGACAAGGAAAAGATTGTGTAGATGTGAATGTGCTGAGAGGTAAGGCTGAGAGTTTGTCTGATCATTATCTTGTGGAGGGAAAGCTAAGAGTAAGGAGTTACAGGAGAATGTGAGACAAGCGTGAAGTAAGAGAGGTAAAAAAGTTAGTGAGTTAGTGAAAAGTGCAAAAGAGAGGGAGTATCACGAAAGGCTAAATGAGAAATGAGAGAGAGAGAAATAGAGGATGAATTGCAACAGTTTAAGAAAGGAGTGAAAGCAAGCGCAGAGGCAGTATGTGGTAAAAGGAGAGAAGGTGGCAGAGGTACCAGGAAGGGAAGTTAATGGTGGAATGATAAGGTGAGAAAGGCAGTTGAGGAGAAGAGACAGTGGTTTGAGAAGGTTTTCAAGGATGGAAGTGTTGAGGTATGGGAGAGGTACAAGGAGAAAAGAAGGGAGGTGAAACGGAAGATTAGAGAAGCGAAGAAAAGTGCAAATGAAAGGTGGGGTCAAAGATTAAGTGAGAATTTTGTGGGAACATATAAAAATGTTCTGGAAAGAGGTAAATAGAGTAAGGAAAGGAAAACAAAAGCAGGAAGAGTCGGTGATAGATGCAAATGTAGAATTATTAGTGGAAGGTGTGCACGTGAGGAAACGATATGTTAAGTATTTTGAATCTTTGCTAAATGTAAGAGACCGAAGAGAGGCAGTGATTGAAGCAGTGGCTGATGGAAACAGGCTACCCAGGTGAGAGGGATTGAATTACAGGATTGAGAATGAGGTGAAAGAAGCAGTGAAACAAATGAGAGTGGGTAAAGCAGAAGGTATGAATGGTATTGCTGTGGAGTGTATTGAGAAAGGTGGAAATGTGATAATAGATTGGCTGGTGACAATATTCAATGTGTACTTTGTTGTGTCAATGGTACCATTATACTGGAGGAGTGCATGTATTGTGGCGTTGTGCAAGGGGAGGAGACTGATAGGAGTGATCGAGTTATGGAGATATTAGTTTATTGTCAGTTGTTGAAAAGCTGTATGGCAGGGTGTTGATAGAGATGATAATAAAGGGTAGCCTACAGAAGGTGCAATAGGAGAAGAGCAAAGCGTTTATAGGAGGGGAAGAGGATGTGTGGATCAGATTATTGCAGTAAGACAGCTAGCTATGCGAGTATTTAGACTTTAGAGAAACATAAACAAATATATTTGAGGCTTTTATGAACTTGGAAAAAGTGTATGATCATATGGATCGAGAAGCAATGTGGAAGGTGCTAAGGATATACAAAATTGGAGGAAATTTGTTAAGAGCAGTCAAGAGTTTTTATGAAGAGAGCTGAGTGTGTGTTAGAGTAGGAAATTAGTTGAGTGAATGGCTTGAGGTAAATGTAGGTCTGCGACAAGGTTGTGTAATGTCACCGTGGTTGTTCAATGTTTAATGTATATATGGATGGTGTGATAAGGGAGGTAAAAATTAGATCTATGGGTAGAAGATTGGGTTTAGTAAGAAAAAATGGTGGCAATTGGGAGCTGAATAAGTTGCAGTTTGCTGATGACACAGCACTGGTGGGGGATTCTGAGGAGAAGCTGCAGCGAGCAGTGAAAGAGTTTAGTTTGGCATGTGGGAGGAAGAAGCTGAGGGTGAATGTCAATAAAAGTAAAGTGATGGTGTGTAATAGAGATGCTCGTAGGGTAAATCTAAATGAACGACTGGATGGAGAAATGCTGAAACAAGTGAAGTGTTTAAAATATCTAGGAGGAGTGATAAGCAGGGACGCAGGTGTAGGAATGGAGGTAAGACAGAGAGTGTGTGAGGGAAGGAAAGTTTTAGGAGCAATGGGAAGCATGTGGAAAGTGAGAAATCTCAGAATGAAAGCTAAAAATGCAATGTAACAAGGGATAATTGTACCAACAGTAAAGCATGGGGCTGAGACATAGGGTCTGAATATACAAGAAAAAAGAAGGTTGGATGTGATTGAGATGAGGTGCTTGAGGAGTATGTGTGGAGTGACGCATAGAGACAGATTGAAAAATTAAGAGGTGCGTAGGCGAGTGGGACAACAGGAACCCCTATCGGCCAGAGTGGAAAGAAGGGTGCTATGCTGATATGGATATGTTGAACAAATGGGAGATGAAAGGCTTACAAAGAGAATATATGAGTCAGAAACAAAGGGAAATAGACTGAGAGGAAGACCTTGGAGATGGAAGGATGGTGGGAAAAAAACGGTTGGAAGATGGAGAGATGACTGGAGAACAGGCAAGAGAAGTGGTGATGAATAGGAATGAATGGAGAATATTTTGTTTTCATCATCATCATCATCATCATCAAATCTGACGCCTCGCTTCCAGAGGAAGCGCCCCAAAAGGGATGGCCATGGCAGAAACTGCCTCCAGGCTCCCAGACATGCCCCGACTGACCCACTCCACAGTGCCATTTCCACTAAGTGGATTATAACCATGAACACTGAAGGAGCAGACCCAGAGCAGTCCCTCACCCGGATGGCAGTTCCACCACTGTTTTGCTATTATATTTACCCCAGTGGGGCCCTGGCTGGAAGCATACCAAGCACAGGAATTTTCTGGAAATAGGAACCAGTGGTCCACTGCTCCAGAGGCTGATTGCACCACCAAAGTGGCGGGCGGTGGGGTCGCCGCATCCCTACGCCAGAGAGAGAAAGGCCAACTTGTGCCAGTGGGCTGTGAGAGTAAGACACTAGGGAAACATGGGGCACACCATTATGGCCCCACTGCCTTCACCACTCTCAAGAAAAAAGTTAGAAATAAGAATTATGATAAAGGTACAGTCAGAAAACGGCTATGGGAAGTAGAGGACACCAACCCTCACTCTGATAGATCCAGCCCACCACCATATTTTGTTTTCTATGTGTATAAAGGAAACAAAAGGCAGGTTGCCTGTAACGAGTGTTTCCCCCAGTGAATAGATGTGTGATAACGCGGTCGTAGGGAGTGGGGGCCGGTGCCAGTTGAACTAGATAATAGTCCATCAGGTGCCCGGCCCGGGGTGCCGGTGTATATATGAAGGGCCATGCATGGAAGTGATGTGGGTGTACATTGTGATGCGCTCTTCTGCATGTCTGCCTGCTGAAACCGGAACCTCTCTGGGAGGTCTAGGACCTGAGAGTATTTTGCTGGGGACCCCAAATGGGCCTTAGTCTCTGGGTTTTCTAAACAACCTAAATGTGTGTGAATTTTACATTTATATTTTATTTTGTTGCTTCTGTTCGAGCTCTGTCTCGAGTCGACCACCCCCAGCTATGGGGTTGTTGTTGTAGTTCCCTAAACTGTCTGGCCGATCAGTCCCGAATCTGGTAGACCGAAGCCGCTCCAGATGCTCGGGCCCTTGAAGCCTCGAAGGGGCCAGGGAGAGATGAGATCTGTCTCTGAGAGGGCAGCGGGGGAGGGGATCATCATCCCACGGGCTTGCATTCCCGGGGCAATGCCCCCACCATCTGCAGCCCCCCTTGCAGTGCCACCCAATCGAGCGATCTCGCCAGCACCTAGAAGGAAAAGTAATGCAGTGAAAGAGACACAAAAATGGCTAAGGTAGGGTAGAGGATGCCAAAACTCACTCTGGATAGAACCAGCCTTCACCCTCCAGCTATGGGGTATGTGCCTATACATACACAATATAAAGTAAACAATAAAATAAAATAATAATCATAAAATATACCTATAAAAAAATAATAAAAAAATAAAATAAAAAAATAATAATATATATATACTGTATATACTGTATATATACAATATACAGGTATATATAGTATATATATAATAATAATAAAATATGTCTAAATATATAATTAAACTACCACATAACAGGCAAGCACAGCCAAATTAACACTATCTGATCATATGGGTTATCATGATATTTTGTTACATTTTTATTGAGGATTTTGTTTTTCTCCTAAGCTAACAAAAATGCCATCCCAGACTACCTTCAATCTAAAAAATGCCCACTCAGAATCTCTTACGTCTAAATTTGTAAAAAAAAAAAAAAAAATGGTACAAAATTGTCCAAGCCTAAGGTCAGTTTCTGCTAAGTTACAGGCTCGCTATAACTCACCCAGAATAAAATCAACACCTGAATGGGGTGAAGAGTATTATTACAGTATCACCAAACTAATGGGGAGAAACATCTTAAAATCTCGATAATAATGGAGCGAAACAAGGGAGGACCAATAAGACCTTTATCGGACCAAATCGGGTTAAGCCGACGTCACACGAGGAAGATTATTGGTTACATGTATCAGAGCCTTGAATCCGCTACAGCTTTGTTTACTATTTTGATTGACTTGTGTTGATTATTCTTATATTAAATATGACTATACGATTAGGAGCTCCAATACAGACATAATTGTCAGTAGAATAAATTTTAGCTACTTTTTTTACTCGGATACTGTGGCTCCGATACATCTACCGGTAAAGTGCTCGTGTGACACCATCAATTAGTTAAAATAGTAGTTGAGGTCCCTAGAATTATGATAAATTTCCTATGTCATTTTCTGCCAACACCAACTGTAGGTGAACAGTACCACAACAGTGAAAATATATTGTTACAAAATACTCATTAACCTCTTTACTGTGCAGCTATGGTATTTAAATGTGCCCGCGGTGCGAAGGTATTCTGATCCATTCCTCACTAAAATCGTTAATTTACCATATACTGTATATAATTAATACTTATCCATATGCGCCTATTTTACTTTTAATATGAACATATGAACATGGGAAAGCAATAAAACAATTGGTAACAGCAATTGGCTGGTGAAAATTGTATATTTTAGCCCCGCGGTCGTAATCTGGCCTTGAGCAGTGAGAGACTTACTCCCTCACTCTCTCTTGTCTCGCGTGGGACTGAGAGGCCAGGGGAGCTTTCAGACTGGCTTGGAGGGTCGGAATTACACTCCTCCACCCCCCTCCTTCTCTCCCACGAAAATACTCGATAATTATCAGGAATAATAGAGAAAATACCTGATAATTGAGGAGGGGGGAAAGGGGAGGTTGGGACACATGTGTAGGAGTGGTAGAGAGTAATGGAGGGAAATTATCTCACCTAAGCACAAATTATTTTTGTTTTAGTTTCACTGGGGTGTTTTAAATGTTTTTTTTTAGGCTTAGGATCTTAAGAGTCTTCCCGCAGCCGCCCAGTAGGACCTCTTAAGAGCCTTCCCGTAGCTGCTGGGTTAAATGAGGATGCCATTGAATGCATGGGGTTTATTTTTATAATTATATTTTTTTTTCTTACTTTTCTCCTCTATTTTTAACATAATAAAATACTGACATTTTCATAAAAATCTTCTAATTTTGAGTAATGCTTCTTGTTTTATTTGAGGGCGGCCATGTGTGTGCGGTGTGGCCAACGTGGAGCGCATCGTAGGTGGTGCAGAAGTGACCCCACCGAACAAGTACCCCTGGGTGACCGGACTTCAATTGGAAGGCATCCCAGAGTACCGGTGTTCCGGCAGTATCATCAACAGCATGTATATCCTCACGGCCGCTCACTGCGTTTTCTCAGAGGCTAACTTTACAATGCTTACCCCAGATCAGGTTATGGTGGCGGTGGTGGATCATGACCAGTTCTCTGATGACGACGACTTGGATGGCTTGACGATGATTATGAAAGTCGAGGTAATTAAAGTACACCCAAATTACGATTTCTTTGGTGTTGAAAATGATTTGGCATTGCTGAAGTTGTCCGAGAACCTCCCTTTCAACAATGTAGCGATCAAGCCAGTGTGTTTACCCCCAAACGATTTAAACACGTACGAGGACAGCACAGCCATTGCAGCAGGTTGGGGTCTCACTTCTGAATACGCAATAATACAGCCGGCTACACTGATGGAAGTCAACGTTACAATCCTGGATCCTACCTGCGAGGGAAAGGACATTGCCGATTACGACATCACAGAAAATATGATCTGCGCCGGCGTGGTTGGCGGTGGTAAGGATACCTATGAGGGAGATTCCGGTGGTCCTCTGATGGTAGTGGAGGGCGACCAACACTTCATCGTGGGACTGTCATCGTTTGGTGAAGGGTGCGCCCGCAACAATACCCCAGGAGTTTATACTAGGGTCAGCGAGTATCTAGATTGGATCGATACCAACACTCAAGAGGGGTCCTATTGCACCTAAGCCAGGGATATCCAACTGCACAGTTATCATATCAAACAATGAAAATATACACCATATGAGGAGGAGCACTTCAATTTTGGAAGGCCTTCTAGGAATCAAAGGGGTAAAATCTGTCTCAATCATCCCTCTGACTCCTACAATTTGTTTTATAAATTACAGGTACGCTATTGCTTGCTCAGAAAAAATCGACACCTGAATGGGGTAAAACGTCTTATCGCCAAAAGAATGGAATTAAATGTCTTATTGTCTCCAAACTAGCTCGGCCCACGGCGAGACAGCTCGGCCCAGTAAAATCGAGACAGCTCGGCCCAGTGTTAATTGCGAGACAACTCGGCCTCTCACAACCCTCATTTGCTTCGACAACATAAAAACGATGTACAGTAGATGGCTATATTGATCATTTTGGAATCACTATGTCCCTATCTATTTATGTATCTGTCTTTTCGTTTCATCAAACAAGTGACAATTCATTAACTTTTATTTCTCGTATTGATCATTTTGGAATCACTATGTCCCTACCTAACCTAACCTAACCTAACCATAGCATAACATGGGGCTGAGCTGTCTCAAATAATGGGCCGAGCTGTCTCGTCGTCGTGGCCGAGTTGTCCAAAAGTAGGCCGAGCTGTCCGAGCCGAGTTGTCCCATGGGCCGAGTCGTCCAGTCACCGGCTACATACTGTAGTAACTGTACAGTGTTAATATTGAGTTTGTCTTTTCACTGATGTTATAAAGAATGACCGTTTTTTTTTAGTGTTAGTGTGATTAATGACATTTTTCTTGTTGTTTATTATTTAACCGTTTCAATATTTGGCCGTGTGGCCATTTTCTTCTATAGATGCCATTTTGATGCCTCAATTATCAAAGAACAAGGTTATATTTTATATTGGTCATGTAGCCTACAAAGTATAACAAAAGTCCAAACTATATAACTTATACCAGGATTCTCCAATATTTAGTATATGTATAAAGATATTTGAATGTAAAAAGATAAAAATACCACCAGTGGCACCAAAATGACGGAGGTTGGCTTATAGCCTATATGGCGCACATACTAAATGTTAGTGGTTCCATTATTATTACACTTCACATCGACTCGAGACAGAGCCCGAGCAGAAAGAACATTTAAGGGGTCCAATTCTCAGGGTCCGGGACCACTTATTATACTCTTATTATTTTGTATAGCACTTTATATTACCTTTTGGTTAACTTTCATTTGTTTGTGTTTTTTTAAAAGACCTCCGTCTACGTATTGTGAAAACCTGTTATCCTCCGGCAAATTACGGGGTGAGTGAGTGAAGAGAGAGACAGTGAATGAATGAGGATACATGTTTTTCATAATACGTGTTGCTAGCCCCAAACGCGCGAGCAACTGTGGCTTTCAACCATCCGACACATCCCCTTTTATTTATGTAAATCAAACATGTTAAAAGCAAATAAAGTTTATTTTTGTACCCTACCGTGGAAAGACTACGGATACACCACTCCTGCCCGGGCCTCACACAGTGGCATGGCCCAGTCGTACTGAGCTCATGACGCTGGTGGCATTGCCCCTGAGGATAGCCATCCCTAGTCTTTGCTTGAGCCAGAGGGTTTCCCGGGGTTCTCCTGAAACTTCTCTGATCATACGGCCTATTTCATTCACCATTTTAAGGGTGGTAGGGCCGAAGACTCCTGAAGTTTCGAATGCCAGAGGCTCGAACTGATGACTTCTGGCGATGGCTTGATATTTTTCTCGCTTTCTACTCTCTGCTATCCGGGCGGCTTCACCTGCTTCGTCGGCGTTTCTGGCGATGTTGGTTGTGGAGAAAGTGTCAACACATGTGGCATCCCACACGAGGCACCGGCCATTCTTGTAAGGGAAAGTGGTCATCCCATCTGGCCGTTTGCCATCTTCTCTGAGAAGTCCATGTGGTTCAAGGATTGATGCACGGTTAGCACTCTGCAGGGCCCGTTTTATGACATAATTTAGTGCAGAGTGTCTTGGCAGGCGGCCTGCGCTGTGATTACATGACAAGGCATGGTGACCTCAAGCATCCATCCCCCCACCACACTTGCAAGTGTGTGGGTGACAAACTGCCGCACCCACTCTGAGCGCGATGGCAACCCGGAGCGCTTCAGCATCCAAGTGAGTTCCAAGAGGTGGGATGGGGACGGCATGTAACCACAAGCCACTCTCCAAACGGGCGGCTGCCTGGAGTGGTGCTTTTGCAACCTGGTCTGCGTTGGTTAGGTTATCTTGAGTTTTCTTCGCCGAGATGGTATCCCACGCTTTCTGCTTGCTCCTGGAGGTACCCTGAGGCTCCTCCTCTGCTCCTGTACTTTCCTTCCAGGTGTTAATCGCTTCTGCTACGTCCCTATTAAGTGTCATTCCGGGTTGAGAAGAAAGGATGGACACTATAAGGTCGTTGGTCGCGATAAGGGAAGAGATAAAGGCTGGGGAGGCAATATCCGAGGCTCTCCGTATGTCCAAGCCCCCGAGGCGGACAGGAAGAGTGGCTTGTGTCCAGGTCCGATCTTGAAATTCCACGTTGGTGATGCTGGTCACTGCTTCTCGGATTATGTTGTCTAATTCTTGGAGGCCACCATTGTTCGTGTAAGTCATCGATGTGCGCAAAAGGTGTTAGAGTTTTGGGATGGAGAAACAAATCTTGAGAAGGGCCAGAGCTGAGTGGGCATCGATGTGTATCAGGCGACTCACAAGACATTGAAGCTCCTCCTTTTTACCTTGAAGTGCTGGTGGAATTGCTGCCGGAGATAGTGGGGAACCTAATAGGGTTTGCTGGTGCTCCTGAAGGATCTTTACATCTGGCAATGTGCATTGAAATTGGGCCTGAGTGTGTTCTCTTTCTTCAAGTGTGTGGTTGAGGAGGACAAGTTCACATTTGGTGTCATTTATCACTAGCCCAGCCTGGCTGAGGTCAGTTATGATGTTTTTTAGATCGGTTAGAACATTCTCTACAGACTCACCCAAGGTTGCATCGTCCAGGTACCATACATTCAATTCTGACCTTACTTTGTTAGCTGCTGCGTCCACCCCTATTGAGAAAAGAGCAGGACCACCTGGATCTCCTTGCTGTAACCCGGTCACTGATGGGATTACCGTCTCGCCGAAAATCAGGATTGAAGGTTTGGAATAAGCCTGCCAAAGTAGGGGGTACAGAGTGGGGATGTGCTCTCGAGCTGCACGGAGGAAGACATCCCTGCGAATGCTGTTGAATGCGTTCCGCATGTCAATCTTTAGAAGCACTCGTTTTCCTTGGGCTTGGCTGAGGTTGTTGTTGTTGTTGTTGTTCCCCAAGCTGCCTGGCCGAACAGCCCCAAGTCCCCGAGCAAGGCCATAACCGAGCACCCCCACAGAACCCTCCCTGCCGACCACAATAAAGCCTGGGTGACCGAAGCCACTCCATGGCGGGGAGCTGAGGAGGGTGCGGAAACGCCCGGGAAACCAAAGCCCCACCCAGGGCCCTGTGCCCCTCAGCAATTATGAAGAGAAAGTTGAGGGGCAAAGGAAAAATGAGACGCTTTGGCTTTCAATCTTGGTAGATTGGGAGGTCAATCCACGGAAGAGACGCCGTCACTGGAGATCTAGAAAATATGTAAGTAAAAGGAACATTCAGAGTAAGCTATGGGTATGGCAGAGATCGCTCAGTTCTCACTCTGATAGACCAGCCCATCACCACATGACTAGAACCCAATCCTCTCAGCATCAGCTAGGAAAGGCCCTAGAAAGCCGCCTTTGGCGGGGGGATAGCTCCCCTATTTCAACCCCCTTCGGGGTTGGGCACCCGCTGTTGGCTGAGGTAAGTGCGGGTTGCGTGTACAGCAGCTTCACACCCCCCTGGAGTTCCAAAACCTAGTTGAACTGGTCTTAAGTGTTGACCTAGGCCATTCGAAAGTGGTTTCAAACCCACCTTTGTGGCAAGGCGGCAGAAGGTGTTCCCCACTGCTATTGGGCGCACACCGCCATCTTTTTTTGCCAGTGCACAGAGTGATGCCCCAAAAAATAGGGGTGTGGCACAGTCGGGTACTTCCCCTCTTAAAACCATGTTGATAAATTTGGTGAGGGTTTCCAAGAGTGCCTCCCCAGCTGCTCCTGATCCCTGACCCAAGAGGCCTTTGAGGTGGGCGGGTCAGATACCATCTGGGCCCGCGGCTGAGCCTGCTGGGAATGAAGTCACTGTGGCAACCACCTGCTCCTTCGTGACAACTAAAGGTTGGGGTATCTGGCCATTTGGGGCTGGGGGGAGGTTTAGGTTCCCAGGTGTAGGTGGGTGCTTTCCTCGTAGGGCTTCAACAACTTCGGTGCCATGACCAGCAAAACCTTCTGAAGAGGACAACAGTCTGACGGCCCCTTTGATGTCACTATCCGCCAGCTTCGCTGCGACCCTCTTATGTAGCTGTTCATACTCTTCCTCTTCCTTGTCCTGTTGCTTCTGGGCCCTGTTTGGTTGCTGTTCGGGGGGTTCCACCAGCCTGTTTGCCTCCATATACTGTGCTACTTGACGTTTCACTCTGGTGGCTAGTGAAACCTGGAGATGGTCTTGTATGTTGGTTCTGGGTGGTTTTTGGAGGGCCCCATAAGAGAAACCAAGGAGCCGTGCCCATGCGAGGGGTGTCTTGAGCTGTAGGGCCTGCTTTATGATGGTTGTAAGGGCCTCCGCCACTTGGATTCTGGCTCCTTTAGGTACCCGGGCAAGGACCTGGATCCGCGCTTTCCATTTGGTCACAAGTTGGATCAAGTCGGCGTCCGGTGTTGCCCTGGTTGGCCCTGCAGTGGGCCCTGGGCATGAGGGACATTTCTGGCTTAGTTTAAAGAAATTTTAGCATTTTTTTTTTTTGTATACTGTACTTATGTTTGGTTGTTTTCTCACTTGTAGGTAAAGTGCATACCACAAATAGTTATCAATTGGAAGAGTTTAATTCTGTACTTGACCTTTGAATTTGTGTATTGTTTTTGTGTGTTCATTGTTTTTCTGTTGTGGTGTGGTCCCTGTTCGGGCTCTGTCTCGAGTCGGCCACCCCCAGAAAAAAAAATAGAAAAAATGGGGAATGGGCCTGAGTAAATAGAATAGACAGAGAAACAGACTTGGGAGTAACAATATCGAGGAACCTAAAACCTAGTCAACTATGTACAGAAATTGTTAAGAAAGCAAACAAAATTATAGGTTTTATAGGCAGATCTTTTGAACATAAATCCAAAGATGTAATCTTCAATCTTTACAATTCGTTAGTCCGTCCACTTCTGGAATATTGCGTTCAGTCCGGGTGCCCCTACTACCAAAAAGATATAGACAAACTGGAGCGAGTTTAACGTAGAGTTACCAAACGTTACCGTGTTTGAGGAGCAAACCAGATGAGGAGCGTCTTGAGGAATTTAATTTTTTTCCCCTAACACAGTGGAGATTAAGAGGTGACTTAACCCATCAGACCCGGCTATGTATTCCATACCAAAACCCGGGGGTTTTGGCCGAAAAACGTCTACGCCTAGGCTACCGTATCATTGTTATTTTGACTGCTTCCGCATTCCCGCGCATCCACAAGCGTAGATGTGTTTCGTACCTGTAGAATGGCGTTGAGTAGAGCTCTCTAAGTCAACTGGTTCAGTTGTGATGACAATTTCCGTGGAGATAACTTTGTGGCGATATCAGCCACTTTACACTACTTTACACTACTTTTCACTACTTAACAATAACATACAGGCACACACGAACAAGGACGCCTCTCCTTCTTGTGGTCGGAGATGCGCGGCGTCGGTCTAACCGGCTGTTGTTTACATGCGTCGGACGGACGCCTCGCACACCAAGCTTACAGGCTTTCAAGCTGCCGGAGCCTCAGAGCCCTTCCGGGTTCCGCGGGGGTGTTTTTTATGGATGCCTCAGAGCCCAACCGGGTCTGAGGGATTTAATTTAAGTTTTCAAGAACATCAAAGGCATCGACAATTTGAACTGCAATAAGTACTTTACAATTGACCAGTCAAATTACACAAGGGGAAATGGTTACAAAATCATTGGTAAATCATTTAACTCGCATGAATCTAAGAACTTCTTCTTCGAGTTGTCAATCTGTGGAATGGGCTTCCCCGAGATGTTATAGAGTGCAACACCCTTGATTCTTTTGAAGTTTGCCTAGACAAGCACCTTGCCCAAAACCCACGGATGATTGCATTTGTAAATTAATAAATTATTTCCTTAGTACTGTATTTTTATTTTACTGTATTAAACTAATTGAATTCACACTTTATAATATCCTCTCTAAACTGTTGGGCGCTTAAAACAGCAGTAACTTAGAAATCAAGTAACCTCGAGGGGTCGCAAGACCTGTAGTTGCTTGATTTCCTTTGTACTCCTCCCTTCGAGGGGTTTGGTAGTGACGATGAAGAAGGGCGTGAGCATGAGGGTTGTTGTTGTTGTTGTTGTTGTTCCCCCAAGCTGTCTGACCAAACAGCCCCAAGGTCCTGAGCAAGGCCATAACCGAGCGCCCCCACAGAACCCTCCCTGCTTACCACTAAGAAAGCCTAGGTGACCGAAGCCACTCCCAGGCGAGGAGCTGAGAAGGGTGCGGAAACGCCTGGGACACCGAAGCCCCACCCAAGGCCCTGTGCCCCTCAACAATTATGAAGGGAAAGTTAAGGGGCAAAGGAAAAATGTGACGCTTTGACTCCCAGTCCTGCCAACCTCTATGTTGGCAATAGGGAGGTCAATCCACGGAAGAGATGCCGCCACTTGAGATCTAAAAATTTATAAGTAAAGGAACAGTCAGATTAAGCTATGGGTATGGCAGAGAACGCTCAACTCTCACTCTGCTAGACCAGCCCATCACCACCTGACTAGAGACCCAATCCTCTCAGCATCAGCTAGGAAAAGCCCTAGCAAGCTGCCTTTGGTGGGGGGGAAATAGCTCTCCTATTTCAACCCATTTTGGGGTTGGGCACCCCCCCATGAGGCATGAGGGTAAAGCAACATCATCATCGCAATAACATCAATGTTGATGTCTGGGGGAGGGATGGTGGTGGAGCTACTCATCACTACAAAAAAAGGTACACGTAGCTTTTGCCGGTCAGTCATCTAGCATCAGAAATTTCCCAACGGAGTCCCGCAAGGATTCGTCCTGTCGCCCGCACTCTTCAATCTATACATGCATGATATAAATACACCCAATACACCCCAAATAAACATAGCCTCCTTCGCAGATGACATAACACTCACATGCACACACCAAGACCCAGACCCAATACTCATTAAACAAGGGGGAGCTTCCCTTAGAATGGAAACAAGCAAATATAACTCCAATATATAAAAGTGGAAATAAAGAAGACCCGCTAAATTATCGACCGGTATCCTTAACGAGTGTTATATGCAAGCTTTGTGAAAAGATTATTAGAAAAAGATGGGTGGGTATGTTGGAGGAGAGGGAAATAATTTCAAGCAAGCAGTTCGGGTTCAGAAAAGGTCATTCGTGTACCACAAATTTGTTGAGTTACTATGATAGGGTAATTGACATTGTACAAGGGAGGGAGGGGTGGGTAGATTGTATCTACTTAGATTTCAAGAAGGCATTTGATAAGGTGCCTCATAAGAGATTGTTGTGGAAGCTCAGGACTGTGGGGCGGGTTGAGGGAGTATTATTAAAGTGGATGGAAAACTATTTAATTGGGAGGGAAATGCGAACAGTAATAAAAGGAAAGTTCTCCTCGTGGAAAAGGGTAAAAAGCGGAGTGCCTCAAGGATCGGTGTTGGCCCCAATCATGTTTTTGGTTTTCATCAACGACCTTCAAATGGGAATAGACTCATATATATCTATGTTTGCTGATGATGCAAAACTAATGAAGCATATTACAAGTAGGAGTAGTTGTGAAGAATTACAGAGAGATCTAGATAAGTTATATGAGTGGAGTCAAACTTGGAAAATGGAATTCAACACGAGTAAGTGTCAGGTTCTTGAGATGGGAAAAAGTAAATATAGACCTTCTTGGGGATATATAATAGGAGATGAAATAATTAGTAAAGCTGTGAAAGCAAAAGACCTAGGGGTAGTTGTGGCAGACAGCTTGTCACCTGAACAGCATATAAATAAAATAACTGGTGAAACCTATGGAGTGTTGACTAACATGAGAATAGCTCTGAATTATTTAGATGAAGAGATGTTAGCAAAAATAATAGGGACAATAATACGACCAAGACTGGAGTATGCAGCAGTGGTGTGGTCTCCACACCTTATAAAACATAATAAAAACTGGAAAGAGTTCAGAGAGTTGCCACTAAGATGATAGCTAGCCTTAGAGACCTACCTTATGAGGAGAGATTGGAGAGGCTAAAGCTGCCAACGCTGAGGGAGAGGAGAGAGAGAGGTGACATGATCATGATGTTTAAGTGTGTGAAAGGTTTTGAGAAGATCGACAAGGGAGATTTTGTGGTGAGGGACGAGGGAAGAACCAGGGGTCATGATTGTAAGTTGAGGAAAGTTATATGTAAGTCTGATGTAAGAAAGTTCAGCTTCCCGTATAGAAGCATTGAGTGTTGGAATAAGTTGGATGGGGAGGTGGTGGGAGCAAGAAATATCCAAACTTTTAAAGCAAAATTGGATAAATGTAGAGAGAGAGACAGGACAACACGAGCTTAGGCTCAAATCCTGTATACTACAATTAGGTGAGTACAATTAGGTGAGTACAGCAACAAGTCTCCTTCAACCTTATCTCAATACATTACATGACTGGTGCACTACAAACAGACTCAATTTAGCCCCAGCCAAATCCACAGCAACCCTCCTCACAAGCTGGACAGATCACACATACTCCCCGCAACTCACCATAAACAACACATCCCTAACACACATACACTTACCCAAAATCCTAGGAGTACCCGGTAACATATGATACTCAAATGACATTCAAACAGCACACCACAAACATGAAAAAGAAACTGACACCCAGACTTAACGCCCTCAGGTCACTTGCCCACACAAAATTTGGACACAACAAAGAAACCACCACCACAGTTTACAAACAATACATAAGATCAGTGATGGAATACGCAAGCCCGGCCTGGGCTTCTAACCTAGCTGAAACACATCATAAGACCTTACAGACTATTCAAAATAAAGTCCTAAAAATCATCACAGGATGCACAGCTACTACACCTACATCAAGAAACCAAAGTCCTCAAAGTCAAAGACCATCTGGACATGAGAGGCACTCAATTCCTGGCAGCAGCCTCCACGAACCAACACCACCCACTACACTACATGGCAACACACCCACAGACACCAAGAAATATAAAAACAACACCCAGCACACGCTATCACACACAAATACTATCTTCTCTCCCTCCCTGCCCATCCCAAACCAGCTTCCAGAAGCACATCCATACTCATATCTCTCGCCGTTCCATCCACTCACTCATAGACAACACGCAGCTGCAGGCACGACCTCCCAAAATCCATCCTTCTGAATCCTCCCTTCCTCGCGAGGACAGAGTCCACCTGGCCAGGCTGAGATGCGGACACCATCCAGCTCTTCTGAGCTATCAGAAGAGGCTGGATGACTCCGACATCGACATCTGTCCAGGTTGTAACACAGCACCCCATACCATTAAACACATCATAGAAGACTGCATTTCACACAACCACTTACGCCAACAACACAATCTACACTCCTTGAGAGCTCTGTGGGAAAGCCCGACCATGCCATGGCCTTCCTTAGAGACTCGGGGCTGTTCCGCCAGGCAGCTTAGGGAAAAAGAAAAAAAAAGTACAGTACAGTATGCTGTTTAACTCACTGGACCCCAAGCAATATAATAATAAATATCACTCCAGGACCAACCATTTTTGTTTTTTTTTTTCCTGAAAACACATGGGATGGGTTAGTAATGAAGGAAACGTAACATAAAACCGCTTACCTGTCATTTGGGGTCCTGGGGGGGGGTTGGGTTACCACCATCACTGGGTGATGGCTAGGCAAGGATAGGCGGTATTCTGGCCTCTCACTCCAAATACGCACCCACAAGCACGCGGCTGGACTTGGGGTGGGGGTGGTGCCAACCATCAGTATTGTTCCGTGGGATCCTAAAGCAAATCCCATACAAATCTAAACCCTCTAGGTGCCATTGGATAAGAGTAATTAAGGCGGTCACATACGCTTCGTCACTGGGACTGTGGGTTACATACATAGGCGACGCATAACGTGCGACCCTGGGTCGGAGGGGTTAACTTATTATATTTTGTTGTTATTATGTTGCATTGTTACCCAACGTTATATATATATATTTAGTCATGAAAACTAAGGTTGGGTGTCAGTAAGAGGTGATATGCTGTTGCCTGGTCTTAGAGTGTACAGTCAAAAGCTTTAATGGTGATGCACCCATTTGAATCGGTGTCAAACGCAAACAAGATATACAATGCTTTATTATAGCACAGGTGCTTCAGAACTTGGCTTTATACATTTTTATATTCACAATGGTGTTACCTTATACATACTCACCATTGTACAGTCTACAACATAAATCGTGGCCGTGAGTTTTCAAAGCTATCCCGAACTGAATAAATCTTCTCATTGATTCTTTACCTAGTATTTACATTTCAGAGGTTAGTTTTACTGTTCGAGGGTTCATTTTGGGCCAGGATTTGTGTCTTAAGGTGTACGTCGGGAATACAAAAAAAAAAAAATATTTTGCCCAAGAAAGCAAATTCATAACAGGAATGAACTAGAGGGTAACATTATATTTTGTCATATAATCCTTTACTCATAAATTTTGAACAGGATAGACTAGCCAATTCATTAGCTGTGATCTAATCGACCACAATCAGGTGTCATTTTTTGTGGGGGCGAGTGATAGCACTTCATTCATATTTTTTCACCAACCATCTTTACTTCTAAACTCAATTAATGTATCAACAAATACATGTGGCACTCCAAGGACTCGAACCTAGGATACTCACACCGAAATTCCGCGCATTTATGCATTACGTTATCAAGACAGTTAAGAATTATGCACAAGACTACGATTTATTATGCAGTTTCGAATCCTGCATATTAATCTGAGCATGTACATATATTCCAACTGTGCTATGGTAGCCTAATGTATAGACGAATGGAAGGAGTAATTAATGGGGTGCTTAACCCTAGGGAAGGCCTCGTTAAAAATTGCTCCTGAACCACAATTAAAACATATTTTTTCACCAAGTATCTTTACTTCTAAACTCAATTAATGAAATCAACAAATACACGTGGAACTCCAAGTACTGTAACTTGTAAGATACTGTATCAGCCTTCGGCTGGGAAATTTTTCTATCAAGAAATATAGAAATTAGCTGGGTGGGCCTTTTTTAGTTTGAGGGAAGTCTGGGAAAGCATTTTGTTAGCCTAGGGTAAAAACTAAAATAGATTGCTTGAAAATGGCAAAAACAAGCAAAATCCTCAATAATAATTATCAGCACTTATTACATTTATTACTTCAGATTTACTGCTTAATTTATGAGTACCGGTAGTATTGTTATTGATTTTTGTTCAGGTTACTGTACAATGAAGTTGGAACCGTAAATATCGATATTAAATAAATGCAGTAATAATGTAGGTTTCTAAATCTGGTGGATAGGAAGTACTGTATGTTGAATTTGATTTCATGTAATTATTAATGCATTCCAACCATATTTGATCTAATACTTCTATTTGATATCGATGTTTACGGCTCCAACATACTGTACTTATATTCTGAAACTCGCAAGGTGGAAACTTGCTCATTGAAAATTGATGGAAAAAGTGCTTATGTGATACCAGTTTCAGTCCACCTTAAAAAAATGAAAAACAGTACAAACTTATAAAAACTAATTGACTGGATACCTTAGTTATAGTATTTTCTTGTCTTTTTATATACTGTACTGTATACATACATACATACAAGTTTAAAGACCGCTTCATCTTTACCGTAGTACAGTACAACAAAGACTTGCCACAACACAGCCCCATCAATCCATCATGTATATATAAATAAATCAGCAATGGGAGCTTAGTGTACTTTAGGAACAGACATCGGCCAACCTCCGCCATTTTAGTGCCCCTGGAGTTCTTTTGTCTTCACTCATTTGACAATACTAGTACAGGATAGGTTACTCGACACTTGAATCTAAATTTGATATGAGCAAAAAAGTTCTTTAATAATTGTGGCACCAAAATGGTGTCCAAAGAAAAAGATGCCCGCTCTCTCTTACTACAGGATCTCTAGTGTATATTAATCAAGTACAGTAGTGTGTATCAGATGGCAGGATGTATCAGACAGATGGCTATAGAGTTTAGGCTATTTTGCCACTGCTAGTGATTGTTAAATGTGTGTTGTATATAAGCTTTCTTTTGATGCATTGATTTTGTTGTTTTTTCTTTCTCTTTCCGAGCGCTAGTGAATTCTTCGGAAAAATTGGCGCTTATGAGAAATAAGTAACATGATTATTATTATTATTATTATTATCATACAAGATTATACAAACTGTATAAATACAAAAAAAAATGCATTTGAAGTGCGGACGGCAGCCTTCATAATTAATATACCGGTATATGATTCTAATCTTATACTGTACAGTTTACTGCACATATTCTGTTCCAGAAGATACCAGTAAACTCGTATTTCTTAATGTACTTTAATGATATACGGGTAGGGTATCAAAATAATATAATGAAATGAAAACAAGTGGTTTAAATGCTTCACAATACACCTACTTCATAACCGTGAGACACTATTAGTCGGACATTGGAAGGGAGGGAGGAAAGATAGGGTAGGGTGGAAGGTAGGAGATGGAGTGAAGGGGAACGATGCTGTGTGGCCGGCCCGTTCCCCTGACCTCGCCCCTTGTGATTTTTTTCTGTGGGGCTACCTTAAATCACGAGTGTATACTGATCGACCCCAAACTCTTGAAGCCCTTAAGGTTGCTATGCAGCAGAAGATAGCCGCTGTTCCACCCGACATGACCCGTCGAGCCATGGCAGCCTTCAGAAATCGCCTCCAAGCGTATATAGACAATGACAGCCAACCCGCAGGCGGGTGCCCAACCCCGAAAGGGGTTGAAATAGGGGAGCTATCCCCCCGCCAAAGGCGGCATTCTAGGGCCTTTCCTAGCTGATGCTGAGAAGATTGGGTTCTAGTCATGTGGTGATAGGCTGGTCTATCAGAGTGAGAACTGAGTGATCTCTGCCATACCCATAGCTTACTCTGACTGTTCCTTTTACTTATATATTTTCTAGATTTCATGTGACCGCGTCTCTTCCGTGGATTGACCTCCCAATCTACCAAGATTGGAAGTCAAAGCATCACATTTTTCCTTTGCCCCTCAACTTTCTCTTCATAATTGCTGAGGGGCACAGGGCCCTGGGTGGGGCTTTGGTTTCCCGGGCGTTTCCGCACCCTCCTCAGCTCCCCGCCATGGAGTGGCTTCGGTCACCCAGGCTTTATTGTGGTAGGCAGGGAGGGTTCTGTGGGGGCGCTCGGTTATGGCCTTGGCCTTGCTCGGGGCCTTGGGGCTGTTCGGCCAGGCAGTCTGGGGAACAACAACAACAACATTTGGAGGACGTCATCTTTAAAACATGATGAATAAAAACTTTATTGAATGAAGTTTAATGTGTGCAAATAATATTTTGATTATCTGAAGCCATATTTGTTTCATTTACCTTTGAAATGTGGGAGATTTTTTTTGGGTCACCCTGAATGATACGATGTATCGGATTCAAGGCTCCGATACATGGAGCCGGTAAACTTGCTCATGCGACACCGTCTTTATAATGCTGTCAAGATTACCATTAATTACCAATTCTGTAGGTATAATGTATTTTTGTTTAAGACTATCTGATATGATGTCTTGTGGGTATCTATAATTATTTAATTATTATTGAGGATTATGCTTGGTTTTGCTAATTTTGAGTAATGTATTTGTAGTTTGTTCCCTAGGCTAACAAAAATGCCTTCCCAGCTTTCCTTCGAGCTAAAAAAAATAAAAAAATAAATAAAAAATGACCACCCAGACCCCATTGAAGCTAAATTTGTACATTTTCAATAGAAAAATTAATTGGCCAAAGGCAGATTTAAGTTACAAGCTTGCCTAGAAAAAATTGACACCTGGATGGGGTGAAGCGCCATATTATCGCCAAACTAATGGGGTGAAACGTCCTAAAATCTTCACTGATAAAGCAAAACAGGGGATTTTAAAAAGACCTCCCTCGAACCAAATAGGGTTAACCAAACTCCACCATACAAGGACCTCTCACTTAAAGTCACCTCATTATATTTAAAGTTATTTAATTATAACTGTTCATTAATTAGGATACAAAATTCACTTTAAGTTGTTGTGCTTTATTATTAAATTGTAAATCAGAAAAAAATGGTCCAAATTTGCAATAAAAATGAGATATAAATTGCTTCACTTAACCCCTGCACCTCGGTTGTCCTCTTATACTCCACACTGAACCTTCACCGCGGAACTCGGTTGTCCTCTTATACTACCAAGCGCATAATATTCACAATCGCGTAACACAACAACCCGACGACATAGCGATGTCCGGTCAACACCAGGATCAAGATAACAGTACAGTGTATATACTTCATTTTCCAATTAAGCTTATCTTTCTACCTATTACCATTGCTTAGCTATTACGAAAATAAGGCCATAATACCCAACATGCGCCGATTCCGCGGGTACGGAGCGTAAGAGGACAACCGAGGCGGATGGGTACAGTTAATGTACTGTAGTTTCATTTAAGGGGGGTGACCTGTTTTTTTTTTCTCTCTTTGTTTGGCTTGTATCCATTTGGCCCCATTCAGCCTACTGTTTTAAGACATTTATCCCCAACCAGGTGTTGATTTCTTCCTGGCGAGCAATAACGAGCCAGCATTGATTGTATGGAGAAACCTGGCTTCGCCGGCGACATTTTTCTATCGAAAAATTTACAAATTTTGCCTACTGTAAACAAAAATTATAAAACATATACTGGCTTGCTACCGCTCGCCAGGAAAAAAATCGACACCTAGATGGGGATAAATGTCATAAAACAGCAGGATGAATGGGGCCGAATGGATACAACCCAGAGAGAGAGGACAAAAAAATTAGGTGGGCCCCATTAAAGTCTCTATTTTCATGAATGTAACTACAACTTAAAGTGAGGAATTACTGTACAGTAGCTATAGATAAAGCTCTTCTGTGTTCTGTCTACCATGAGGTGTTTTTCAGGCCCACACATCCATATTAGGCAGGTGCCACACAAGCAAGTTTATTGGAGTCTTGAATCCAGTACAAGTTATCATACTATATTGATACATTTTTGCTTTTTATTCATATATTAAATTGGACTGCACACAATTAGCACCTCTAAACTTCAAACTAGTCAAAATGAAAGCAAAAATTGTCAGATTATAATGTAAAACTTGCAACTTGGTGTAGGGATGCAGCGACCCCACCGCCCGCCACTTCGGTGGTGCAGTCAGCCTCTGTAGCAGTTACGGTGATTTCTTGTTACTGCCTTATTGTAGCACGCTTAAGGCTGGTGTGGTTCAATTTTGCCAGGTGCAAGTGCTTCAGGGGGACTTTATTGAGTTCTGCTGAGACACTGTTAGCACTACATCAACATCAGCCATAGTGATAACATGATAGGGCGTTGTTGTGGCAAGACTTTGTTGTACTGTGCTGCAGTAAAGACTGTAGCCACCGTTTTATGATTGCTGTGCACTGTGTGCAATACTGTGATTGTACCATGGAAGCCACATTCACTGTGGACAGTTGTGGTCTTTAAACCTGTATGTATGTATGTATGTATGTATGTATGTATGTATGTATGTATGTATGTATGTATGTATGTATGTATGTATGTATGTATGTATGTATGTATGTATGTATGTATGTATGTATGTATGTATGTATGTATGTACAGTATGTATGTACAGTATGTATGTATACGAACACAGTAAAAAGACAAAATAACTAATCAAAATTGCTATGTGGAAACAAAGCTTAAGTAAAATGATGATTTATAAATAAAAGAACACAATCCACCCCATAGGGTGAACATTATTACATGAGCAAGTTAATCTTGGTTAACATAGTAGACTCGATTTCAGCTACTTTATGACTTGGATACATCCGCTGCTAAAGTGCTTGTGAGACGCCTGCTTTAGTTTTCAATAATGTGTGATCACCGTATTCATATGCCGTACTTGTCTATAACAGTGTCTGGTTTCCAGGTTCGAATCCCAGTGGATCACATGCTTTCATAAATTTCATAGGAGGTGTTTGGTGTTGGAGTAAAATTACTAAAAATAGATTATGAGTAAAGGCACTCCTCACTTAAAGTCGCCTCATTTTAAGTTATTTCATTATAACCCTGTTCATTAATTAGGAAATAAAATTAAGTTAAAGATGTTATGCTTCATTATCAAGTTATAAATCACATAAAAATTGTCCAAACTCACAAGAAAATTGACATAATTAATTGTTTCACTTAAGTTGTTTCATTTAAAGTACAACAGAGCGGTAAGAACTAAGAAAACTGGATACGAAAGTCAAGTGAGAAAGAGTTTAGAAGATAGTGAAATGATAAGTATTGATTTTCAGGAATGTAACTACGGTACAACTTTAAGTGAGGAATTACTGTAGCCTTTAAAATGTTCTTCAGTCTCACACATCCATATTAGTTTCCATTTCACAAGCATTGTGTTTCTTCTTGATGTGATTTGCTAGCTGATTCTTCCTAGCAAATATCTTATCACAATGCCAACACTGCTCCTTGGGTCTCTCGGAGTGGTATATTCTTCTGTGTTGCTGCAAGGTGCTATTGCGATTAAACTGAACACCGCAGTGCTCACAGATAAAGCTCTTTTGTGCTCTGTGTACCATCTGGTGTTCAACGAGGGCATGCTTCCACTTAAAGATGGCCCCGCAATCGCTACACAAGAACGTCTGCTGCTTGGAGGACTTTGGTTTGGGTTTAGCTTGGGGGTCTTTGGGCTGGTGAGTGCGCAGGTGTTTGGTCAGTAAGTGTTTGACTACAAACCGTTTGTCACACAATGGACAGACGAGCGGCTTCTCCACGTCATGAACCTGCATGTGGGCCGTGCGATGACTGGACTCTGTAAAACATTGCCCGCAGATGGAACACTGATAGGGCTTAATGTTTTCATGGATGTACCTGTGGTGTTCAAGAGCTGATATTTTCTTAAAGGATTTTCCACATTCGGAACACTGATAGGGCCTCTCTCCCATGTGACACAAGGCATGTCGTGCCAGAGAGGTGGACGTGAAGAAAGACCTGCAACAAACTTCGCACTTGTGGGTTTTCATGTTCTTGTGAGCGCGTCGTCTGTGGTCGTAGAGCTGGTCGGAGCGGAGGAAGGAATGCTGGCAGATATCACACTGGTAGGGGTCGGCTACCTTGTGGATGAACATGTGCCTCTTCAGGAACTGCAGTTTTGTAAATATATCCCCACATTCCTTGCATCTATAAGGCCGCTCCTTGGCGTGGGATATAACATGATCCGCCAACTTACTCTCGGACAAGAATTCTTTTTTGCAATACTTACATTTAACTTTCTTTTCCCTGACTCTTTCATGGATCTTCATGTGTCTGACTAGATTGCTTCTTTCTGCAAAGGATTTTTTACATTTGAAGCATTTATGTTGTTTCTTCTTGCTTTTGTCATGGACTTTCATGTGTCTCATTAGTCTGGATTTTAGAGGGAAGCATTTGTCGCAATGGACACAGTGATATTCTGGCTTGCTCTTATGTTCCAACCAGTGCTCTACCAAATCACCAACACTACTAAATTTTTCATCGCACTCGTGACATTTGTGTACGAGACCAGGCTTCATCGCTAGTTCATCGTCTTCACTTTCTTCATTCTCTTCCACTTCCAGATCACTCTCCCATTCACTGTCTGCTTCCATTTTCAATTCAAAGCTGCTCTCATTATCTTCCATTTCTTCTAGACTACCAGGGTCATCAATTATCTCACACTCTAACTCAGTCTCTTCGCTAAAGGATGACAAATTGTCTCCCATTAAGTCTGTTTCCTCGGTCATGTCGGAGTCTATTGTGACGATTTCCTTGGTCTTGTCCGAATCTACTGCGACACTATCTTTGGTTTCAGTTTCTTCTGTTGTATCTGAATCTAGAATGATGGTTTCTTTTGTTCCAGTTTCATTAGTCTTGTCCACATGTAGTGCATCATTTCCTATGGTTTTAGTTTTCTCAGCCTTATTCAAATCTAGGGATATGGTTTCATTGGTTTCAGTTGTTACATCGGAGTCTTGTTGGGCTGTTTCTTTAGTTTCAGTTACATCATTTACATCCATATCTAGGGTGAGAACTTCTTTATTTCCACAAGTCATATCTGAGTCTAATGTGACAATTTTCTTAATTTCAGTTTCCATAGTCATATCCGAATCTCGTTGGGCATTTTCTTTCATTGCGGGGTCATCAATTGTCTCAGAATCCAGCATGACTATATCTTTGCTTTTGGATTCATCAGTCACTCCAGAATCTGATGTACTCTCTTGTTGGGTCCTACTTTCTGAATGGCAACTTTGATCCGACTGGTTACTGAATACTACCCCAGGTTTGTTCTCCTCGGTTACAGGTTCCCGAGCACCCGAGCATTGTGTTCTTTGTTTTATAGCATCAAGTTGCTCAATTAATTTCTCGATGGTTCTGGATCTGTGAGCAATATTCTGTTTGTGTGTAGAGTCCCCACATGGCATCACTTCTTGTTTTATAAGTTCAGGGTACTCAGTCAAGTTGTTGGTATCTTGAGGTTCTTCAGTAATATCCTGCTTTTGTTTTATGATTCCAGGGTTCTCAATTAACTCCTTGATGTATATAGGTTCTTCAGAGATATTTTGCCCATCGGTAAATGGTTTAGGCCTATCCATAGCTTGAAAATCTGTAATCTCTCCTTCTTCCGTCATCCACAGTACCAAACATTCCTTTCCCTCTGGCTCAACAACCTTGACGTCAATTGAAGGGTGCTCAGAAATCTTCTCTTCCTCAGCAGAAACCCTTCGTTTTATGTTTTCCTGTTCTTTCATGGAGCGAAACACTGTCTGGGCCACAGGTTTCATCATTCTAGACGCCAGAGTCCCTTCAGATATAAGTTTTTTTCTTTTACTTTCCTCGTTGTCCAAATGAAGCGCCAATTTTCTTTTCATACTTTGCCTGACGTCCACCGAGAGAGTAACTACTTTTTCAACATGGGAAGCTTGGCAGGTTGTCTGGTGGAAGGTGTGATCGATGTCATCGCACATACACTTACCAAACACGTCTGTTGTGTCGTAAATGATCACCTCCTGTGTGTTGTCATTCTGGTGGCCCTTGTCCTCCATTATTATGATATTGGCATTTATACTTTCCTCAAATACTTCCTCAAGCTTGTGATTTGATAGGTGTTCGCTATAGCTCAAGGCGGAGATACAGAAGTCACCGCACTTATCACACATATAACTGTTATATTGTGCATGTGTGTGGCTTGCTAGGTGTTGGTTATAGATAGTCTCCGTGTAGCAGATGTCCCCGCATTGCTCACACATATACTCATTACATTGTGTATCGCTGTGATTGGACAGATGTAACTTATACCTAGTCTCGGAGGTATACAGCTCCCCGCACAGGTCACACATATAACTGTTACCTTGTGAATCCATGTGACTAGATAGGTGTTCATCACAACTAGCCTTAGATAAGCAAATATCTCCACAATGTTCACACATATAACTTACATCCTCCGTTACTTGTGTGTCTGTGTGGTTTGAGAGGTGTTCTTTATAGGCAGCTTCAGAGGTAGAGATATCCCCGCATTGTTCACACATATAACTTTCATCTTGAGTATCATTATGGCTTAACAGATGGTCCTTATAGATGTCCTCTGAGGTGTAAATATCCCCGCACTGTTCACACATGTACAGATAACTACTAACTTGGTCATCAGTCTTACTCTCCTTTGCTGTGTGACTAGAAACATGTTTTTCATAATCAGCCACAGAACTGCAGATCATATCACAAAGATCACAAAAATAATGACCATCTACGCTGCCATGTCTCGTCTTGAGGTGTTTCTTGTATGATGCCATAATATAGTATTCTTTTTTGCAAGGCACACACTTGTATGATTTAGATTTGGGATGAGATACCACATGCCCTTTGGTCCCTTCACAAAATTTGTCCATTGGGTAAGACGTTTTATGACCATCTCGTAAATCTTTAGAAGAGAAGCCTTTCACACAAACTGTTTCTTGAGCAGCAATTTGGTGAAGCTTAGGAGTTTTCTCAGTAATGGAACTAACATCGCATTCATTGTTAGTGACTGTTTCGTCAGTGGCCACTTGGTGACGCTTACGACTTTGCTCTGTGACTAAACTAACATCACAATCATCATCAGCAACTGTCTCGTGAGTGGCCAATTGGTGACCCTTTTGATTTCTTTCTGTGATGGAACTAATAATGAATTCATAGTTACCAACTGTGCTGTGAATTGCTATTTTGTGGCGTCTTAGACTGCGTTCACTGATGTAACACTTGCTACACTGATCACAGCGGAATGTGGTATCTCCAATGCCTTTGTGAGTTAACTTGTGGATGGCAAGACTAGTATGGTTCTCACACTCTTTCCCGCATTGTGAGCATCGGATCACCGGTTTGTGAGTACTCTGATCCTTGTGAGACTCTGGTTTGTGAGTACTCTGATCCTTGTGAGACTCTGGTTTGTGAGTACTCTGATCCTTGTGAGACTCTGGTTTGTGAGTACTCTGATCCATGTGAGACTCTGGTTTGTGAGTATAGGTGCTCTGATTCTTGTGGGACTCTGGTTTGTGAGTACTCTGATCCTTGTGAGACTCTGGTTTGAGAGTACTCTGATCCTTGTGAGACTCTGGTTTGTGAGTACTCTGATCCTTGTGGGACTCTGGTTTATGAGTACTCTGATCCTTGTGAGACTCTGGTTTGTGAGTACTCTGATCCTTGTGGGACTCTGGTTTATGAGTACTCTGATCCTTGTGAGACTCTGGTTTGTGAATATAGGTGCTCTGATCCTTGTGGGACTCTGGTTTGTGAGTACTCTGATCCTTGTGAGACTCTGGTTTGTGAGTACTCTGGTCCTTGTGGGACTCTGGTTTGTGAGTACTCTGATCCTTGTGAGACTCTGGTTTGTGAGTAATCTGGTCCTTGTGGGACTCTGGTTTGTGAGTACTCTGATCCTTGTGAGACTCTGGTTTGTGAGTTCTCTGATCCTTGTGGGATTCTGGTTTATGAGTACTCTGATCCTTGTGAGACTCTGGTTTGTGAATATAGGTGCTCTGATCCTTGTGGGACTCTGGTTTGTGAGTACTCTGATCCTTGTGAGACTCTGGTTTGTGAGTACTCTGGTCCTTGTGGGACTCTGGTTTGTGAGTACTCTGATCCTTGTGAGACTCTGGTTTGTGAGTACTCTGATCCTTGTGAGACTCTGGTTTGTGAATATAGGTGCTCTGATCCTTGTGGGACTCTGGTTTGTGAGTACTCTGATCCTTGTGAGACTCTGGTTTGTGAGTACTCTGATCCTTGTGGGACTCTGGTTTATGAGTACTCTGATCCTTGTGAGACTCTGGTTTGTGAATATAGGTGCTCTGATCCTTGTGGGACTCTGGTTTGTGAGTACTCTGATCCTTGTGAGACTCTGGTTTGTGAGTTATCTGATCCTTTTGGGACTCTGGTTTGGGAGTTATCTGACCCTTGTGGGACTCTGGTTTGTGAGTTCTCTGATCCTTGTGAGACTCTATATGATGGTCGAGTTGTGGTTTATTGCTATATACTTGATTCCACTCTGAACATTTTAGCTCTTTTGCTTTACTTGGAAGCGCACACTCTATTTCTTTCACCGTACTTAGAGGTGCACGCTTTAATTCTTGCACTTTATATAGAGAATCATACTTGGTTTCTAGCAGTTTAATTTGAGGCTTACATTTAATTTCTTTAGCTTTACTTAGAGGGTGAATCTTGATACCTAGCAATTTACTTATGGACTTAGACTTGGTAGCTTGCAGTTTTCCTGGAGATCCAGACTTAATAATTTGCAGTTTACTTGGAAATCTAGACTTAATAATTTGCGGCTTTATTGGAGATCGAGACTTAATATCTTGCGGCTTCATTGGAGATCGAGACTTAATAGTTTGCGGCTTCATTGGAGATCGAGACTTAATATCTTGCGGCTTCATTGGAGATCGAGACTTAATATCTTGCGGCTTCATTGGAGATCGAGACTTAATAGTTTGCGGCTTCATTGGAGATTGAGACTTAGTATCTTGCGGCTTCATTGGAGATCGAGACTTAATAATTTGCGGCTTCATTGGAGATCGAGACTTAATATCTTGCGGCTTCATTGGAGATCCAGACTTAATAATTTGTGGATTCATTGGAGATCGAGACTTAATATCTTGCGGCTTCATTGGAGATCCAGACTTATTATCTTGCACTTTACTTGCAGATGGAGATTTGATATCTTTCTCCTTACTTACAGAATCACACTTACCATCTTGTAAATTGCTTGACGACCTAGATCTGATTTCTTTTAGTACGTTTGGAGAATGAATCTTGATATCCTGCAATTTGCTTTGAGAATAAGATTTAATATCTTGCACTTTACTTTGAGAAGAAGAGTTTATATCTCTCTCTTGACTTACAGACTTGCAGTTAGCATCTTGTGATTTGTTTGCAGATCGAGACTTGATTTCCTTAACTTTGCTTCGAGGTCGAGCCTTGATACCTTGTGATTTACTAAGATTACGCAAATTTAATGCTTGAGGTTTGCTTGGGGATTTACACTTTGAATCTTGCGACTTACTAGGAAATTGTAACTTATTATCTCGCACATTACTTGGAGAATAAGACTTTATTTCCTCTTTAATTGGAGGCAGAGTCTTAGTTTCTTGTGATTTAATTGGAGAGAGAGACTTCATTTCCTTCTTTTTAGCTAGAGGCTGAAGCCCTATCTCTTGCAAGTAACTTAAAGACTTATTATCATTTGTTTTGCTTGGAGAATCAGACTCGGCATCTTGCAGTTTACTTAGAGACTGAGACTTGATTGCTTTAACTTTGCTTGGAGACGTAACCTTGATCTCTTGCGGGTTACTGACAGACTTAGACTTCTTATCATTTGTTTTCCTTGAAGAATCACATTGGTTTCCTTGTTTTGCACTTGGAGGAGGCAGAAATGTCATCTTTACCGTTTTTCTTGAGGATACAGATTTATTTTTAATCACTTCCACTTTACTTGAGGATGGAGATTGACTCTTTAATCCCTCCACTTTTTTTGATGATGCTGATTGTCTCTTTAATTCCTCAACTTTTTTCGATGATGCAGATTGACTCTTTATCCCCTCCACTTTTCTTGAGGGTGGAGATTGACTCTTTATCTCTTCCACATTAACTGAAGACGGAGTATCAACATCTTGCAATTTGCTTGCAACCTGCGACTTAATACCTATCCCAGTGCATGGAGACTCACATTTGGTGTCTTTCTGCTTGCTTGGAGATGTAGATTTATTATCATGTGCTTTAGTTCGAAACTCAGACTCTGTAGCTTGCAATACACTCGGAGATTTGCACTTGGTATCCTTTGGTTCACTCAGGGATTTTGACTCGATTCTTTTGGCATTACTTGACGTTGGAAATTGGAACTTAATCTTTGTGATTTTCTTCGGAAACCGAGACTTTCTCTTCAGCGCGTTACTTGCAGATCGAGACTTAATCCTCTTCACAGTGCTTGGACTTGGAGACTTCAGCGTGATTTCCTTTAGTGTACTTGGAGCCTCCAGTGTGATATCTTTTGATGTACTTGGAGATTCATACTTGATTTCTTGTTGTGGTTCATCTAGAGGCTCAGACTTTTTTTCTTGCATCGTATTTGGAGACTCACACTTTACTTCTCTACTTGGAGAGCAAGACCTAATCTTATTCACATCACTTGGAGATTTAGACTTGACACTTTTCACTCCAACTGAAGTCTGACAATCGATTTCTTGTGGTGTACTAGATGAACGAGAATTAATTACTACAGGTTTACTTTGAGATACACTTTTAGCATCTTTCATAGTACTTGGAGACTTAGACTTGACACTTTCAGCATCTTTCACAGCACTTGGAGACTTAGACTTGATACTGTTCACTCTACTTGAAGTCTGATAATTGATTTCCTGCGGTATACTTGAAGACCGACACTTTGTACCAGTAATTTTCCCTCTACTCGGAGAATCGGACTCAACGTTCTTCACTTTACTGGGAGACTGACTCTTGATTTCTTGTTTGGTGCTGTGATTCTTCAGGTGCCTCATCAAGTTATGCTTAAACTGATATTTACTGTTACATACCAGACACACAAATATAGGCCTTCCAAATTCTATACAAGAATGAATATCATTTGCGTTGCCAGAGATGTTTCTTCTACAAACGGAACACTTGTCCATGCATAGGTGGACATCTCTCGTATTGCTGGAAATGTACTTTTGGCAGTTGTAACACTTCAGTTTATGTATAACAACCCTTACTTTTTTAATAGCATCCATGGTTCTAACAAAGGAATTTACCTTTAAATGGAGATCATAAACTTTAGGATTTTAAGTATAATCAATAATGGATGCCTTTACCCACTTCTAACAATTTAAAAGCACCTTCCTTTCATCTTTGCACTATAAATAAATCCGCAAGAGCATTATATTCAGCCACACATTCGCAACACATGTAACTGCTTCATTTGTCTACAACTGTATGTAAATGGAGACTATAAGCTTTAGGATGTTTCAATAGATACAATTGTGGTTAGGAATTTCTGTACATTTTTTGGAAGTGTAATTATGATACACTGGCGAACTATTTTGATATGCCAATTGAGCCACAAAGATTATATTACTGGAATTCACTAGGTTGCACTCACTGTCTTGCTATGTATCATTCAGAGATGTTCAAGTATTCATGACACAACTGTATGTAATGAGTGCGCTATTAAATCCTCTGATGTGGAGAACTGGTGCTCATGAAAACAGAAAACTACAGCTTTTATTCTTAATATTTTCAATGAACTGTACCTTCATATTGTGAATCCAAGCACAAGGTATAATATTTGATCCTGTTTTTCGCTTTTAAATATACACTTTCCCCGTTTAATTTCCCTTGATCTTAAAACACTACCATAAATCTACATGTCACTCTCCTCAGAGATTTGATACCTTGGTTTACACAATTAGGTTAAACAGAAAAGATGTTGCCCCTCAACTTTCCCTTCATAATTGCTGAGGGGCACATGGCCTTGGGTGGGGCTTCGGTGTCCCAGGCGTTTCCGCACCCTCCTCAGCTCCTCGCCTGGGAGCGGCTTCGGTCACCTGGGCTTTCTTAGTGGTAAGCAGGGAGGGTTCTGTGGGGGCGCTCTGTTATGGCCTTGGCCTTGCTCGGGACCTTGGGGCTGTTCAGTCAGACAGCCTGGGGAACAACAACTTAATCTTGGTGCTTAATCAAGGTGCTTCACCAAACTTCTGTATTCATAAATCTATCACATATACAAACATAGGTTTTCCATATCTATTATTAATTATGCGTCATGTAAGTCACTGCACCAGCAACTGCCATTAATTACTATTTATGTAACATTCATGTAAAGAAATTTTTTGAAGATGTTTCATGACCATTACAAAAAAAAAATTAATGGCAAGACAAATCACCAAGATACTGTACAGTACAGTACATCACTGTAACATTAGTTGAATCAAATAATGACTTATATCATGATTGTATATTACACTGTGATATTACATAATCAAGTAATATATATTGCAAGACGCTCTAATCCCCGCATCTAGTAATGTAATATTGTACTAAACATAAATCACAATAAAAATAATAACAATAATAATAAACAATATTAAACTAAATCCTATCTCAAGAAACAAAACATTCACAGGCAGCTAAACATACACCAACTCCAAAACTTAACACTTCATTACTATAGTCTCTTTGTTTGCAGCTGACAGTAAACTGAATCCCTTAGCAACTGATTTCCCGATACTTAATGGGAAAATAGGAAACTACTTTGTCTCATATTTATGCCAAGTTTTCATAATTTACAACCTATTTAGCAAGAATATCTTTGTAATAGCTGAGGAATCAGGATAATAACATGTAAAGTTGCCATCAGCTGGAAAAAAATACAAAGGTAAGTTCAAGAATGTCGGAGGAATATTCATGGCCAGTCAAATAATGCCTTGACGATTATGACGTAATTTACATCTTGTTCTGGATGGACAATTTTGTTTAGCTTATCATCTACCTCACAAAGGGGTAAATAATATCACAATAACCTATCTAAATAACGTAGACTATAGGCACAAGCAGCTTTTAACAGTGGAGGATAATCTTATTCGTCTTGAGAGCAAAGAGTAAGAGCAGTCTGCCTTGTTCTGGATACCATTAGACAATTTTCTTTAGCTTACTTCTATGACAGAAAGGGGTAAATAATATCTCAATAACCCATCTAAATAACATAGACTATAGACACAAGCAGCTTTATACAGTGCAGGGTAGAAGCTTGAGAGCAAAGAGTAGTAGTTTGTCTTGTTCTAGTTACCATTTGACAATTTTCATTAGCTTACAATCTCCCTCTAGGACTTAAAGTGGTAAATAATATATCAATAACACAAGCACACAAAGATTACAGACAGAAACAGCTTTTTACAGTGCAGGGTAAAATCTTGTTTGTCTTGAGAACAAAGAGTAGAGGCAGTCTGTCGGTCTCTCTGGAGCCAACGTTGAACTCTACACATAGGACGACTCTCCGTTCTTGCCTTGTTGTGTCATTAAGTTTGATCTGAAACAAGAATATGTAAATAGTGATGTAAATAGTGTATATAATGTGCGTATAATGTAAATTGTGTATACAGGTACAGTATATTGTGTGTATATATATAATGTGTATAATGTAAATAGTGTAGATAATGTGTGTATATAAATAGTGTGTATAATGTAAATAGAGTAGTGTATATAATGTGTACCGTATATTGTGTATAATAAACACCATGGGTTGCCCTGAGTACAGCCAGGTGGTGAGAAGCAAGGGCCTTGGGTGTGGTTTCTGCAGTTCATGGTTCCATCTGGAGTGTTCTGGGGTGAAGGGAAGCTGCATGACACTGAACAAGAGGCATGATGAAGGATGGAGATAGCTTTGTAAGGGTTGCCTTCATAAAGCTGAAGATACCCTGACCAAGAAGCAGAGTCTGTCAGACCTAGGGGATTCCCTAAAGGTAGAAATTTTGAATAAAATGTCAGATTTTCCAGGACATCTTAAAGTGTCTCAATGACATTGAATCTAAAGTCTATCTATCTATCTATCTATTGCCTGACGCCGTGATCCCCGAAGGGGTGGCCACGAACGAACCGCCCCCATGCACCTCTGTCCCCAGTCAGTCGACGCCCCTCCCCCCAACCAGCACCGCCTTCGTTCATGTACTTCCTCACTCCATCCTTCCACCTCATATTCGGTCTACCTCTCCCCCTCTGTCCCTCCACCTCGCTCTCGTACACCCTCTTAGTCATTCTCTCGCTTTCCATACGTTCCATATGGCCGAACCATCTCAAGTTGTTCCTTTTCACACTTTCCAGCACATCTACCTCCACACCACACCTCCTTCTTACTTCCTCATTAGTCTGTCTATCCCTCCATGTAACTCCGCACGCACTCCTTAAGTAATTCATTTCCACTGCTCTCACTCTTGGTCTGAGTCTCTCAACCAACGTCCATGCTTCGCTTCCGTAAGTCAGTGTCGGGATTACCACACTGTCATGCAAGGACTTCTTCACTTCCATACTGACCACCCTATTTCTTGTTACTGCTTTTAGCGTTCCTACAACCCTCTTCCCCTGTTGTACCCTCTCCCGCACCTCTTCATCCATAGTCCCATCTTTACTCAACACACTGCCCAGATACTTAAAAGAGTTGACGATCTCCATAGCCTGACCGTTCAGCTTCACCTCACACTCTGTGACTTCACCCCTTTCGAAGACCATAACCTTGCTCTTCCCCGTATTTACCTTCAAATTCCGTTTTTCGCACACTGTTCCAAACTCATTTACCAGACCCTGCAACTCCCATTCATTATCACTCATCAGAACTGTATCATCCGCAAACAGCAGTATAGGTAGCTTCCACTCAATTCCCTCCCTTTTCAGCGATACACCAACATTCACTGCTCTTGATAGTATTTCTTTCATGACTCCATCCATATATACAGTAAACAACCACGGGGACATCACACACCCCTGTTTCAAACCAACATTCAGGTCAAAGAACTCGCTCTGCTCACTCTCCACACATACTGCCGCCTTTGCACCCTCATACATGCTCTTCACTGCTTTCAGCAACTTGCCCTCTACTCCGTATATTCTAAGTACTTTCCACAAACCTTCTCTATCCACTCTGTCATAGGCCTTCTCCAAGTCCATAAAGGCAACATACACCTTTTGTTTCTTCTCCAGATACTTCTCCACAACACAATTCAGGGTAAAAATCTGATCTACACATCCTCTTCCCTTCCTAAAACCTCCCTGCTCGTCGCCTATCCATTTCTCCGTTCTCACTTTCACTCTCTCAATCACTACCCTACTGTATACCTTCCCTACTACGCTTAGAAGACATATTCCTCGGTGGTTACCACACACTCCTCTTTCCCCTTTGCCCTTATATAGGGGGACTATTATGCCAGTCTTCCAGTCATCGGGTGCACTCCCCTTCTCCCATGCTAGTTTGCACATTTTCCATACCCATTCTATCACTATCTCACCACCATACCTCAACATTTCCCCACACACTCCATCTGTTCCTGGTGCTTTCCCCAACTTCACTCTTTTCATGGCTTCCCACACTTCTGACCTCCTGATCCCCACCTCCTCCTCCACTACTTCTCTTCTTCTCCCTCCCATACCATATCCAGCTATGTTTGCTGGCTCTTCATTCCTTTCATTTAGCAACTCACTGAAGTACTCCCTCCATCTTTCGACTCTCTCTTGCTTCTCGGCTAGCATTCTCCCATTCTTATCTTTCACACCCTTACTGTTTCCCTTGCTACCTTCCCTAACTTTCTTGACTTCTTTCCAGAACAGTTTCTTACTCTCCCTCCATTTTACACTCAGATTCCTTCCAAATTCCTCATCTACTCTTCTCTTACTTTCCTTCACTACTCTCTTCACCACCCTCTTACTCTCCACGTACCTCGCTCGTTTCTGTCTCTCGGAATCTTCATTCCCTCTACTACCCAACCACACTCTATATGCTTTCTTCTTTTCTTCCACAGCTATTCTTACCTCTTCTGTCCACCATGCTGTACCTTTCACTCCCCTCCCTCTTCTCCTCACTCCACACACCTCCTCACATGCTGCACAGATCTCATCCTTAAACACCTTGCTCATCTCCTCCACTTCCTCCATAACTTCCAGGTCGAACCCACCTAGTCGTCTTTCCACTGCTCTCCTGTACTCCTCCCTGACTTCCTCCTCCTGCAACCTCTCCACCCTCCTCACCATTCCACCCTCCTCTTGCCTCCCTCCCGCTCTCCTCACCCACTTCTTTTGTATCCTAACCTTAGCTACCACTACATAATGATCAGACAGACCCCCTCCAATACCCCTATACACCCTAGCATCCATCACAGATTTCTTCATTCGTTCATCCACACATACATAATCAATCAATGACTTTCGTTCCACCACTGTCTTATCTTTCATCGTCAACATCCGTTTCCACGTGTACCTGTGGATCATTCTGTGTCGGAAGAAGGTGTTGGCTATCCACAGCCTCCTTCCACACATACGTCCACAAGTGCACTACCATTCCCATTCACCTCTGATGGTACCCCCCACCCTCCCACCACTCCCTCAACTTTCCTATCACCCACCTTACCATTCATATCCCCAATCAGAAATATTCTTTCGTTCTTGTCAAACTTCTCCAGGCACGCCTCCACATTCATCCAGAACTCGTCTTTCTTTCTTTCAAGTATATCCTCTGTCGGGGCATACACGCATACAATCACCCACGTTTGTATTCCTACTTTCATTCTCATCCACACAATCCTTGAACCCACAGACCCATACTCTCTTACACATTCCTTCCATTTGCTACTTACAAACAAACATGCACCTTCTCTCGCTGTTCCTTCACTCACTCCAGCACACACACCCATTCCACATTCCCATTCTCTCACATCTGAACCTTTCCATTTGGTCTCTGTCATTCCACATACATCCAGCCTGGCATTCACTAACACTTCCAGAACCTCTCTCTCTTTTGTTCCATCATTCATGCCACTAACATTCCACGTAGCCATTCTCAGAATGTCCGAAGGCATGTCCTTAGTCGGTCGTGGTTCGTCAACGTTGGTTCCGTCCGCATCCGAGGCTGTTCGTTCGTTTTTCTTTGCTTAGATATTTTTTCCGGGTGGGGGTCGCAAGCCCACCGACCCAACCTCTTTAGTCGCCTCTTACGACACGCAGAAGGCACGTGGGGCATATTCTATTCCCTAACCCCCAGGGGAATCTAAAGTCACTGCCTCTAATGCCCCTTATCGAGACGTAATTAAGCGTCTTGATTATATAGAATCTAGAGTCCCTGCCCCTTGTGCCCTTTCCTTTGCAGAAGTATTCCGGAAGACTAGGGGAGGACATTAAAACACAAAAATAAAAACAGACAAAGTTCATTGAGGTGATGGACAATGGAAAACTTTAACAAGTCTAAAACCAAAAAAATGTTGATCGTCAAACCAAAGCCATATGTCCAGCCCGTAAGAGTCCCTCCTAACACTAATCTCATATACAAGGCTATTGTCTCCATCCTGTTGGATAGCTGCGCCACAAAGGACTCTGGCACCCTAGCGGTAAAGCTTTCATCCGAGGAGGCAAAAATTAAGGCAAGCAATGCCATCAGTTCATGTTTTGGCACTGACAGCAACTACTGTGTCACCGAACACAAGATAATGCTTCCAAAAATTACTTTGACTGGCATCCGTGCTTCGTTAAGGGACGATGAAATCATTCCATGCATCTTGTAAGAATCCATAAATCAAGTCCATGTCTGACAAAAACCATACTTTCAATTTGAAATTTACAAAGGGAAAAGGTGATACACATGTAAAAAATTCAAAGACTGCAGTAATAAAGATATCTCTAAAAATATGCTCCTCTATTGTCTGAAATGGCAATTACTGTACGTGTACTGTATGTCGGACCAATGAGATGCCGAGGTTATGATAGATTCTGGGTCATGCAATGTTATCACTGCCAGGGTTTCGGTCATACAAGAGACACGTACCCAAAGAAAGACAAGTGCACCAAATGTGTTTATTGTTTTAGACCCCATAAATATCAAAAGTGTAATAACATTGTCTTATATATATATATTGCTCTTCTGCAAGGCAAAGAGAAACAAACTCTGAGGCCACAACGACAGATGAGTCCATTGCTCATTTCACCTCTAACAGAAACTGTCCGATTATGATAGCTCAATGGAAAAGACTAATTGAAAATACTAGTCCATTAAAAAAACTTGTTACACATAATTTGAGTCATTTAAAAGTCGGCCTTCTAAAAAAAAAATCTACTCGCAACAAGATGGATTACATTAATAAAACTCTTTAAGAGTTCAAGCTAGACATACTGTGCCTGACTGAGAATTGGTTAAGGGAATTGGAGATAATATTATTTGTAGTACTCTCTAGGGGAGACAACCCTACACAATCCGGGTAGACAGGACTCTTCAGCCGTGGACGGCAACCTATCTAGGGGAGCAAACCCCACACAAACCGTCTGCTGCCTTGCAGGTTAAGCCCCTTTGGGCAAAGGCTAGGCCCACAGCCAACAACTGTGGCCGGGGGCTAGATAGAGCAGGCACCCCACGTAAAACATACTTCAAACTCGCCCAATGGCAGCTCGCTGACGTGGAGGGACCTACTTCAGTCCAATCTCTGGCCCCCGGGGGATGCACCCTGGCCAGGAGGACCCAGAGGGTACAGGGCATAGTGTCTCTACAGACTGGCACTTTCCACCTAGAAGTACAGGGGCCCGAACTCGGAGGTAGCGCACCGGGAGGCTGCCCTATCACTAGGCGCATAAAACCGGGCCAGCCGTAGTGCCGTGTGCGCGCACGAATTGCGTCCCTGCGGTTGGTTCTGGTGGGGTGCCCCGAGGCCACTAGGTCCCACCCCTATTAAGATCTTGGGATGGCCTCTGGGTGACAACTGCCCGGGTTTGCCTGGAGCTGGAAACCTGGGGATAGTGACCTCCAACATTGGCAAATACAGTCGACCCTCGATTTAACGGACCCCGATACAACGGATTTCGGATTTAACGGACTCTGTCCGTAGCCGGACAATGGACCCAGCAACGGACAAAGTCCGTTGCTCGAAAAAAAGTCCGGTAATTGGCTGGCGCGGCGCACCAGTTTCCCGGCAAACCCCTGTATTTCTATGGTTTTTATTTGTTTATCTCGGTAATGAAAGAACATTTTTATTAAAAATTTTTTTTTTTATGTGCAATATGTAAGGAAAGACATAAAAACACCCGGAAAGTTAAAAATCTTAATTTTCGAGGCATATTAGGGCTAAATCGGCGATGTCCAAAGGCAATTTTCCAGCTATGGACTTTTTCCAGCTACGGACACCGTCTCCCACCTATTAGTCCGTTAAATCGAGGGTCGACTGTACCAATCATAACAAAAAAAATCCAATCAGAGAAAACGTCTATTGATACAAAATCGCAAAGGACACTACCGCAGATTCTTCCCCCAAGTTTAGCTTCGTAAGTGTGAATGTGGGCACTATGAAAGGAAGGACAGGTGAGATTGCGGAGATGCTAGAGAGACGAAGTGTGGATGTATGTTGTGCCCTGGAAACCAGGTGGAAAGGGGGGAGTGCGAGGTGGATTACGGGAAAAAATGAACGCTTCAAGTTCATATGGAAGGGAAATTAACATGGTACCGGAGGGGTGGCTTTCCTGGTGGCAGAGGGGTGGACAGATTGTGTTATAGAAGTTAAAAGGTTCAATGAAAGACTGATTTTACTAAGAATGAAAGTCGGGGCAAGAGTCATAGATGTTATATCAGCATATGCCCCCCAAGCAGGCTTAGGTAGAGATGTCAAAGAACAGTTCTGGAATGAATTACTATGGGTGGTTGGCGAATGCAAGGAAGGGAAGGTAGTAATTGTGGGAGGAGACTTGAATGGGCATGTCGGGGCAGGTGCCGACGGATATGAGGGTGTACACGGAGGACAGGGTTATGGCCGAAGGAACCTGGGAGGCGAATACATACTGGAGCACTGTGCTGCCACGAGGATGGTGGTGTGTAATACTATGTTTAGGAAGAGGATGAGCCATCTGATAACATATGAATCAGGGGGCTCCAGTAGCCAGATAGACTACTTCCTTATTAGTAAATATGACAGGAAATGGGTTAGAGACACTAAGATCACACCAGGTGAAGAATGCATCCCCCAACACAAGCTCCTAGTGTGTGACATGTGCCTAAATAGAGTTTCTGTTATTAAGAAAGTTAATTTGCCAAAAAGGAAAGTATGGTTGTTGGAAAAAGAGGAGTACAGAGGCAGATTCCACAACAAAATGATGGAAATCAAAAGGAGAATGGGTGCTAGGCCAGATGATGTTGATAGCAAATGGAATTTTATAGAACGCAGCCTCCTCGATACCACAGACAAAGTCTGTGACAAAACAAAGGGGCCACCAGACATAAGTTCTCCTGGTGGTGGAACAACGATGTCGAAGATGCTGTCCGAGAGAAGAGAGTTTCAAAGTATGGAAGGAAGGTGGCAGCAAGGAAGAATACCTGTCGGCCAAACGTAATGCTAGAAGAGAGGTCTACAGGGCAAAGAAAACCATACAGGATAGCGTAATAGAACAAGTTTGCAGCACCGATAATACTAATCGGGTTTATAAATTAGCTAAGAATGTGAGGGACTGTAGTCAGGACGTCGTGGGTGTAAGATGCATAAATAATGACAGTGGCATGACTGTTTACACAGAAAACGAAATCAGAGAGGCGTGGAAGGAGCATTATGAAAGACTGCTTAATGTGGAGTTTGAATGGAACAGAGAACAGCTCAGCACTGCAGTCCCAGTACAAGGCCCTCCGCTTTTGATAGGGTATGACGCTGTTAAAAGTGCTATATATAAAATGAAATCCGGGAAAGCCGCTGGGAGCTCCGGCATTGTCGCTGAGATGCTAAAAGCAGCTGGAGATGTTGGGGTAAAATTGACTCACAGAGCTGATTAATGTTACCATAAAGGAGGAAAAAATTCCCAATGTATGGCAGAAAATTGTGATAGCAAATATATACAAAGGCAAGGTGACTCTTTAGACAGGGGAAATTATAGGGGTTTGAAAATGTTCGATCAAGTCATGAAAGTAGGCGAAAGGGTCTTTGAATGCATGATTAGGGAAAGCGTTGCCAGCAGCGACATGAAGTTTGGATTTATGCCGGGACGTGGCACAACTGAAGCTATCTTGATTCTTAGACAACTGCAAGAGATGTTCTTAGAGAAAAACAGGGAGTTATACCTAGTTTTTGTAGATCTGGAGAAGGCCTTTGACCGGGTGCCAAGGGAAATAATGCAGTGGGCTATGAGTAGAAGAGTGGCTAGTGCGTGTGATAATGAGAATGTATGAGGGGTCACAGGCAGCAGTTAGAGTGAATGGGGGCCTGAGCGAAGAGTTCCCAGTGAAAGTTGGAGTTTACCAAGGTTCAGTGCTGAGCCCATTACTGTTTGTTTTGGTCCTGGAGGGTCTGTTAGGGGACTTTAGGACAGGACTCCCATGGGAGTTGTTATATGCAGATGATCTAGTTCTTATTGCAGATAGTGTGCTGGAAGCAGAGGCAAAGTTCAAAAGATGGAGGGAGGGTATGGCAAACAAGGGTCTAAGAGTTAACATAGATAAAACAAAGGTCATGATTAGGAGTACGGCGTGGAACTATGGAAAAAAACGGCGACTATCCATGCGCAGAATGTCGGAAGAGGGTGGGAAGTAACTCAATTCAATGTTGCGTCTGTTGTGACTGGGTACACAAGAGATGTAGTGGAGCTAAAGGACCTTTGACAAGACTCATAGACTTTGAATGTGCAGTGTGCAAGGAAGAACTTGTGTTAAATGACCCGCCTGCTAGTGATGATTTTGACAGTGTAACGCTGCAGTGTGTGAATAAATTCTGCTTCTTGGGCGATACGGTTTACGCCGGAGGTGGCACTGAAGCTGGCTCCATTGCTAGAGTCAGAAGTGGCTGGGGGAAGTTTAGAGAGCTGTTGCCACTCCTGACCATGAGTGGGCTCCCACTTCACCTTAAAGGGAAGGTGTACACCTCGTGTGTTAGAAGTGCGATGACCTATGCCTCAGAGACGTGGCAGGTTAAAGCGGAGGATATCAATAGAATGAAACAGAATGAGAAGAGAATGGTGAGATGGATATGTGGGGTTAACCTCAGGGACGGGGTATCGAGCGAGGAATTAAGAAGGCGTCTGGGCATTAGGAGTGTCAGTGAAGTGATGCGCACAAGCCGACTTGGTTGATTTGGACACATGGGAGAGAATGGATGATCAGAACTGGGTGAAGAAATGCCGGACTGTGAATGTGGGACGAGCTGCGCGTAGGGGTACACCTAGAATGACGTGGGATCAGGTACTCCGGTCCAATCTCAAAATAAAGAACTTGACAACAGAGGCAGCCCTTGACAGGGCCGCCTAGAAAGCCGCCATTTGGGACGTGAGACTGTAACCACATTCTCTGTGGACAAAATGGTCTTTAAACTTGTATGTATGTATGTATGTATGTATGGGTGGAGGATTGGGTTTAGTAGGAAAGAATGGTGGAGATTGGGAGTTGAATCCGTTGCTGTTTGCTGATGACACAGTATTGGTGGCGGATTCTGAGGAGAAACTGCAGCGAGTAGTCAAAGAGTTTGGTGTGGTATGTGGGACGAGTAAGCTGAGCGTGAATGTCAATAAAAGTAAAGTGATGGTGTGTAATAGAGATGCTCGTAGGGTAAATCTAAATGTACAGCTGGATGGGGAAATACTGGCACAAGTGGAGTGATCTAAATATCTAGGAGTGATAAGAAGGGATGCAAAAGTGGAAATGGAGGAAAAACAGAGAGTATGTAAAAAATTACAGGTTTTTGGAGCAATGGGAAGTACTGTATGTGGCAGGTGAGAAATTTTGAAATGAAAGCTAAAAGTGCAATGTATCAAGGGATAGTTGCACCAACAGTGTTGTATGGGGCTGAGACACGGGCTCTGAAGGTCTATCTATCTATTGCCTGATGCCGTGATCCCCGAAGGGGTGGCCACGAACGAACCGCCCCCATGCACCTCTGTCCCCAGTCAGTCAACGCCCCTCCTCCCAACTGAAGGTACAAGAGATGAAATTTGGATGTGATGGAGATAAACTGCTTAACCCACCAAGCGCGATAGGCCTAACGGAAGCAAGACCATAACAAAAACCTTCCAAAGCACCCCAGGGGCTCTCAAAACAAAGGAGTATGTCATTAGGTGAGATAATTCCCCTCTAGTACTTGTTACCACTCATCCATATGTTTCTCACCCCCCTTCCCCTCCTTATTTCCTCCTCCCCCCCCTCCTCAATTATCACCTATTTTTCCTCTTATTTTCATCATTTATCGGTTATTTTTCTCTCCCGTGGTAATGTAGCACAAGTGGGTTGCATAAAAGATCATTATATAACACTGAGACACTGCCCCGCTCGCCTCAGTTACCTCACAGACAGCAAGAGGGGAGGGTTGTGCCTGGCTCACTCTCGCCTGAGAATATGACCGGGTGGCGAATATTTACGTTTTTCACCACCCAAATGCTTTTCCAAATTATTTTAGCACTCTTGAAGGTTCATATATACATCATATATGTAAACTAAAATCATATTGAAAACTAATAATGCTCTATATCGTAAATATAACTAATTCTGTCAAAATCCAAGGCTAGACATTCACAAATAAGTACCCTTGCCCCTAGGGTATTTTCGCGTTTAATGGGTTAAGGAGTATGTGTAGAGTGACACATAGAGACAGATTGAGAAATGAAGAGGTACGTAGGAGATTCACCCGGCCGCAGGGTTGGTAAAAAACCTGGGTTTTATATAAAAAAAAAACCCTAGCCCAGTTGGGTTTTATGTAAAAAAAAAAAAAAAAAATATTGGAGAAAATGCGGGATTTATGGGAAAAATGTGGGTTTTTATGGATTTATTTCTTGGAGAGGGGGGGGGGGGAACAAATATGTGTTTTTTTTTTTTTTTTTTTCCTTCAGTTTCAATTGTGGCTCAGCTACTCATAGATATATATTAATGTTCATTTGAAATAATAACTAAATTTCTATATTCAAGTGAAATCGGTCTACCCTCTGACACCTTCCACTAAGCCCCTACCTTTTCGCCCAGCTCCCAGTCTAGTACAGTCTAGCCCAGCTCAGCTCAGTCCAGTACAATATAACCTAACCCAGCTCAAACCATCCGTGATCAGAATCAAGGAGCAATCAAGTGAAGCCACAATATACATCCCCTACGTCTGTGACAACTACAATATATCTCACCCAGCGAGGAAGGAAACATCTATCTATCTATCTATTGCCGGATGCTGTGATCCCCGAAGGGATGGCCACGAATAAATTGCCCCCATGCAACTCTGTCCCCAGTCAGTCGACGCCCCTCCTCCCATTCAACACCGCTTTAACGCATATACTTCTTAACTCCATCCTTCCACCTCTCTCTCTCGGTCTATCTTTCCCTCTCTGTCCTTCCACTTCACTCTCGTACACTCTCTTAGTCATATAATTGAAAATAGCTAAATGGTAGCATGCACTATTGTACAGTGTATAATTATTCTGTATACAATAACCTAAATCTATATCACCTACTTTACTTTATGAAACAATACAGTTTACTATAAGTAACATAATTAAGTACTGTATTGGTGGCTAACAATATTTTTCTAATTTAACACCTGTGCTGCGGGAGACGTCAGGAGACGATAAGCATTAGTTGGGACCAAACTGTGGGGATCATCAGACGGAAGGCTCTATCACATGCTATTGAGCCGATAAACAGAGACAGTGACAGCCCGCGAACAAGGATGCCCTCATCTGTCGCCTAGCACGATGTGCTGGCACACATGACACCACATCATAGTGAGCCGAGAATGACAGTATCCCTAAATATAACCCCACCAGTATTAGATTAAATTACCTGTACACAGTGTACAGTATATATTAAACTATAATATACACTATAGTACAATGATCATGGGTTATAGAAGCAGAAAACAAACTGCTGAAAAAGTAAAAAACCCGCCCAGGTTTATAAATAAATTAAAACATGCCCGGGAGGTTAAGTGGGTAGCTCCCCGGGTATCTACCCGCGACAACCCTGCGAGAGTGGGACAGCCGGAACCCTTGTCGGCCAGAGTGGACAGAAGGGTAATGTGCTGGTATGGACATGTTGAGGGAATGGGAGATGAAAGGCTTACAAAGAGAGTATATGAGTAAGATACAAGGGGAGGTAGAGGGACAGGAAGACCTCAGTTGAGATGGAGATGGTGTAGTACAAGCGTTGGAAGGTAGAGGGATGACTGTAGAACAAGCAAGAGAATGGTAATAAATTATAGGAATGAATGGAGAATGCTTGTAAATATAGGGGGAGGTGATAGCTCAGTTTTATAAATAAATTAAAACATGCCCGGGAGGTTAAGTGGGTAGCTCCCCGGGTATCTACCCGCGACAACCCTGCGAGAGTGGGACAGCCGGAACCCTTGTCGGCCAGAGTGGACAGAAGGGTAATGTGCTGGTATGGACATGTTGAGGGAATGGGAGATGAAAGGCTTACAAAGAGAGTATATGAGTAAGATACAAGGGGAGGTAGAGGGACAGGAAGACCTCAGTTGAGATGGAGATGGTGTAGTACAAGCGTTGGAAGGTAGAGGGATGACTGTAGAACAAGCAAGAGAATGGTAATAAATTATAGGAATGAATGGAGAATGCTTGTAAATATAGGGGGAGGTGATAGCTCAGTGGATAGCGTCGTGCACTGCAGACCAAAAGGACCACAGATCGAGTGCTCGCCAAACATCAGGGGCTCGAGGTGATCTGATAGTTCCTGCTGTTCTACAAATATCTTGGCTACACTGACACGTCAGGAAAATACCCCCTATATCGTCATCAATTCATAGTATAGAAGATGCCCAAACATATTCGAAGATGATGTGAACGACCATATAGCTGCTCTTTCCAAATCAAGTGACGTGTATAAATATGGTGTCGTCATCTAGTGTGGCAGAAAGGAAGCATCCAACACCTTGAAGATCCACTGTGACCAACTAGTACGACACATATGAAGCACCCAACATCTCGAAGGTTCAATCAAGAATCTCGGGACCTCGTAAGAGCTACAGGCTACTGATCAGCCTACAGTCCCAAGGTTGAAAAATAAAAGATGAGTGATAACGCGGTCGTTGGGATAGGGGGTCGGGCGCCAGTTGGACTAGATCATAGTCCGTCAGCCGCCTGGCCCGGGGAGCTGGGGTGGACACGGTCTCATCATATATAAAACAAAATAATAAAACATTCTGTCCATTGGATCCCATAAATGTTTCTAAACTATCAAGTGTCTATGATCATACAACCAAGTTTATTGCCAAGATAATTAACAAATGATTCTCATAGGATACCTTCCCGCAAAAAGCATGCCTTGCTCCGACCTCTCCTCAAGAAGCCTGGACTTGATGTTGAGAACAAGTCAAACTATCGCCCTGTCTCAAATCTAAAATTTTTATCAAAGGTTTTAGAATGTGCCATGCTTGACCAACTGCTACCACTACTTGAACAGAAATTATTCCTATTTTTCAGTCTGCCTATAGACAGTATAATTCAACTGAAACTGGATTAACAAAAATACACAATGACTTAGCTGAGAACACCTGTCCCGGTATGTCCTCATTATTGGTTTTGCTTGACCTCTCTGCAGCTTTTGATACTGTTGATCATGAGTTGTTACTGGGTGATTTTTATAACAGCGGAGTGCGTGGCAATGCTCTCATACCGGTACTTCTTAGGTCACATTTATCAGGTACGTAGATTCCAGCGTGTGATGGTTAATCAGACTCTCCCAAACTTGTCACCCTTGCTATTTGGTGTTCCTCAGGGATCAGTTTTGGGTCCGATCCTATTCACAATCTATACCAGAAGCTTATCCCCTCTGCTTCACGCACATGATGTCGCCTATCACTACTATGCTGATGACACCCAGATCTAGGTGAAAATTACAATTGTTCCGGATACAAAGAGGAAAATTGAGTCGTTGGTGTCTGACATAAAGATCTGGATGACAAGGAAGAAAATTATAACTAAATGATGCTAAGACTGAAATCATCATCATCCATGGGAATAGAAGGGGATATGATGCAGAAAACACCCTCTCTATCAAAATGGGTAAATCACAGGTGCAACCTGTAAATTCTGTTAAACCTAGGTGCATATTTTAACTCTGGATTGGAATATAAAGACCACATAAATCAGATGGTCAAAAGTTGTTAATTGCACATCAGAAATCTCTACTCTGTGAAACGGTTCATAAATAGACGTTGCCTCCTGATGTTGGTTCACTCATTGGTTTTCTCGTGTTGATTATTGCAATGTCTTTCTGGTGGGTCTTCTAAATTACATACTAGATATAGTCCAATCCATATTAACAGAGCCGCAAGTCTAATTTTTGGCATTTCACCAAGGACCCCTACTACTTCATATCATATTGAATCGCACTGGTTACCAATAAGAGCTAGAATAGAATTTAAGTTGTGTCTTATGACCTTTAACACCTTACGAGCGGCCTATGCGGTTTATTTATGTGTACCGCACAGCGGGGTGTTTTTAGCCAAAATAGGGCTGTTTACGTGATCATTTTCATGCCTAAATAAGACCCAGAACGTAAAACAAGTACCTATCCCTGAAAGGGCATAAACAGAGCTTTCGAATGACACCATAACGATCCTTGTATGATGGATAGTTTTCTTGCAATAACCGTGCAACGCGAGTGCAAAAAGCAGGTAATTCGGTACTTTCAGTACATAATTGAGTATGTAGCGAGTGAGAGAGGGAGGAGGGAGCTGAGATTTGTGTCAGTAGGTTCGCCGCGGTGGTCTGGAGCAGTCATACGCTCGCTAGTCTCCTGCCACCACTTGTCTCTCTCTCTCAGCCACATTACGTGCTGAAATTGCCACTCGAGTTATGTCGAGCGCCGCCACATAGTCCAGCTTTTTTTAACTCGACTTATGTTGCTCGCCGCTAATTAAGGGTTAAGGTTCTCAAATTTGGTGAGCCTAGGTATCTTTCTGAACTAGTAAATTGTCCACTGGCACGCTCTGGTGTTGTATTGCATCATGATGTTGTTTTTTTGAGGATTGATGAGCCGGGAGCTATCCAGCAATCATCATTCTCTTATGCAGCTCTGAGGTTGTACAACAGGTTGCAACTGTCCATGAGGCAGCTGAGTTCTGTTGCATGCTTAAAGAAGAAACTTAAGACTTTCTTTTTTGAGAGAAGCTATGATCTTGAGAGGTGAGTCGTGACGGATGACTATAGAGTTTAATTTTTTTGTAGTACCTGTACCTGTACTGTATTAAGTACTGTACTATTATGCGATTTGTTTTCGAGCGCTAGTGAATTCTTTGGAAGAATTGGCACTCTAGTTAAATAAGGAACATGATTATTATTATTATTATTATTATTTTTATATGAAGGGTCATGCCTGGATGTGAGGTGGGCGGGCATTGTGGTATGGTTCCGCTGCATGTCTGCCTACTGAGACCGGAACCTCTCTGGGAAGTCTGAGACCAGGGGAGTGCTGGAGGCACTTAGTTATCCTTGGTCTATGGGTCTTCTCTTGGGTGACCTAGATGTGTGTGAATTTTGTATTTTGTTTTTTATGTTGTATTGTGTTGTCCCTGTTCGAGCTGTCTCAAGTCGGCCACTCCCAGCTATGGGATATGTGCCTGAGTATATACATAAATACAATAAGACCTCCTGGTGGTGGAACGATGAGGTAGAACATGCTGTGAAAGAGAAAAGGAGATGCTTCAAAGCATGGAAGAAAGGAGGCAGCAAGGAGGAATACCAGGCAGCTAAACGAACTGCCAAAAGAGTTATTTACAATGCTAAAAATCGCATTAACCCTTGTCTAGCGGGGGGTTTTGGGCTATTTTGGGCATATTCAGGCCCTCCTGAATGATCAATCAAGTATCTGCATGAAAAGAAATGTATTCAGCAAAAACCTAGGCGCTAAAAGCTTCAAAATGAGACCAGAACGAGCTACGTAGCACTCGTGGTTCTCATGCAGTGGTGCCACCAACATGGGAATTTAGCGTATAGCGGCATATTTTTTCCCACAACGCTCACTACTGGTAGCACTGCCGGCCTCTCGAGAACAGAGGGAGCATGAGTCAGTGGGTGGCGGTAAGCCCTGGGTGTCGGACGTGTGGCCTGCTGCACTCCCGGCCATTTGCACTCGATTTTAACCCTTTAAAAGCCTTAATAATGCTCCTAACTTGCTGCAAATTGGTGCACGACTTAAGTCGAGCGCCGCTCTTTAAGGGTTAAGGACCTGGTCCTCGAACAAGTGTGTAACACTGACAATCCCAATGGGATCTTCAACCTAGCTAGGCAAGTTAAAAATGACAGTAGGGATATTATAGGTGAACAGTGTGTTAGAAACGATAATGGGAAGATTGTGTATGCAGAAAATGAAATCAGAGAAGCATGGAAGGCACACTATGAATGATTGCTAAATGTAGAGTTTGAATGGGATAAGGAACAGCATAGTATCGAAAAACCAATATCTGGGCCCCCTCCTTTGATAGCACCAGCTGTAGTGAGCGACGCAATCAATAAAATGAAGGGCGGTAAAGCTCCAGGTTGCTCTGACATTGTCGCTGAGATGATAAAAGCCTCAGGGGAGACTGGTGTAAACTTAGTCACTGAGTTGATAAACACCATTATTAACCTAAGAAGTGCGCATGGGGGGTATGAGACACCACACTCCTGTGCTGACGTATTTGAGCTGTTCCCATCACTAACATCGTTATTTTACCATAAATAGCATTAATACTTATCCATATGCGCCTATTATAGGTTGATTATAAAGGTATTAACCTGTTACAACAATAAAACAAGTGGAAACAGTGTTTGGATGGTTAAAATCGGCGATACAGGCCGGGAGTTTCATAATGTATGGCTGAGGCAACCTCCCTCCCCACCACTCTTTCCCAAGTCTGGAGTGAGACTGTCGATCGATACTCTCTCTCTCTCTCTTCCACTCGCTTGGTAACAGTGATGATAACGCCCTGCTACCAACTCGCTAATGTTAGCACGAAAATAGACCACAGAATAAGGGAATAACAGGGAAAATAGGTGATAACTGAAGGAGGGGAGGAAAGTGGGGAAGGAAGTTAGGTTAGGTTAGGTTAGGTTAGGTTAGGTTAGGTTAGGTTAGGTTAGGTTAGGTTAGGTTAGGTTAGGTAAGTTAGGTTAGGTAGGGTGGTGGTGGTGGGGGGGGGGGGTTTAGGGGGGTTAGGGGGTGTTGGGGGGGTTGGGGGGGGGGGGGGGGGTAGGGGGGTTGGAGGGGGATTCCAGGGGTGGGGGGGGAGGTTAAACCCCCCCCCGCCCCCCCAACCCCTGGAGGAGTGATATTTGGCATGGCCCAGGGGTAAAACAAAAAATAAAAAATAAAAAAATACAAACAAAAACATTTTTTTTTTTGGTGTTTTAAATGGATTTGATTTTTCCCTTACTCTTAAAAGTCTTCCCGCAGTCCGCCGGGGGAACTCTTAAGAGTCTCCCGGCAGTTCCCGGGTTAAAGATGAGAAACTCCCAGAGGATTGGCTCAAAAGTGTAAATATATACAAAGGAAAAGGGGATGCGCTAGATAGAGGAAATTATAGGGGCCTGAAAATGCTTGACCAAATCATGAAGTCTGTGAGAGAGTCCTTGAGGGTTTGATCAGGCAAAGCATCTCTATTGATGATATGCAGTTTGGTTTTATGCTAGGACGGGGTACAACCGATGCTATCTTCATAGTCAGGCAGATACAGGAAAGATACTTACTAAAAGGCAGGGATATTTAATTTATGTTTGTAGACCTGGAGAAGGCCTTTGATAAGGTGCCTAGAGATATTGTGCAGTGGGCTATGAGGAAACTTGGTGTGGAAGAGCGGCTGGTGCGTGTGATAATGAAGATGTACGAGGATTCGCGAAGTGCGGTGAGGGTGAAGGGTCTACCGAGTGATGAGTCCGCAGTCCGTGTTGGAGTCCATCAGGGTTCAGTGTTAAGCCCCCTCCTCTTTATTATGGTCTTGGAGGCACTGTCTAGAGTTTTTAGAGGCGGACTCCCGTTGGAACTGTTTTATGCAGACAAATAGCTGACGGTATGCAAGATGCTGAGGCCAAATTCAGAGAGTGGAGAGAGGGCATGGCGAGCAAGGGTTTAAGAGTCAATATTAACAAAACCAAGGTTATGCATTGTAGATTGAGACGAGGCAATGTGGAAAAGAGCGGTGCATACCCATGTGCAGTGTGTGGAAAGGGAGTGGGCGTTAACTCAATTCAATGTAGCATCTGTCGATGTTGGGTACACCATGGGAGTAAGCGCTGTAGTAGAATAAAGGGACCCCTGCCGAAGGATAAGTCAGAAATAGAGAAATTTGAGTGCATAGTGTGCAAAGGCGAGCTTGTGTTAAGTGATGATCCTGTGGCTGTGAATTTTGGAAATGAGTCTTTGGAGCTGGTGAACAAGTTTTGTTACCTAGGAGATACCATCTCTGCCGGTGGTGGGGCCGAGGCTGCCACTGTTGCTAGAATTAGGAGTGACTGGGGGAAGTTCAGAGAACTGATGCCAATACTGACCATGAAAAGAATGCCTCTCCCCCTGAAGGGAAAGGTGTATGCCTCATGTGTTAGAAGTGCAATGACGTATGCCTCAGAAACATGGGCCGTTAAAGTAGAGGATGTCAACAGAACGGAGCGTAATGAGATGAGAATGGTGAGATGGATGTGTGGGGCCAGGCTACAGGATAGAATAACAAATGTTGAGCTGAGGAGACGTTTAGGTATAAAGAATATTAGCGAGGTGATGCGTACAAGTAGACTGGGATGGTATGGACATGTGGAGGGAATGGATGAACAAAATTGGGTGAAAAAATGCAGGTCTGTGATTGTGGAGGGAGCTGCACCAAGGGGTGGACCGAGGAAGACCTGGGATCGGACTATATGCGCCGATCTCAAATCCAAGAACTTGACAAGTGAAGCAGCCCTTAACAGGGTTGCCTGGAATGCCGCCATTAGGACAAGAGACTGAAACTGCACTTATGTGTGGAACACTAGGTCTTAAAATTTTATGTATGTACAGTATTTATTAGTGGCCCCTCCATCATTGACGAACATGCCTATTACATAAGGCATCCTCTTCAAACACTAATCCGCCGTAGTTTGAATCTACCGCGCAGAGCATTTAAAAACTGAGGAGCCTTCATCATGAGCGCACGCGACCTCACTCATGGCTTCAGTCATTATGAATTGGGTTCTCACTACGAAAAAACTTCGTAAAAAATAAAAACAAAAAGAAAATAAGAATAACTATCCAATAAGCTTTCCATCATATCGTGGATGTACTTGTGTGGATTTCTGACCAGACGCTGAATCAGGCGTCATTCCTCCTTCTTTGCTCTGCGCTCAGCCTGCCCGGACGTACCTTTCAGGCTCCGCTGGTTCCGCATTCGTTGCGTCCCTAGTGAGTTTTTTCTCATTTGTTTACTCTAGGATGTATCGAGTAAGGTTAGGATAGGCGTAGCAGGAGTGTCCTGGGCTGGTTGCCCGCAGTGCAGTGTATTTTGGGTCGTGTGTATGGGGCATCTATTTCGGATGTACCCTCGTGGTCCTGTTGTGGACACGTGAACTTTTCACAGTCGTGTTAGTTGGTGATGCAGGCGGCTTTCATTACGCGTTAATTATTGCTGCCTTTTATCCTTCTGATGAGGTAAGCTGTGTGTTTGCTGACGTTCCCAGCGTATTTTTCTTCACTTAGTGAAGTTTTTTCTGGGTCCGTGTCAGGCTTCCCGGGGTGGGAAGTTATCGCTACGGTGGTGTGTTGGCGGTGGTTCCTGTTGTGATATTCCAGTGTGTGTTTATATTTCAACTATTTTCATGCCGTCTACCTAGGCCTAGCCAGCCGCTCGTAGCTTTGCCACATGTCTAGTGTTATTATTTATTTTATAAATATGCCCTACTGTGTCATGTGTATCCGGGTTTTAGTTGTGTATTGGCTAATTCCTCGGACTATAATTGTTTCCTGGTTTAGTTGTGTATTGGCTAATTCCACGGATTATGTTGTGACCTTGGTTAGTCGTGCGTGTCTCTCCTCGTGTCGTATTGTTCAGATGGTGTCTGTTCAGGGTGGGGTTTGCCTTCCGGCGGGTTTTTTCTCGGTTTCACCATGAAAAATCCTGACCGATGAGCAGTGTTGGGCCACACGTGGTTTTTAACTCTGGCTGGTTCCCCGGCGTGGGGAGGTGTCTGTGGCTCTCCAGGACTGCGTCTCTGTGGGTGCCTGGTTTCAGGCCTCCTTTAAATTCCCGGCGGGATGGCTGTACCCATCCTTATATATA
>CM064497.1:14981018-15010536 GCA_032716605.1 Paralithodes platypus | reverse complement strand
AATTGTTTCTTTGTTGCGTTTTACCATGCATGTCTCCTTCTCTCTACTTCTCCGGTAGTCATTTCTCTCTCTCTCTCTCTCTCTCTCCCCATCTTTCTTCTCTCTCTCTCTCTCTCTCTCTCTCTCTCTCTCTCTCTCTCTCTCTTCTTTTTCTTTGCTATCCTTTGCTTCCACTTCCCCTTAATTTCGGGTTTGCTATTTCTACTAGAATTTTATCCTGACCACCTCGCCGAGCTCGTAAAGACCTGTCGGGTGTCATGATAGCTAGATGTAAAATCTATCTTGATTTACACTGATTGCTGTCAACCAAAAATGAGAGCAAAGGAATAAATGGTGTTGGTTTTTATTTGTAGTGGAAAGGTCGTCCATATCGATAACCCCGACACCACACCACCCACTTCCAGCGATCTTTCACATACAAATACTTTTACATATGGAATTTTTTAAGCTGTATATTTAATATTTTCTTAGTTAAACATGTACAAATATTTAAAAAATATTACAACATACCTAACACTAGTAAATGTGCATATACGTCTAAACAAACTGTATTATTTTGAAACTAAACATTTTGTTTTCACTTTGACGAGCATCATATGTATCATAATGTTTGAGAGAGAGAGAGAGAGGGGAGGAGAGGAGAGAGGATAGAGATGGAGAGGGAGAGGAGGTTGGGGAGACTGAGAGAGACGAGGAGAGAGGGAGGAGCGAAGAGGATGAAGCTAAGAGATAGATAGATATATAGAGAAAGTGAGAGTGAGAGAGAAAGAGGGGGGGGGGGTATCATACACCCACCACCAGGACCATACCTGCTAGATGTAGTAGAAGCAACAACTGCAGACGGTGGCCACAGCGTGAGTTGAACACCACCACCATCGTCGCCCTCGCTCTGAAATATGAAAAACATACATTAATTAGTGAACAACATCAATACAAATCTCATGTCCTAAGTATCTATCACCACCACCATTGACAACAACAACATAAACAACAACAACAACACATGAAATAATATCCACATCATTCTCGCAGCAAAGAAAGAAACACTTGGAATTGGTATTGCGAAGGAGATGATTGTGATATATGTCATAATCGCCGACACCACCACCACCACCACCACCACCACCACTAACAAGACAAACAACAACACAAACATCTCCACCATCACCGCCCTATCTCCGAATAAGAAAGTAGAAAGGTAACAGAATTAGTCATCAGTGTCAGGAAGATAATATTATAAAGTTCACCAAGGGAGGACTTGTATATATTTTTATGAACGGTGAACACACACACACACACACACACACACACACACACACACACACACACACACACACACATACACACACACACACACACAAGTGCATGCGAGTTAAAAGAGTAAGCAACTGATATTAAATGAGACTAGAGAATGCGATATACATAAAGCAGAGAGAGAGAGAGAGAGAGAGAGAGGGAGAGAGAGAGAGAGTGAATGAGTGAGAGTGAGTGAGAGTGAAAGAGAGAGAATATAAGTGCATTAAAGTCACGTCATGAGTTTTAGCAGGAAATTGGCAAACTTTTCTAGCATTCCCAAGAGGGCCTCCAAAGCCTCAAGGCTCACAGACGAGGAAAAGAAAGAGAAGGTCGTAGCTTGGGATTTGGCGACCTTGGCAAAGTCCTAAATGTGAAAGAAAACAAATGGGAGTGTGTGGTAATAATAATAATAATAATAATAATAATAGTAATACTATTAACGTCGGATGAGATACCGCTAACCTCCTCACACATCCTTCTTAAACTGCATACAAGTCTCATGATAGAAAGAATAATTTCAAAGAACACACATATATATATATATATATATATACAAACACGCACACATGATTCACACAAACACACACATACACACATACACATACACATACACACATACACATACACACAGTCCGTAGCCTAGTAGGTAGAGCTCTCGTCTCTAAAAAACTGGGACTCCTGTACAGAGTTCGAGAATTCTTCACTGACGAGCAGTTGGCCGTGATATATAAAAGTCATGTGCGTTCTCAGATGGATTACTGTTCACCTCTGTGGGGTGGAAGTGGAGTGGTTGCATTGAGGCAGTTGGACAAAATTCAAAATAAAGCTACTAGATTAATCAATAACCCTGCAATCACACAGGACCTTCCTACATTATCCATACGAAGAAACTCCTTGCATTATTCTACAGATATTTTCACAGCAATTGTTCCGAGGAACTTGCTTCAATTGTGCCGCCTCTCCACATCTTTCCCCGTAGAACTAGGGCAGCTGAGAGCGCCCATGAATTTACACTTTCTCTCCTCCACAATGCAGAACTTCTGCTTATCAGAATTCATTTATCCCCAGAGCTATACTCTTTGGAATTCACTTCCCTCGAATTGCTTTCCACAAACTTACAATCTACAAATGTTTAAATCCAGTTGTTACAAACATTTTATGAATGGAGGATGCCTTTAGGCACATGGACCTTTTTGTTTTATCTGTGTTTTTCATTCCTCCGTTCATTGTCTCTTAAAAAAAAAAAAAAAAAAAAAAAAAAAAAAAAAAAAAAAAAAAAAAACAAGAAAAACGAGGGGTCGGGGGTTCAATCCCCGGCCGGGCGGAGACAAATTGGGCTTGTCTCCTTTCATGTGTTAGCCTCAGTTCACCTAGCTGTAAATAGGTACCTGGAATAAGTGGACGACGTTGTGACGTCCCATCTGGGGTTGGCAAAATATGGTACAAGGCGAGATGGGTATCATATGGTTCACCTAAGCTGATGGCTACCTAAGCCTTCGGGCGAGACGGTACCGTCTATAGTGAGAATGGTACAATACAGATCCACCCTAAGCCTTCGTTTCCGATGTCGCCAATTGGCTAAAAAATACAGACTACACACACATCCACAGCCATTCCAACGATACATATAACACCTACACATATAGGAGGCGGGAAATAACGAGCATGCTCACTCCCGCAATACAACTAGAGTAAGTACAACTAGAGTAAGTACACTGCATTCCAAGATCCTAAAATTTGGGAATCACAGAAAGATATTTTAAGGTCATAACTTGGGATTCGCGGTTCTTGGCGCAGCAGGAAATGAAGGAGAGAAGAAAATAGTTGAGTTATAGTAGAGTTATTATTATTATAGTTATTATTGCTTTATTCAACTCAAAACATTTATTGTCATAAACAAATTTACATATACCGGTATATACAATGGTTACAACACATAAATATATATTATTTTGTCCATGGCAATGAGGACTGATACCGAAAGGTATACAGTTAGGTATAAGTTATTGTTGTTGTTGTTGTTGTTTTTACTAGCATTATCATTACGCACACACAAACACACACACATAAACACACGGTCATGGTAGCCAAGCACGCTCAGTCACTGTACTGGGAGTGCTTACTCCTGTGTCGAGGGTTCAATCCCAGGTGAAGTTTTGAGTTCCCCTGGTCATGAAGGCAAGTCTCGGGGGACCAACAAAGTCTCCTTCCCACGTCCTACTCCCTCGGTGGTACTGTGGTAAGTAGGTACGCTTGTTCGCAGCCAAAGATCAGTCTGTTGATCCCTTACGATAAGATCTAGGTTGCCTATGTATTTTCTGTCGCATTGGCTGCCGGCTTGAAATAAACCGATAAATATTATTATTATGTTTATTATTTACACACATACGCAGTCACTCACTAACACACCCACACACACCCACACGCACACGTTCACTCACTAACATTCACATACACACACACAACCAACTACCCACCCTCTAAATTACGGGCGAAAATTTAGTCCAGGTATGATTGGTTTGAAACACTAAATCACCATAATGATGAAACAGGGTCCCGCTGCGCCTGAATCCAAGCTCTATTTTGTTTTCATACACAGAAACACACAGATACAATCATACACACATACAAACACGCTACTCATACAAACATAGTCACACACATACCTATGCGATTGGTTGGACACAATAGTGTACTCTCTCTCTCTCTCTCTCTCTCTCTCTCTCTCTCTCTCTCTCTCTCTCTCTCTCTATCTCTCTCCTCTCTCCTCTCCTCTATCTCTCGCTCTCTCTCTCTCTTCTCTCCTCTCTCTCTCTCTCTCTCTCTCTCTCTCTCTCTCTCTCTATCTCTCTCTCTCTCTCTCTCTCTCTCTCTCTCTCTCTCTCTCTCTCTCTCTCTCTCTCTCTTCTATCTCTCTCTCTCTCTCTCTCTCTCTCTCTCTCTCTCTCTCTCTCTCTCTCTCTCTCTCTCTCTCTCTCTCTCTCTCTCTCTCTCTCTCTCTCTCTCTCTCTCTCTCTCTCTCTCCTCCCCCCCCCACACACACACACGGGTAAGGTTGGTTCGAGACATACATTACAATAATGAAAGGCTTCCGCAGTACTTCATTGTTCACTCACACCATTACACACATAAATACACATTTGTAATTGGCTTGTTACACTAAATCACCATAATGACATAAACTCCTTCCGCTACTCTATTGTTCACACACACAAACACACTCACACAGTCTAACACAATCACAACCACCCACAGTGACGCAGGAATGATTGGTTCGAAACACTAAACCACAGTAATGAAAGGCTCCCGCCGTACAGAACTCTATTTATCACTCACACAAACAAACACATACACAGTCAAACACATATATATGATCGGTTTGCTACACTAAATCACCATAATGACAGACTTCTGCCGCTAGTATATTTTTCACACACAGAAACACATACAGTCATGCACAAACATTCTCATCACACACAAACAGTCACGCACAAGCAGTCTCACCACACAAGCAGTCTCACCACACACACAGTCATGCACAGTGTCAACACACATATAAAAAAACACAGACAGTCACACATAAACAATATCAAACTCACACAAACCCCCACCCACACACATAGAGAGATATGATTGGTTTGCTGCACTAAATCACCATAATAACATAGACTCCCTCCACTACTCTATCTATCACCAGTAATGACACTATATCATTTATCAAACGAATGGCAGCTATTAAGTGAATTGTTACCTATTGCTTTTGGTGTGTGTGTGTGTGTGTGTGTGTGTGTGTGTATGTGTGTGTGTGTATGTGTGTGTGTGTGTGTGTGTGTGTGTGTGTGTGTGTGTGTGTGTGTGTGTGTGTGTGTGTGTGTGCACTTTTGGCCGCCTACAAGAGAGAGTTTTCCAAAATAATCACCTGACTCTTTGTATCAAAGTGGCTGTATATAATGTTGTGTGTTTAACCACTTTGCTCTATGGTTGTGAGACATGGACGACATATAGACGCCAAATACGACCCCTGGAGGCTTTCCACATCAGATGCCTCAAAAAGATTATGGGTATAACCTGGCAGGACCGTGTTCCTCATATAACAATACTTGAAAGAGCCAACAACACCAGTATTGAGACCCTTATCATCAAACAACAACTCAGATGGGTTGGGCATGTCATCCGTATGCCAGAGGAGAGACTACCTCATAAAATACTATATGGACAGCTGCATGAAGGCCGCAGAGCAGCTGGAGGACCAAAATTAAGATACAAAGACAGTATAAAGAAAATACTAAAAAGATGCAATATACAACCAACTGCACTTGAAAACTTAGCATCAGATAGACCACTATGGCGCTCACACTGCCAGCAAGGAGCGAAGGAACTGGAACGTCAGAGGAAACACCACCAGCAGGAGAAGAGGGCCCAGAGACATGCACGCCGGGAACAACCAGCACCTAACCCGGACTACCAGTGCCCAGACTGTGGCAGGATATGTGCATCACGGATAGGACTCTACAGTCATCGTAGAACTCACAACAGATGAATGCAGGAAGGGAACGTCATCATCGGACTACGATGGACTACCATAACCATAAGCATAAGTGTGTGTGTGTGTGTGTGTGTGTGTGTGTGTGTGTGTGTGTGTGTGTGTGTGTGTGTGTGTGTGTGTGTGTGTGTGTGTTTGATTGTATCTCTATATTTTCCATATAACTAGTTAAATTTCAACTCTTTTCACATGTGTGTGTGTGTGTGTGTGTGTGTGTGTGTGTGTGTGTGTGTGATTAATACGGGTTTATAGAATGAGGTGCACCGTGGAGCTAACTTTTCAATGGCCGGTATACTGTTGATGTATTTTAAACATACGGTACCGGTATGTGTTTTAGGTCAGTTCACGCGAGCTATAAAAAGAAAACTTCCAATGTTTGAAATTTAGCCAGTGAAGGAAGGAGTCTCCCCTTGTAAACATAAAATACAGTACATGATGCACAACCTAGAAGAGTAAAATATCGTGTTGGCAACACAATTCGATTCGTATGTGTGTGTGTTTGTGTTTATGTGCGTTTAGGCTATATGCGTACCGTGTGTGTCTGTGTGTGTAGACTCAGACTCTCCCCACATACCCTTCAGCACACACACACACACACACACACACACACACACACACACACACACACAGCCCGTAGCCTAGTAGGTAGAGCTCTCGTCTCACACACGAGGGGTCGGGGGTTCAATCCCCGGCCGGGCGGAGACAAATTGGGCTTGTCTCCTTTCATGTGTTAGCCTCAGTTCACCTAGCTGTAAAATAGGTACCTGGAATAAGTGGACGACGTTGTGACGTCCCATCTGGGGTTGGCAAAAATGGTACAAGGCGAGATGGGTATCATATGGTTCACCTAAGCTGATGGCTACCTAAGCCTTCGGGCGAGACGGTACCGTCTTTAGTGAGAATGGTACCATACAGATCCACCCTAAGCCTTCGTTTCCGATGTCGCCAATTGGCTAAATACAGACTACACACACATCCACAGCCATTCCAACGATACATATAACACCTACACATATAGGAGGCGGGAAATAATGAGCATGCTCACTCCCGCAATACAACTAGAGTAAGTACAACTAGAGTAAGTACACACACACACACACACACACACCAGTAATATATTTATCAGGAGAGTATATTTATAAACAGTATATAAATTACGGTATTCATTGTAAGAAAAAATAATATCGCTTTATCCTCTCCTGAATGATTAACTAGTGTTTTAAGCTAAACTTCCTGCTCGACTCCATCTCACTAAGTCCCTCTCTCTCTCTCTCTCTCACATACACAGGCAATTACAGCAACGTAAACACTCATTCCTGTACGCGTAGCCTACTCACACAACTACTCATAAACCACACACAAACACACATGCATACGCACACACAGACTCATACACGGTGACATAAACAGCCATTCATATACAGAGCACACACAACCACTCATGCTTACCTAGCAGTTCATAAAGCACACTCATTACACACATACACACACACACAGACATACACTCACACACAGCCCGTAGCCTAGTAGGTAGAGCTCTCGTCTCACAAACGAGGGGTCCGGGGTTCAATCCCCGGCCGGGCGGAGACAAATTGGGCTTGTCTCCTTTCATGTGTTAGCCTCAGTTCACCTAGCTGTAAATAGGTACCTGGAATAAGTGGACGACGTTGTGACGTCCCATCTGGGGTTGGCAAAAATGGTACAAGGTGAGATGGGTATCATATGGTTCACCTAAGCTGATGGCTACCTAAGCCTTCGGGCGAGACGGTACCGTCTTTAGTGAGAATGGTACCATACAGATCCACCCTAAGCCTTCGTTTCCGATGTCGCCAATTGGCTAAATACAGACTACACACACATCCACAGCCATTCCAACGATACATATAACACCTACACATATAGGAGGCGGGAAATAATGAGCATGCTCACTCCCGCAATACAACTAGAGTAAGTACAACTAGAGTAAGTACACACACACACACACACACACACACCAGTAATATATTTATCAGGAGAGTATATTTATAAACAGTATATAAATTACGGTATTCATTGTAAGAAAAAATAATATCGCTTTATCCTCTCCTGAATGATTAACTAGTGTTTTAAGCTAAACTTCCTGCTCGACTCTATCTCACTAAGTCCCTCTCTCTCTCTCTCTCTCTCACATACACAGGCAATTACAGCAACGTAAACACTCATTCCTGTACGCGTAGCCTACTCACACAACTACTCATAAACCACACACAAACACACATGCATACGCACACACAGACTCATACACGGTGACATAAACAGCCATTCATATACAGAGCACACACAACCACTCATGCTTACCTAGCAGCTCATAAAGCACACTCATTACACACATACACATACACACACACAGACATACACTCACACACAGCCCGTAGCCTAGTAGGTAGAGCTCTCGTCTCACACACGAGGGGTCCGGGGTTCAATCCCCGGCCGGGCGGAGACAAATTGGGCTTGTCTCCTTTCATGTGTTAGCCTCAGTTCACCTAGCTGTAAATAGGTACCTGGAATAAGTGGACGACGTTGTGACGTCCCATCTGGGGTTGGCAAAAATGGTACAAGGTGAGATGGGTATCATATGGTTCACCTAAGCTGATGGCTACCTAAGCCTTCGGGCGAGACGGTACCGTCTATAGTGAGAATGGTACCATACAGATCCACCCTAAGCCTTCGTTTCCGATGTCGCCAATTGGCTAAAAATACAGACTACACACACATCCACAGCCATTCCAACGATACATATAACACCTACACATATAGGAGGCGGGAAATAACGAGCATGCTCACTCCCGCAATACAACTAGAGTAAGTACAACTAGAGTAAGTACATAGTGACATAAACAGCCATTCATATAAATAACAGAGATCACACAATCACTCATGCTTACCTTACTGCTCATGAACCACACGCATTTACACACCCACACATACTGTACACATACAAACACACACAGACACACACACAACTACTTACACATTACTTATAATACTGTATATAGACGATACGGTCATTAGGGTACCGTACACAACAACCCATCTTAACCTTATCCGATTAGAATGGGGTCCTTTTGGTTCTCCCCTTTTAATGTCATTAGTTTGGAGATTCTAAGACGTTTCAAATTTGTCAAATACAAGACACTCCAATGATATCGAGCCTACAATATAGAACAAAACAAATACAAACAATAATAAAAACGACCCAGAAATGTGCCAGACAAAAAAGATGTTAATAAAACATCTGGTGTAATATCGGCTCCCCCCCCCCCCTTCCCACCCCCTCCCCGCTCCTTTGTTGATGCCAGCCGCGCCATTATTATATTCCGAGGCTGGGAACAAAGGGAATATGGAATCAGCGAATTTATATAATGGGAGGCTACTGAGATTCCAACCACTCCACTCGTTCTTGAGGTCTGGCTACCTTTGTAAAAAAAATGTATAGTTAGTTGGTTAGTTAAAATGTATAGTTAGTTGGTTAGTTAAAATGTATAGTTAGTTGGTTAGTTAAAATGTATAGTTAGTGGTTAGTTAAAATGTATAGTTAGTTGGTTAGTTAAAATGTATAGTTAGTTGGTTAGTTAAAATGTATAGTTAGTTGGTTAGTTAAAATGTATAGTTAGTTGGTTAGTTAAAATGTATAGTTAGTTGGTTAGTTAAAATAGGACTTCAGAGGCTAGTAACCCTATTGAATTAAATATAACATATCCCTTCTCGAGTACTTGGCTATTATGAAGAGTTTGTAGCCAAATATGGTGTTGATTAGGAAATGGTGGCATTAATGTGATAAAAAGATACCAGTAGTTTAACAATTGAGAAATCAGGTGCTATGGGGTTGAAATCAGGTGCTATGGGGTTGAAATCAGGTGCTATGGGGTTGAAATCAGGTGCTATGGGGTTGAATTTACCGTCAGCTGAAGAAAGAAAACTATATACAAATCTACAGGTATACTTTAAGGGGGGTGACCTGTTTTTGTTCTGTCCTTTTCTATCTTTCTCTGGCTTGTATCCATTTGGCCCCATTCAGCCTACTGTTTTAAGACGTTTATCCCCATCCAGGTGTCAATTTTTTACTGGTGAGCGGTAGCGAGCCAGCATATTTTTTATTTTTGTTTGACAGCAGGCTAAATTTGTACATTTTTCGATAGAACAATTTCTCCGGCGAAGCCGGATTTCTTCATATAATGCTGGCTCGCTATCGCTCGCCAGGAAGAAATCGACACCTAGATGGGGATAAACGTCTTAAAATAGTTGGCTGAATGGGGCCGAATGGATACAAGCCAGAGAAAGAGAGAAAAGGACAGAAATAACAAAAAGCAGGTCATCCCCCTTAACTCAGAATATGAGTTTTGCGTAGCCTGAAACATTAGAGAAATACAGAATTGAAGCTCTTTCCATTGTTTCCCTTCTAGCCATTGTTTCCCTTCTAGCCATTGTTTCCCTTCTAGCCATTGTTTCCCTTCTAGCCATTGTTTCCCTTCTAGCCATTGTTTCCCTTCTAGCCATTGTTTCCCTTCTAGCCATTGTTTCCCTTCTAGCCATTGTTTCCCTTCTAGCCATTGTTCCCTTCTAGCCATTGTTTCCCTTCTAGCCATTGTTTCCCTTCTAGCCATTGTTTCCCTTCTAGCCATTGTTTCCCTTCTAGCCATTGTTTCCCTTCTAGCCATTGTTCCCTTCTAGCCATTGTTTCCCTTCTAGCCATTGTTCCCTTCTAGCCATTGTTTCCCTTCTAGCCATTGTTTCCCTTCTAGCCATTGTTTCCCTTCTAGCCATTGTTTCCCTTCTAGCCATTGTTTCCCTTCTAGCCATTGTTTCCCTTCTAGCCATTCTATCCCTTCTAGCCATTGTTTCCCTTCTAGCCATTGTTTCCCTTCTAGCCATTGTTTCCCTTCTAGCCATTCTATCCCTTCTAGCCATTGTTTCCCTTCTAGCCATTCTATCCCTTCTAGCCATTGTTTCCCTTCTAGCCATTGTTTCCCTTCTAGCCATTGTTCCCTTCTAGCCATTGTTCCCTTCTAGCCATTGTTTCCCTTCTAGCCATTGTTTCCCTTCTAGCCATTGTTTCCCTTCTAGCCATTGTTTCCCTTCTAGCCATTGTTTCCCTTCTAGCCATTGTTTCCCTTCTAGCCATTGTTCCCTTCTAGCCATTGTTTCCCTTCTAGCCATTGTTTCCCTTCTAGCCATTCTATCCCCTTGTGTGTTTAATATATTTGTATATTTAGTTATGAACATATTTTGCATGCTTATTTATTAGTTATCAATCTATCTAGTTATCTATCTTCATGTAACTATTATTCGTCTTATCTTTATCTATTCTTCGTCTCCTCTTTATCGATTCTTTGTCTCCTTTTTATCAACTCCTTGTCTCCTCTTTATCAATTCTTCGTGCCCTCTTTATGGATTCCTCGTCTCCTCTTTATCTATTCTTCGTGTCCTCTTTATCAATTCCTCGTCTCCTCTTTATCGACTCCTTGTCTCCTCTTTATCGATTCTTCGTCTCCTCTTTATTGATGCCTCTTCTCCTCTTTATCGATTCTTCGTCTCCTATTTATTGATTCCTCGTCTCCTCTTTATCTATTCCGCGTCTTCTCTTTATCTATTCTTCGTCTCCTCTTTATTGATTCCTCGTCTCTTCTTTATTGATTCCTCGTCTCCTCTTTATTGATTCCTCGTCTCCTCTTTATCTATTCTTCGTCTCCTCTTTCTCAATTCCTCGTCTCCTCTTTATCGATTCTTCGTCTCCTCTTTATTGATGCCTCTTCTCCTCTTTATCGATTCTTCGTCTCCTATTTATTGATTCCTCGTCTCCTCTTTATCTATTCCGCGTCTTCTCTTTATCTATTCTTCGTCTCCTCTTTATTGATTCCTCGTCTCTTCTTTATTGATTCCTCGTCTCCTCTTTATTGATTCCTCGTCTCCTCTTTATCTATTCTTCGTCTCCTCTTTCTCAATTCCTCATCTCCTCTTTATGGATTCCTCGTCTCCTCTTTATCGATTCCTCGTCTCCTCTTTATCTATTCTTCGTCTCCTCTTTCTCAATTCCTCGTCTCCTCTTTATGGATTCCTCGTCTCCTCTATATCGATTCCTCGTCTCCTCTTTATTGATTCCTCGTCTCCTCTTTATTGATTCCTCGTCTCCTCTTTATTGATTCCTCGTCTCCTCTTTATCTATTCTTCGTCTCCTCTTTATTGATTCCTTGTCTCCTCTTTATTGATTCCTTGTCTCCTCTTTCTCAATTCCTCGTCTCCTCTTTATTGATTCCTTGTCTCCTCTTTCTCAATTCCTCGTCTCCTCTTTATTGATTCCTCGCCTACTCTTTATTGATTCCTCGTCTCCTCTTTATTGATTCCTCGTCTCCTCTTTATCTATTCTTTGTCTCCTCTTTATCTGTTCCTCGTCTCCTCTTTATCTATTCTTTGTCTCCTCGTTATCTGTTCCTCGTCTCCTCTTTATCTGTTCCTCGTCTCCTCTTTATCTGTTCCGCGTCTCCTCTTTATCTGTTCCTCGTCTCTTCTTTATCTGTTCCTCGTCTCTTCTTTATCTATTCTTCATCTCCTCTGTATAGATTCCTCGTCTCCTCTTTATCTATTGTTCATCTCCTCTGTATAGATTCCTCGTCTCCTCTTTATCTATTCCTCGTCTCCTCTGTATAGATTCCTCGTCTCCTCTTTATCTATTCCTCGTCTCCTCTGTATAGATTCCTCGTCTCCTCTTTATCTATTCCTCGTCTCCTCTTTATCTATTCTTCGTCTCCTCTGTATAGATTCCTCGTCTCCTCTTTATCTGTTCTTCGTCTCCTCTTTATCTATTCTTCGTCTCCTCTGTATAGATTCCTCGTCTCCTCTTTATCTGTTCTTCGTCTCCTCTTTATCTATTCTTCGTCTCCTCTGTATAGATTCCTCGTCTCCTCTTTATCTATTCTTCGTCTCCTCTTTATCTATTCCTCGTCTCCTCTTTCTCTTTATCTATTCTTCGTCTCCTCTGTATAGATTCCTCGTCTCCTCTTTATCTGTTCTTCGTCTCCTCTTTATCTATTCTTCGTCTCCTCTGTATAGATTCCTCGTCTCCTCTTTATCTATTCTTCGTCTCCTCTTTATCTATTCTTCGTCTCCTCTGTATAGATTCCTCGTCTCCTCTTTATCTATTCTTCGTCTCCTCTTTATCTATTCTTCGTCTCCTCTGTATAGATTCCTCGTCTCCTCTTTATCTGTTCCTCGTCTCCTCTTTATCTATTCTTCGTCTCCTCTGTATAGATTCCTCGTCTCCTCTTTATCTGTTCTTCGTCTCCTCTTTATCTATTCTTCGTCTCCTCTGTATAGATTCCTCGTCTCCTCTTTATCTGTTCTTCGTCTCCTCTTTATCTATTCTTCATCTCTGTATAGATTCCTCGTCTCCTCTTTATCTGTTCTTCGTCTCTTCTGTATAGATTCCTCGTCTCTGAGTCCCATTTTTTTATATTTCCTAGACTGCAAACAAAGAAAACGTGGAGTCAGCTGATTTAAATAACGGAAGAGCGTCATTCACTTCAATCCAGGTTCATTATACCAATAGCCTACTCTCTCGCAGCAACTCTCTCTCTCTCTCTCTCTCTCTCTCTCTGTTTATGTATTTATCAATCTATTTAATTATATGCACATCCTGGAAACTTTTGTATTTTGTGTTACCCATGTACAGTCGGGCTAATAAGTGATGTCTCGGCACCAAGTATGTTTTGATCATTAATTGGTATCAGAAATATCTATGCTTCATTTCTTCATATCGAGTGAAATATACAACCATGTTCCTACACTTACCCACCCTATTCAACATCTGACGGACACTAATACAGCAAAGAGCCAGCCAAACGTAATGACAGCTGGGCCATTACTTATTAGCGCGACTGTACATCTACAGTATTATATGTTCTTATGTATCTGCGTGTTTGTCATGTACCGATATATCTATTAGTTTGTCCATCAATGTATCTATATGTGAATCTATCTATCCGTTCGTTTGTCGTGTACCAGTATGTCGTAAAGTTTGTCTACAATATATATGCGCCAATATACCTACCAATATCAATCTATACGTTTGTTTGTCGTGTCTTTCAGTTCGTCTATACATCTATCAATAATTAGCTGTTTCTACCTATAAATATAAATATATGAAAATAAGTAGATATCATATATACAGTATACCGATAGCCTCATATCCTAACAAATGGTTGGCTGGGGGAGCAGCCATCCAGTAGTTTGGATTGTACGGATAATATGCGAGGATAGGTATGGGGGAGGGGCTTTTCCGTCAGGTCAGCTTGGCTCTGGTATAGTCGTTTGGCTGCCTATCTAGCAATATAAATCAATACATAGGCCTATACTATAGGGACCAACCTAAGCCTCCACCCAAGGGGACAGTTATACTCATTGATATTATATGTCTGTCGGTTTGTCCATATATCTTTCTATCTGCTTATCGTCAGTCTGTCTGTCTGTAAATCTAGCCGTCTACAGTATATACAGATATACATGCAGGCAGACACAAGAATAGATAGATACTTGGATTTCATATATATATATATGAAATAAAAGTATATGTCTGTTCTTTTGTCTGCCTGTATGTATATATAGTTAGTGTCGTACAAAGGAGTACAAAGGAGTACAAAGGAAATCAAGCAACAACAAATCTAGTGACCCTTCTAGGTTGCTTGTCCTCCAAAACACTGAGGATCAAGTGTCCAAACAGTGGTTTAGAGTGGGTAAGGGAACATTGGAAAGGGAAATTGTGAACGTCGACGCATCTTTTGTGCTAATAAAGAATAATAAAGGTACCAAAATAATACTTGCATTAATATACAGACCTCCAGCTCAATCAGTGCAAACTGACCGAGAAATTTACGAACAAATTGCAGATGTAAGTAACTCACAAGATACCGTAATTTTTGGTGACTTTAATTTACCTGTGACCAAGTGGGGCGATACTCTTACTTCACACTCCGGACATGACTTGTATACGAACTTGCAAGAGAGTTCGCTTTATCAATTTGTTGGAACGCCGACCCGTGGTAATAACGTTCTTGACATTGTACTTGCAACAAAAGAAGAATTAATAGAGAATTTGAATGTTGGTGATGAATTCAGTAACAGCGACCATCGTACGATAACTTTCACTTTAAAGTTTACTAGTAACGAACCAAATAGTAGCATCGAAAAGTCCCTAATTTCAAGAAAGCAAACTTCCATAAACTTAGAGCTATGTTTAAAGAAACTGACTGGAGCTTTTTAATTCACAATAACGACATAAATACATCTTGGAAGTTATTCGAAGCCACTTACCTAAAAGCAGTGCAAGACTGCATACCATCAAAAACTCGGCGTCCAGGCCATAATAATAAGCCCAAATGGTGGAATAAAGATATTTCAAACTGCCTGCTTGCTAAAAAATTTGCTAATGATAGATTAAAATCCTCACAAAATGACGAAGAACGGCTGAAATTTGTAGAGCTACGACGCAAAGCCAAAAAGTTAATTAAGCAAAGTAAAAAGACCTTAGAGTTACATATTGCGAATCAAAGTAAAACAAACCCGAAAGAATTCTATAGTTATATCAGAAAGAAAAAAGTTGTTACTTCAACTGTTGGACCGTTAGTCGATGAAAAATGGAGAATACACCAAAGACGAAGAACAAATGAGTAATGCCCTCAATACCTTCTTTGCATCAGTTTTTTACAACAGAAGACCTCAGTGATATCCCTACACCATCGCCGATTCAGATTGATAATTTAGATGTTCTAAGCAATATCACCGTTACAGAGAGAGAAGTATTGAATTGTTTAGATAAACTCAAGGTAAATAAAACGCCTGGACCTGATACAATCTCGCCTAGAGTTCTAAAGGAAGCTAAGGATGAGCTCTCTAAACCACTGACATTACTATTCAATAAATCCTTGCAGTCTGGAACTATGCCCGATCAGTGGAAGCTAGCCAACGTAACACCGATATTCAAAAAAGGCAGCAAATCCCTACCCAGTAACTATCGTCCAATTAGCTTAACCTCAGTTGTATGTAAAATGCTAGAAACGGTCATACGAGACAGACTCGTAAATCACTTAGAGGAAAATAACATACTTAAAGATACTCAACACGGCTTTCGTAAAAAACGTTCCTGTTTAACAAACCTCTTAGACTTCTTCCACGATATCCTCAACCTCTACGATGAGAGTAAAGCTGTAGATATTATATACCTTGATTTTCAAAAGGCCTTTGACAAAGTTCCCCACAAACGTTTACTGCTAAAACTAAAAGCGCATGGAATACAAGACGGTGTGTTGAAATGGATAGAAAATTGGCTCAGCGACAGAAAGCAAAGAGTAGTCATAAACGGTAAGGCATCAAAATGGACCAATGTAAGTAGCGGGGTACCCCAGGGATCGGTACTAGGACCAATTCTCTTTCTAATTTACATCAACGACATAGATGAGGGTCTCACCTGTACAATCTCAAAATTTGCTGACGATACAAAAATTGCAAATAGCGTACTCTCAAAAGAACAAGTTGACGATATGCAACACAATCTAGATAAATTGTCATGTTGGGCCCAAATTTGGCAAATGAGTTTCAATGCGGATAAATGTAAAGTACTACATATCGGATACCTAAATGAGAAAGCAAACTATTCGATGAATGGCACTCAGCTTAAGAATGTAAACAGAGAAACCGATCTGGGAGTAACAATATCGAGTAACCTAAAACCGAGTCAACAATGTTCAGAAGTTGTTAAGAAGGCAAACAAAATAATTGGCTTTATAGGCAGGTCATTTGAGCATAAATCCAAAGAAGTTATCCTAACCCTTTACAATTCATTAGTCCGCCCTCTTCTGGAATACTGCGTTCAATCCTGGTGCCCTTATTACCAAAAAGATATAAACAAGCTAGAACGAGTTCAACGTAGAGTTACCAAAATGATACCTAGCCTAAAGAACAAACCATACGAAGAGCGTCTTAGAGAATTAAATCTATTTCCTTTAACCCAGCGCAGATTAAGAGGTGACTTAATTCAAGTGTTCAAAATCATCAAAGGCATCGACAATATGAACTGTAGTAAGTACTTCACTATCGACCAATCTAATTACACGCGGGGAAACGGTTTGCAAAATTATTGGTAAATCTTTTAACTCACACGAATCTAAGAATTTCTTCTTCAATCGAGTTGTCAACTTGTGGAATGGGCTTCCCCGAAACGTTATAGACTGCATCACCGTTGATTCATTTAAACTCCGCCTAGACAAATATCTCGCATCAAACCCGCGACTGACTGCGTTTGTAAATGAATAACTTTATTTTATCCCCCCCTCAGTTACTAACCCATCTGTCCCCTACTAACTTCCTAATCCTGCCACGGACATTAGTTCCAGGGCAGTATTTCCCTTTCCAATATTTACCTCAATCCATTTACTATAGAGACAAACCAGAGCCTCGACCCACTCCACTGATGAGGCCGATATTAACAATACTGGCACGGCCATTGTCTGTTTGTGGTGGTGGGGAGAGAGAGAGAGATTGTGTGTGTGTGTGTGCAAGTGAAAAGTGAGTGAGTGTGAACTGTGTGTGTGTGTATGTATGTATATGTGTGAGGTATGTGTGTGTAAGTGAAAAAGCGTGTGGGTGTGTACCTAAAGCAATACTCCTACATTAACACAGTACTGACAGTCTCCCCTGAGGCACCTTAAATGTTCTGTACCCAACATTATCACTCCCCACAGACAACAATAAATATACCATACGGTCAAAAACACCCACAGTTCACTTACAGGTAATATATATACACACACGCACATACAGTACATACACACATGCTGTACATACACATACATACAAACATATGTATTATGGACACTATCACAAACACAGTAGCATTAATCCTTATCTCTTTCACACACACCCACAGTTAACTTAGCCCATGGTACAAACAACACACACAGACACACATGTTGTACTTACAAATACAGACACACATACTGTATGTATTACAGACACTATCACAAATACAGTATCCCTCTCTCTCTCTCTCTCTCTCTCTCTCTCTCTCTCTCTCTCTCACACTCACACTCACACTCACACAGTTAACTTAGTCCAGGGTACAAACAACACACACAAACACACACACATGCACCTCTGGGTATACTTTATTGTAGGTACAGTTTGTATCACCTATTGATTAACCATCTTCCCAACGTAGTGATTTTAGACAGCTTAATTTATGTGCATGATTTGTTATTACTGATACAAATTCCTGAAACATTATCATACCGATACAGTATATGGACTTACTGGTTTACAACAACAAAAAATAATGATATCTATATATCTATATATACCGTATATATATATATATATATATATACAAAAAAAGGGGGGGTGCAGTAAGACAACCGCAAATACCAACAGAAGAACAAAATATGACTAACAATATTAGTAGCAAAGAAAAATAAAACTTTATTATAAAATACTGTTAGAATGTTTGAAACACTCTAAATATGCGTGCTTATTAAAATACAGACCCTCCAAACGGTTGGTGTCTGCAAGCAGGAGCCAGGAACATTAAAAAAGATTGAAACTTCTTGCGAAGACTTCAGTGCTTACAATACAAAATAACTTAAAAATGTCTGCCAGGAACATAAATTAAAAGAAACTTCTTGCGAAGATGTCAGTGCTTTAAAACAGAGGAATACAAAGAAAGCTATAAAAAGTGCTTTTAGAATGAAGTCCCTTAATGAAAACTCCAATCTGTGGTCATAATTATTAAAAGAATGTTGCCACTATTTAAAATTTTGCCAAATGCATTTCTCCACTTGGTGGATCCTCAGTGGCTTCAGTGGCTTCTAATTTATGTTCCTGGCAGACATTTTTAAGTTATTTTGTAGTCCTATATTTATATTGTAAGCACTGAAGTCTTCGCAAGAAGTATCAATCTTTTTTAATGTTTCTGGCTCCTGCTTGCAGACACCAACCGTTTGGAGGGTCTGTATTTTAATAAGCACGCATATTTAGAATGTTTCAAACATTCTAACAGTATTTTATAATAAAGTTTTATTTTTCTTTGCTACTAATGTTGTTATATATTTTATATATATATATATATATATATATATATATATATATATATATATATATATATATATATATATATATACTGTATATATATACTGTATATATATACTGTATATATATATTTATATATATATATATATACACACGAAGGTAAGGCTACCAACTCGGTACCAACACTCAAACTCTCTGGATGTCACTCTCGTCTTCTGGAATAAGACCTCCTGACTTCATCGTGTTCAGCAGTTGCCTCTACTTGTTGTTTGCCTATGTCCGGAGGTAGAGTGGAACATTAAAACATACACCGGTATATAAACATATACAGTATATATTTCATCCATACAGATAACAAACTTTAGGAAATACTGAAAATTTAGTTTAATCTTCGGATCTAACTTCTACATAATCAACAATAATATATCACCTCGTTGTTTCATAATCACCGCCCCAAATTGGTGAAAAATTAATATAATGAGGAATATCTGTTACTCCTGGAACTCAAACCAGACTAGTGCCCGGACCACTAATATCAACTTTAGTTTATAGCTTTTGGTTACACGCCATACTGTACTCTCTCTCTCTCTCTCTCTATATATATATATATATATATATATATATATATATATATATATATATATTACATATATATATATATATATATATATATATATATATATATATATATATATATATTATATATATATATATATATCTCTCTCTTAATGATCTGCATACACTTAGAATCAATAAGATAAGAATCAATACAACTCTCTCTACTTGTATTTGTCACGCATTTGCTCCCTTCTCGGCATTCTCTAATTATTCCTTCTCTGGCTTGCCTGACTCACTACACCCTCAAATAAATTGGATAACATATAATAACAGAGCTATAACATCCTCGGGTATGATTATATTGATTTACCTTTCTATCCATAAAGCGCAAAGCCTTCTTTTTTCTCCCTCATGTTTGGTCCCATTAGCTTTGAGATTTAAAGCCGTTCGTTCCATTAGTTGGTGATTTTAAGACACTTTGCCCCACATATTTGTCAATATAAAGACCTTTCGTGCCATTTAGGTGTCGATATTTTCCTTGCGAGAGATAACGAGTCTGTAAATTTAGGAACCGAAGGCCGGGACCGAAAAATGTACAAATTTATATTGGAAGGGGATCTAGGGGGTGTTATTTTAAGCTTGATGGAGGTCAAGCGAGGAAACTAAAATGAATACATAAATACATAAATAGACCCAAAAATATCCACTACCCCCATAACCCTTACTGTACCGGCGACGTGTTTTATATTATATTCACTACCCCCATAACCCTTACTGTACCGGCGACGTGTTTTATATTATATTCACTACCCCCATAACCCTTACTGTACCGGCGACGTGTTTTATATTATATTCACTACCCCCATAACCCTTACTGTACCGGCGACGTGTTTTATATTATATTCTAGCCATATTTAGACAATTGTATGCAGCTTAACCCTTTCGCTGCAGGTGACGTTCTGGAACGTCCTGGCAATTTGCAGCAATTTCCAGGCTTTAAAAGCCTGTAAAAACCGTAAAAATAGAGTGTCAGTGGGCGGGAGCGTGAGGGGCCCACCTCCGATCCTCAGAGCATCCACCGGCCCACTGAGGTAGACTGTGTCTCGCGCAGGTCTCTCACTGCCTCTCACAACAGTGTAGCCAAGCGAGCGAGTGCTAACAAATAGCGGGTTTCCCGCGTTTCACTGGCACCGCTGCGGGTGAACCAGGCCACATACGAGGCCCGTTCTGGTCTCATTTTTAAGCTATTTTCGCCTAGTTTTCGGCAGAATACAGTTCATTTAATGCAGATGCTTGATTTATCATTCAGGAGTGCCTGAATATGCCCTAAATAGCCCAAAACACCCCGCAGAGAAAGGGTTAAGTAGAATCTGTGGTAGTAAAAAGGGTTAATAAGGATCGTTCGAAGCCTGTTAGTTTTTCGAGGCCCTTTTTAAACTGAATGAAATAGTCTAACAGTAGCCAGCATAGAATGAAAAGGACGGCATTGGTACGGTTGGTCAAATAAGTCATGTCTCCGCTGTCATTACGTTTTGCTCGCTGTGTGCTGTATTATTGTCTGTCAGATGTTGAATAGGGTGTGTAAAGATAGGAACATGTTTGCATATCTCACTGGAAACGATGAATTAATGCTTAGATAGTGCTGATACCAATTATTGATCGAAATATACTTGTTGCCGCGACATCGCTTATTTAGGCAACTGTACTGAATTGGTTAAGGGGGGTCACTGTTTTTTTTTAATCTTTTCTCCTATTCTCTCTTTCCCTGGCTTGTATCCATTCGGCCCCATTCAGCCAACTGTATAAAGACGTTTATCCTCATCCAGGTGTCGATTTTTTCCTGGCGAACAATAGCGAGCCAGCAATATATGGAGAAATCCGGCTTCGCCGGACACATTTTTCTATCTTAAAATTTACAAATTTAGCTTGGTGTCAAAACAAAAATATATATATGCTGGCTCGCTACCGCTCACCAGGAAAATATTGACACCTGGATGGCTGTAAGCGTCTTAAAACAGTAGGCTGAAAGGGGCCGAATGGATACAAGCCAAAGAGAGAGGGAGAGAAAGAGAAAAAAAAACGAGGTGGGCTCCCTTAAGAGCCTTACGAGATGCTTGGCTACTCCCGTCCGTCATTGTCAGCAGACAATCCGCCCGACTCCAAAACTCTGGAACTTTTAGCCAGGGTATTTCAGTGCACCATTTGTCTACACTTAACAAGCACACCACTCTTCTTTCCAATACCGGTACTGTACGGTGAACCTAATAAGTCATGTCTCAGCTGTCATTACGTATGGCTCGCTCTGTGCGTCAGATGGTGAATAGGGTGAGTAAGTGTAGGAACATTTATGTATATCTCACTTGAAATTAATAAATCAAGTTTACATATTGCTGATACCAATTATTGATCAAACTATATTTGGTGCCGAAACATCACTTATTAGACCGATTGTATATAAACAAAAACTATGTTAAATTTGACTCTCAGTCTTTCAACTTTGTGGGGAGACACTTGTTACAGTCAGCTTTGCCTTTTGTCTCCTTGATATAGATAGAAAAACATTAAACTTGCCCAATCTACCAAACCCCCTTTGAAAGAAAATATTGGATATATTTCAGTTGCCCTCTCCAAGGTGCATTCCCTTAAGGGGGGTGAGCTGCTTTTTGTCTTTCTTTCTTTCTCTTTTTATGGCTTGTATCCATTCGGCCCCATTAAGCCTACTGTTTAAGACGTTTATCCCCATCCAGGTGTCGATTTCTTCCAGGCGAACGATAGCGAGCCAGCATTGTATGGAGAGAACCGGCTTCGCCAGAGAATTTTTTTTATCGAAAAATCTACAAATTTAGCCTGCTGTCAAAAGCATTTTAAAAATTATGCTGGCTCGCTTCCGCTCGCCAGGAAAAAAATCGACACCTGAATGGGAGTAAACGTCTTAAAACACTAGGCTGAATGGTGCCGAATGGATACAACCAAGAGAGAGAAGAAAAAACGAGGTGGGCCCCCTTAACCGGACTGAAAAGCTGCATCTATTCTTTACATACCCTGGATGGCTACACAATACACAGTCATACTAACGGACACCATTATTTTCTTTTTGTTTACTGCACACTTTCACGTAGGTAGTCGCTTTTTCTGGACCCCCTTCTACCTCATGTTTAGCATATTAGCTTTGAAATTTTAAGACGTTCGTTCCGTTAGTTTGGCGAATTTGAGACCTTTCACTCAATTTTGTTGTCAATATTAAGACCTTTCGTCCCATTTAGGTGTCGATTTTTTCCTGGCGAGCAAGAGCGAGCCTGTAATGTTAGAAGGAACCGGCCTTCGGCCGGTACATTTTTCTACCAAAAAATTGAAGAATTAATCTTGAAAGGGGGTCTAGGGGGAGTGTTATTAAATCTTGATGGAGGTCTAGCGAGGAAACTAAAAAAAATATGTAATAATAAATAATATTATATAATTATACAGTAGGCTATATATATATATATATATATATATATATATATATATATATATATATATATATACAGTATATATATATGTATATATACAGTATATATATATATACAGTATATATATATATATACATATACAGTATATACCGGTATATATATATATATATATATATATATATATATATATATATATATAGAGAGAGAGAGAGAGAGAGAGAGAGAGAGAGAGAGAGAGAGAGAGAGAGAGAGAGAGAGAGAGAGAGAGAGAGAGAGAGAGAGAGAGAGAGAGAGAGACCAAAAACAAGCACTACCCCTTAAATGAGGGAGCCTGTACAATTATATGTAGTTCTCTTTATAGACCCTTTTACCACTAATGTTTATTTGGGGTCCTGCTATCTCAATTAGAATGTATCGCTGACCACCTCGCTTAGATCACAAAGTCTGTATGGTCGGTGTATCTTTGTAAGTATATGTAAATCTCTCTCTCTCTCTCTCTCTCTCTCTCTCTCTCTCTCCCCTTCCTTCCTTCCTCCCTCCCTTCCTTCCTTCCTTCCTTCCTTCCTTCCTTCCCTCTCTCTCTCTCTCTCTCTCTCTCTCTCTCTCTCTCTCCCCTTCCTTCCTTCCTCCCTTCCTTCCTTCCTTCCTTCCTTCCTTCCTTCCTTCCTTCCTTCCTTCCTCCCTCCCTCCCTCTCTCTCTCTCTCTCTCTCTATACTAGTTACGAACTCGTTAGCTCTCTTCTTCCTAACTTGTTTCTTTACAGTCTGCTTCACTACTTTCCTATGTGTAGTTTGTATTAGAATGACATATATAATATCAATAATGGACTTTATTAACCCACTGCCTCTGGTGGTCTGGGTGAGCCTGGCCAGTCATATCTACACCACTTTATGGCCTGGGCTTACACGGGATTTTGTGGGATGTAGGTCTCTCTCTCTCCCTTTCTTTCTTTCTTTGTTTCTTTCTTTCTTTCTTTCTTTCTCTCTTTCTCTCTCTCTCTCTCTCTCTCATAGTAAAACTATATTATACAAGTATTATTGTACTGGAACATTCCGTAGTATGATTGTATTATTGTACTGGAACATTCCGTAGTATGATTGTGTTATTGTACTGGAACATTCCGTAGTATGATTTTCCCCATGATCTTCCCACCCCAAACACACCTTTGCCAAGTCAAATTACATTACCGTGGCAAATTACAAACCTTATTAGTTGACTACCTAGAACTCCATCAATCATAAAATAAATACCCCCTAGACCCCTCACCGAGATAAATGTGTATATTTTTCGGAAGGAAAATGTCCCTGCCGAAGGCTAATTCCTCCTAAATTACAGGCTCGCTAACGCTCGCCAGGAAACAATCGACACATAAATGGCACGAAATGCATTAAAATTAACATAAGTTAGGGCAAAAGGTCTTAAAATCGCCAAACTAATGGGGCAAGTGTCTTAAAACCTCAAACTAATGGGATTAAACAAGAGGGAGATGGGGTCCGGAAAAACACCCCCTTAAGTGAAAATCTCCCCTTAAGTCAACATAATCAACTCGAGAGCGTCAACAAAGAAACTGATCTTGGAGTATCCAATTATTGAGAACCTACCCAAGAATGCGATGAAGTCATTAAATACGAAAAATAAACAATAATAATAATACTAATAATAATAATAATAATAATATATACACATTAGCTTCTTTAGTAAGGTTAGGGTCGAGGTGGGGATAGACAAAGGATAAAAGATGTTCTCAAAGAGTAAAGAAAAGCATAGGAAGGAAGAAATAAGCATATTTAAGTAAAACTAGAATTATCCTATTTTTACTGCACACTTTGGGGTTGAATCAGAAATCTGGCCAGTGATAAGCTACTGGAGTTTATACCCTTGGCTTACACCGTTACACGCTATACAGGGGGGCAGTGACTCTCTCTCTCTCTCTCTCTCTCTCTCTCTCTCTCTCTCTCTCTCTCTCTCTCTCTCTCTCTCTCTCTCTCGAAAATCGTGAGTGCGTGTACGTACAGTCACTTATACAAATTCATTAACCTCTTACATTTTTGTTTATGTTTTTATAATTATCTTGATTGATATTTGGACGGAACTTACTTTTCAATAAATAGTGTATATAGTTTTGTAGTTGTTGTATAGAAAATTATATTCATAGATTCATTTACAGAGATATGCTTCCATAATTAGAAATAGGTGAGGTACCCGGACTTTTATGAGTGACTGTACGTGTGTGTCTGTCTTCATCCGTCTATCTGTCTTTGAAGTAAGAGGTTTGTTCGTCTTGTTGTTCAAACGAATATGAACCACTTTTCTCTGAAGTATTAATTACAATAATATAGCATTTAATATTCTGATAAAATAGGCAATTATACCATGCTATACCGGTAGCATTATGTATTACATAGTGTCTCTTTTTTCAAAAGCTTCTTCTAACTTCTTGTTTAGGAGATATTAAAGTCTGTTTATGATTATGTAAATACAAACATCATGCTATATACTGTATATATATATATATATATATATATATATATATATATATATATATATATATATATATATATATATATATATCCTTAATCGTACAATTAAATAATGTATTGAGTGTCTATATTACGGGTGGTCATGTCAATATAACGGATACTGAAATTAGAATAAGTATTTTGGGGGTAACATTACAAAAATATATTTATAACAAATATATATAATTAACCTTGACCTCTTGGAAGTAGGTACCCGGAACCAGAGTAAGGCCTGGGACTCTGGGGGCAAGGAGTCTGTCTACATTATTACCAAGGAACACGGAAGGCAAAGGTCAAAATAAAAGCCCTCCTCATGATCCAAGTTACTCTAAGGGCAGATTTTTAGTTTACTTCGTAGACCTCCATCAAGCTTTTAAAAGGGACCCCCCTTCGATATATATTTGTACATTTTTCGTTAGAAAAATGTCCCGGCCTTTGGCCGGTTCCTCCTAAATTACAGGTTCGCTATCGCTGGCCAGGAAAAGATCGACACCTAAGGCACGAAAGCTCTTAACATTGACAGAAATTGGGTGAAATGTCTTAAAATCACCAAACTTATTGGGCGAACGTCAACAAATCTTAAAGCTAAAGGGGGTTAACATGAGGGAGGAGGTTCGAAAAATAATCCCTTAAGTTAAAATTTCCCCTTAAATAATGATATGCATATGAGTAAAAGCAAAAGAAGGTAGGGAGGACAACGGGGAAGGGTGGAATGCCTGGTGTCCCATATATAAGGATATAGGTAACGCCAACGAACTTGACAATAATCTTGATCCCTGACCTCTGTCACTCAAAAGGGCCTAGAGCTAACTGGCTGTAAATATTCACACCTATTTCCTGGTGGACTCTTCCCAAATGAGAGAAACGTCAGCCCGATTGCTTTCATTCATTTCGAGTTATAAGTTAAGGGGTCAAGATTATTGTCAAGTTCGCTGGCGCTACCTATAGTTCGCTGGCGCTACCTATAGTTCGCTGGCGCTACCTATAGTTCGCTGGCGCTACCTATAGTTCGCTGGCGCTACCTATAGTTCGCTGGCGCTACCTATAGTTCGCTGGCGCTACCTATAGTTCGCTGGCGCTACCTATAGTTCGCTGGCGTTACCTATAGTTCGCTGGCGCTACCTATAGTTCGCTGGCGCTACCTATAGTTCGCTGGCGCTACCTATAGTTCGCTGGCGCTACCTATAGTTCGCTGGCGCTACCTATAGTTCGCTGGCGCTACCTATAGTTCGCTGGCGCTACCTATAGTTCGCTGGCGCTACCTATAGTTCGCTGGCGCTACCTATAGTTCGCTGGCGCTACCTATAGTTCGCTGGCGCTACCTATAGTATATATATATAGTTCGCTGGCGCTACCTATAGTATATATTTTATGTTCATTGTTTATCTATGGCCGACGTTATGCATTCCTTTTAGCTTACCGCGTTTTATATATCTATTTGATATATTTCACCGTGTTTTATTATATTTATTTGATATATTTCCCGAAGAACACAAAACATAATAATTGGTTCAGTTAGTCCATAGCTATGTCGACATTGTAAACATTCATGGATCTAGAAGGGCATAATTTTATACAACCATTGGAAATATTGATAATGATTCCTTTCTATCCTTATAATTATTAGATGGGTATATTGCAACCCATATACCTTTATAAGGGTAGGTTATTATGGACACTATAATTACTCTTTTGAAAACCATAATTTGATACAGTATTTAGGTAAGTTAGAATATTTATGAATATCATATATAATTCCCGTCTTAAGCAAGCAAGCAAAAAATAAAATAAGAAAAATATATACTGTATACTGTACATACTGATTATATATATATATATATATATATATATATATATATATATATATATATATTATATACTGTATATATATATATATATATATATATATATATATATATATATAATATATATACAGTATATATATATATATATATATATATATATGTATATATACCGGTATATATATATATATATATACTGTACAGTATATACCGGTATATAATAATAATAATAATAATAATATCTAAGTAATTCTCTATGATAATCTTTTCTAATATACTGTAAATGTTGACAGGAACCACATACTAGCCTCAACCCTTTCAGAACCCGAGGACGCCTTTTCACTATTCTGGCTAACATTAGACAATTGTATTAATTTTTAGGAAGCCCTCAGATAATCAAAGGGGTAATGACTATCTATAGTAACTCTCTGACTCGCACAGTTCCTTCTTAATCTGAACAAAATTGTCTACTAAAGATCAGATTATAAGTCAGAAAGGCGTCCTTGCAACCTGAGATTTAATCCAAATACAAACATGGTAGGCCTAATCCAGAAAGCATTAAAAAAAAAAATAAAAAAATAAAAATAAATGAATAAATATATAACAAGTAAAAATAAAAATTGATGAAGCATGACTAATAATCCCTCGGGGCTGTTCGGCCAGGCAGCCTAGGGAATGTCAACAACAACCCCTTGATGATGATGGCGCGTTATAATTTTTATAATATTTTGAGTAGCTTAGCAAGGAAATGTGGGAGTAAAAAGAGTAAAGACTGTCTCAATTTACCATCTGATTCACATTTCTCCATCTATCTACGTGTCACAATCTTCCACGCAATTATCCCTTACTCTTCCACAAACACACAAATTACCTTTTGTCTTCTCTCCCCATTCTTGGTGTCTCTTTTTCTTCTACTTTTTCTTGGAAAGACCATATCACCACTCTTACTAACACAGCTTCCCAGACATTAAGTGTGCTCATCCATCTCTTTGAGTTCTTTACCCCGCACAGCTACTTGCTCTCTACAGGGGCACAGTACGCCCATTTATCAAGTATTGTTCGCTTGTGTAGCGAGGTTTCACCTAAACCGCACTTCATGAAAGGGTAGAGTCAAAAACATTTTGTCTAATCAACTCGCCTCCTCTTACTAATTACCTACAATCTCTCACTAACCGCAGCAATGTTGCATCTCTCTCACTCTTTTACCGCTATTACAATAATCAGTGTTTTTCAGAGCTCTCTCAGTGTATACCTCCTCCTTTATGAAGAATGGATGGCACCTGCCTTTCAACACACTCCCACCCCTAGTTTGTTCAACCCTCTAACCCAAGAGTGAATCGATTTTCCCTGTCTTTCATCTAATTCATTAGTCCGCCCTCTTCTGGAATACTGCGTTCAATCCTGGTGCCCTTATTACCAAAAAGATATAAACAAGCTAGAACGAGTTCAACGTAGAGTTACCAAAATGATACCTAGCCTAAAGAACAAACCATACGAAGAGCGTCTTAGAGAATTAAATCTATTTCCTTTAACCCAGCGCAGATTAAGAGGTGACTTAATTCAAGTGTTCAAAATCATCAAAGGCATCGACAATATGAACTGTAGTAAGTACTTCACTATCGACCAATCTAATTACACGCGGGGAAACGGTTGCAAAATTATTGGTAAATCTTTTAACTCACACGAATCTAAGAATTTCTTCTTCAATCGAGTTGTCAACTTGTGGAATGGGCTTCCCCGAAACGTTATAGACTGCATCACCGTTGATTCATTTAAACTCCGCCTAGACAAATATCTCGCATCAAACCCGCGACTGACTGCGTTTGTAAATGAATAACTTTATTTTATCCCCCCCTCAGTTACTAACCCATCTGTCCCCTACTAACTTCCTAATCCTGCCACGGACATTAGTTCCAGGGCAGTAATTCCCTTTCCAATGTTCCCTTACCCACTCTAAACCACTGTTTGGACACTTGATCCTCAGTGTTTTGGAGGACAAGCAACCTAGAAGGGTCACTAGATCTGTTGTTGCTTGATTTCCTTTGTACTCCTTTGTACTACTCAACACGTAAACTCTGGAACTCTCTCCTTCAAACTATCTTTCATTCATCCTTTGACTTTAACTGCTTCATGTTCCGTGTTACAAGACATTTTGACTCTAACGTACCTTGAATTTGGCTCGCTTTCACTCTTTCAACTTTAGGGGGGATACTTGTTGCAGACAGCATTGCACATGTCTTATT
>CM064497.1:14931018-14976018 GCA_032716605.1 Paralithodes platypus | reverse complement strand
ATAGTTGTGTTGCCTAGGCTAACAGAAATGTATTATAGTTGTGTTGCCTAGGCTAACAGAAATGTATTATAGTTGTGTTCCCTAGGCTAACAGAAATGTATTATAGTTGTGTTCCCTAGGCTAACAGAAATGTATTATAGTTGTGTTCCCTAGGCTAACAGAAATGTATTATAGTTGTGTTCCCTAGGCTAACAGAAATGTATTATAGTTGTGTTCCCTAGGCTAACAGAAATGTATTATAGTTGTGTTCCCTAGGCTAACAGAAATGTATATAGTTGTGTTCCCTAGGCTAAACAGAAATGTATTATAGTTGTGTTCCCTAGGCTAACAGAAATGTATTATAGTTGTGTTCCCTAGGCTAACAGAAATGTATTATAGTTGTGTTCCCTAGGCTAACAGAAATGTATTATAAGAACATAAGAACATAAGAACATAAGTTGTGTTCCCTAGGCTAACAGAAATGTATTATAGTTGTGTTCCCTAGGCTAACAGAAATGTATTATAGTTGTGTTCCCTAGGCTAACAGAAATGTATTATAGTTGTGTTCCCTAGGCTAACAGAAATGTATTATAGTTGTGTTCCCTAGGCTAACAGAAATGTATTATAGTTGTGTTCCCTAGGCTAACAGAAATGTATTATAGTTGTGTTCCCTAGGCTAACATAAATGTGTTATAGTTGTGTTCCCTAGGCTAACAAAAATGCCTTCCCAGACTAACTTAAAAATATAATATGCCCTCCCAGATCCGTTTCAAGCTAAATTTATATATATGTTTATAATATAAATATTATGGCGCACGGCCGATTAATTTTAAGTCACAGGCACGCTATGGCTCGCCCACAAAAAAACGATACCTGAATGGGGTGAAGCGTCTTATTATCGCCAATATAATAGAGTGAAACGTCTAAAAATCTCCAAATTAATGAAGCTAAAGAGGGGTACCGGTAGTCCAAAAAGAGAGTCAGAGTCAGAGTCAGAGTCAGAGAGTCTCTCTCTCTCTCTCTCTCTCTCTCTCTCTCTCTCTCTCTCTCTCTCTCTCTCTCTCTCTCTCTCTCTCTCTCGACACGAGGACGCGTTTCTACATTATAACGTGGCTAATATTAGACGGTTTTATGTACACACACAAGGGAACGGACTCTCTCCCTCCCGTACACACACAAGGGAACGGACTCTCTCCCTCCCGTACACACACAAGGGAACGGACTCTCTCCCTCCCGTACACACACAAGGGAACGGACTCTCTCTCTCCCGTACACACACAAGGGAACGGACTCTCTCCCTCCCGTACACACACAAGGGAACGGACTCTCTCCCTCCCGTACACACACAAGGGAACGGACTCTCTCCCTCCCGTACACACACAAGGGAACGGACTCTCTCCCTCCCGTATACACACGCATCTCACATAATCGCATGGACTCAAGCTGGCACACACACACAATATATATATATATATATTTGTTTTTATTTATTTTTTATATATACCGGTATATATATATATATATATATATATATATATATAATGTACACCGTATACATGTGATATTTCATTTTAGCAAAGCCTCTTAGTATAGGCTATAGGCTATACTGTATGTGTTAGTACGCCTAGTCAAAATTTGGCAATCACATATAATCATTTCATACTCACGAAATTTGAGAAAATAATGGTGAGGTACGGTAACGCATAACACTTCACGTGCAAGTTTTAATGAGCACTGCACGGAATCGCCTCCCACGCCCGCCCACCCGTTGGCCTGACGAGCAGTAAGTGGCAGTCTGGTTAGGCACGTAATGTATCGTGCTGCGGGAATTACTACACACCAAATTGCCCGGAATTTGGACTCGCACGGGAATAGTCATCGTCCTCTGTGTCCAATTTTTTTTTTTTTTTTTTAATGTTTCTTATTATGAGATACAATAGTAATTTATATGAATAGAGATGAGGTAATAATAATATGATGATAGTAATACTAAACAAATACTACTCCTACTAATAGTATTACTAATAAGAAGAATATTACTGGTTACAGAAATAACAACGATAAATGTTAAGAGAGCCCACCTCGCTTTTTTTCTTTTTCTCTCCCTCTCTCTTTGGTTTGTATCCATTCGGCCCCATTCGTCCGAGTGTTTTAAGACGTTTACCCAATCCAGGTGTCAATATTTTCCTGGCGAGCAGTAGCGAGCCATCATATATATAGTTTTGTTTTGACAGCAAGCTAAATTTGTACATTTTGCGATAGAAAAATTTCTCCGGCGAAGCCGGATTTCTTCATACAATGCTGGCTCGCTATCGCTCCCCAGGAATAAATCGACACCTGGATGGGGATAAGCGTCTTAAAACAGTTGGCTGAATGGGGCCGAATGCATACAAGCCAGAGAAAGAGAGAAAAAAAAAAGAGCAGGTTACTCCCCTTAACAATAAGTAAACACAGTACACGAAATACTAGGCTACCCACACAGCACTATACTAGGCTACCCACACAGCACTATACTAGGCTACCCACACAGCACTATACTAGGCTACCCACACAGCACTATACTAGGCTACCCACACAACACTATACTAGGCTACCCACACAGCACTATACTAGGCTACCCACACAGCACTATACTAGGCTACCCACACAGCACTATACTAGGCTACCCACACAGCACTATACTAGGCTACCACACAGCACTATACTAGGCTACCCACACAGCACTATACTAGGCTACCCACACAGCAATATACTAGGCTACCCACACAGCACTATACTAGGCTACCCACCACAGCAATATACTAGGCTACCCACACAGCACTATACTAGGCTACCCACACAGCACTATACTAGGCTTACCCACACAGCACTATAATAGGCTACCCCACACAGCACTATACTAGGCTACCCACACAGCACTATACTAGGCTACCCACACAGCACTATACTAGGCTACCCACACAGCACTATACTAGGCTACCCACACAGCACTATACTAGGCTACCCCCACAGCACTATACTAGGCTACCCCCACAGCACTATACTAGGCTACCCACACAGCACTATACTAGGCTACCCACACAGCACTATACTAGGCTACCCACACAGCACTATACTAGGCTACCCACACAGCACTATACTAGGCTACCCACACAGCACTATACTAGGCTACCCACACAGCACTATACTAGGCTACCCACACAGCACTATACTAGGCTACCCACACAGCACTATACTAGGCTACCCACACAGCACTATACTAGGCTACCCACACAGCACTATACTCAATTAACTCACTAGGCATTGCGGAAAGGTCTTAATATTGACAAAGAAATGGCGAAAATCTTAACATTTGGAAACTAATGGGGCTAAACATGAAAGAGAGGTGGGTTCAGGAAAATACAAATACTTCCCTTTAATCTCAACTAACCAATAAACTAGTGTTATTGTTTTTGTTGTTGTGTTTGTTGTCGTTGTTAGTTTCGTTGCTATTATTGTTGTTGTCGTTGTTGTTGCTTTATATAATATATATTCCATTTGCACAGGGTCCGTGAGTCGGCAAGATTAATGGCACAGATTTATAGTACGGTATGCAATTTATACCACAAGTGCAGATTGGGGGCCTGCAAAATAGTTCTTATATATATTATTGTTTTTTGTATTATTATTATTATATTATTATTATTATTATTATTAGTAGTATTATTATTTATGCCTAGTCTTACCCAACTGACGAAAAACACTCTAAAGAAAATATGTTTTAATGTTAAACTAATGATAACGAACAAAAATATACGATATTGATGATTACCAATCAAGATTTTTATTTTTTTATTTTTTTTTCTATATTCCAACTTACTTCCTCTCGGGCATAGGCTGAGAGCCTTAACATTCACCGCTTTACAATGAACAGTGAAGCCCGTGAGGTCTTGTTCCAGTCTAGGGAGTGAGACAGTGAAGCAGTAGACGATAGTTACAACGAGCACCTGCCATCTTGCCTTTACATGAGGCACGGTGCTCACTCATGGCCCGAAACGACCCCATCTCTGAAGCCACCTCGTTCCCGTGCTTCACTGTCTCACCCCCTACACTCGGACTCTCACACTTACACACACACAACGCCACCTGTTGAGCAGATAACTCACCAGGCATTGCACCCCTATAGCATATTTTGAATATGGGAATATTCATACAGTGCTATTTAATCAGGGAACAATGAGCGTATTTTATTGACGTTTCGGTGGGCTTGTGGTAATGCACTGATACCAGGTACAGCACAAATTCATCCCAATAATATCTTTCCATTGATACATCGGGATGATAACAATTAGCCTATATAGAAACAAAATAGAGCACAATGAAATATACGAACCTTGAATCACACACTATTTCTGTTTTAAGACTATGCCAAACAATCAAGTGCAGATTCTGTTTCAATTATAGTTTCTAAAGTTTGTACAGGTAAGAATTGTCCATTATTTATATGGTTACAGAACAGGCAGCACAATTGCCAACATAATACTGTCATTTCAACGTACTTAGTCGATATTACTAGCAAATTTCAATCTCTATGTCGTAGGTTAAGGGGGGTAGTGCTTGTTTTTCTGGACTCTTTTCTCCCTCGTGTTAAGCCCCATTAGTTTTGAGATTTGATGACGGTCGGCCCATTATTTTGGCGATTTTAACACCTTTCGCCCCATTTCGTCGTAAATGTTAAGACCTTTCGTGCAATCTAAGTGTCGATTTTTTCATGGCAAGCGATAGCGAGCCTGTAATTCTAAGAGGAACCGGCCTTCGCCGGGACATGTTTCTACCGAAAAATGTACACATTTATCTTGAAAGGGGGTCTAGGGGGAGTTTTTCTAAGCTTGATAGAGGTCTAGCGAGGAAACTAAACAAATATATGAATAAATGAATTAGTAGACCAAAAACCCAGCCACTAGCCCCTTAAGGGTAAGAATACAGCTAGGAAGACGTAATGCAGAATACAGCTAGGAAGACGTAATGCAGAATACAGCTAGGAAGACGTAATGCAGAATACAGCTAGGAAGACGTAATGCAGAATACAGCTAGGAAGACGTAATGCAGAATACAGCTAGGAAGACGTAATGCAGAATACAGCTAGGAAGACGTAATGCAGAATACAGCTAGGAAGACGTAATGCAGAATAGAGTTTTCCGTAGCGGTGATTGATGGTCTTCTACGGTACTGTTAATGGGTCGGCTATTTTGTAAATTATAAGTAAATTTTAAGTAAATCAGTAAATTTTAAGTAAATCATAAGTCACAACGTAGCCGAGTCTCTCATAGTTAAGGGGAGGTTTTTAGTTTGTTTCCTACTCTTCCAGCAATCTTAAAATTACACCCCCTTGACCCCCTTTCAAGATAAATTTGTACATTTTTCGTTAGAAAAATGTCCCGGCCGAAGGCCGGTTACTCTTAAATTACAGGCTCGCTATCGCTCGCCAGGAAAAATCGACACCTAAATGGCACGAAAGGTCTTAAAATTGACAGAATGGGGCGGAAAATCTTAAAATCACCTAACTAATGAGGCAAACGTCTTAAAATTTCAAAAGCAATGGGGCTAGACATGAGGGAGAAAGGGGCCAAGAAAAAAGTCCCTCAAGTGGAAATCTCCCATTAAGTGTTAATTTGTGTTGAATAAGTGGGGTACCAGTAAAACACGTAGTTATTGATAAACATTAAGGAGAGATGGATCGCTTTGCTGGTCCCCCTTCTTCCTCATGGTTAGCCCCATTAGTTTTCAGATTTTAAGACGTTCGGCCCATTAGTTTAGCGATTTAAGACCTTTCGCCCCTTTTCTGTGTCAATATTAAAAGTTTTCGTGTCATTTAGTTGTCGATTTTTACCTGGCCAGTCTGTAATTTAGAGGAACCTGCCTCTACCGAAAAAATGTACAAATATATCTGTAAGGAGTATCCTGGGGTTGGTAATGTAAGTTTGATATAGGTCTAGGGAGGAAACTAAAAAAAAAATACATAAATGAAAAAAAATCTGCCAAAAAAATTAACCATCCCCCCTTAACAAATTAACCATCCCCCCTTAACAAATTAACCATCCCCCCTTAACAAATTAACCATCCCCCCTTAACAAATTAACCATCCCCCCTTAACAAACTAACCATCCCCCCTTAACAAATGAACCATCCCCCCTTAACAAATGAACCATCCCCCCTTAACAAATGAACCATCCCCCCTTAACAAATGAACCATCCCCCCTTAACAAATTCCTAATGTACCGTAAGGGTTATATACATATTGTACTTTTATAATAATTGACTGACTAACTGACAGACCGGCTAATTGATTAACAAGATGACTGACTAATTAATGAACTAACTAACTGACTGACTGACGAATTCATGAAGAAGAAAAAACCACCCAAATACCGGTAACTAACTAACGAGAAAAAATGTGCGGTGTTTTGCATGCATCCAATGTTTACCTGTCGGCGCGTCCTATTTATTGCTGACTATAAATCTTGCCATTCATCTTACCCACTCACGGTATGGAAAAACAAGAATAAACATCGAGAACAATAACAAAAACAATGATATACTAAACATTTTATCACCAACACGAGTATAAACAACGACACTACTAGGAGAGGATTTATAATTCAAGGAAGTTGTATGACGAATATATGAGGTACCGTACCGTACTTGATTCTTTCAGAGCTTTGCATAATTTAACACCTACTGAAGATTTAACCCTTTCAAGCTCCATTACGCGTTTCTGTTCTGTTTTCTGGCTACTATTAGACGATTTTATTCAGATTAGTAACGGTATACGGAAGTCAAAGGGTTGATTGAGATATTATTTACCCTTTTCATACCCACAAATCCTTCCTAAGCTGCATAAAATCGTCTAATGATAGCCAAAATAAACTGCTAAAACGCGACAGAGCTTCAAGGGGTTAATTCAAGTTAGGAAGAACATCTGGGAGTCAGAGATTATAGTAACCCCCCCCCCCCCCAAGATAAATATAATAATCGCCTGAATGTGGTCATATCCAAACATCCATCTGATTGAAAGGGTAAAGGGGGGATGGTTCACTATTTGGCGGATTTGTGCATATATTAATTATTTGTTTTTTTTCTAGTTTCCTTCCTAGACCTCCAGCAAAATTTAAAAAACATCCATTACATCTCCCTTCTAGATTAATTTGTAAATTTTTCGGTAGAAAAATGTCCCGGCCGAAGGCTGATTCTTCCAACATTACAGGCTCACTATCGTTCGCCAGGGAAAAAATCGACACCTAAATAGCACGAAAGGTCTAAATATTGACGAAGAAATGGGGCGAAAGGTCTTAAAATCGACTAACTAATGGGGCAAACATCTTAATATCTGAAAACTAATAGGGCTAAACATGAGGGAGAAAGTGGTCCAGAAAACAGGCCCATCCCTCCTTAATTAAAGTGGTCCAGAAAACAGGCCCATCCCTCCTTAATTAAAGTTAGTAAGAACATTTGGGAGTCAAGAGATTATAGTACCCCCCCTCCCCCCCCCCCCCAAGTTAAATACAATCGCCTGAATGTGGTCACAACCAAACATCCATCTGATTGAAAGAGTCAAGCTACGACAATCCTATGGGTGAGAAACCCAGGGAAAAGCAACAGTATGTTCCCCAGAACACCATTTTCTAAAAAGTCTAGCCTAGCCTATATAGCCTACCCAGGCACAATCCACACTTTTCTTATTTTTTATTTGTTGTTATCTAAGAAGTAGCTACATAGTTCATAATACGCCATGCTAATAATAATAATAATAATAATAATAATAGCCTAATAATAATAGCCTAATAATAATAATAATAATAATAACAAAACTCAATCTCATAAAAACGAACAGCTAGCTGGCATTTCCTCTTTAGGCTAATATGAGGATGTAATTCTGTTAATTTTGCCTATTATCATAATTATGGAAATTTAATATTTTTAATGAAGATACTTAATACTGGATATCATTAGTCGTATATATATATATATATATATACCTGTATATGTGTGTGTGTGTATGTGTGTGTGTGTCTGTATGTGTGCGTGCGCGTGATTAGGTATATGTATGTGTGAGTGTATGTAGGTGTGTAGGTGTGTGTGTAATAATAATAATAATAATAATAAACGGTTTATTAAAGAATGGCAGCCTCATGAGCTGAAAATACACATTTTACAATTTAGTGGATGAACATGAGATGTACAGATATGAGGATGGTAAGCTCAGTTTACAAACAAAATAAATAAATACAATAATGATGCATGTGCAGAATACAAATTATCATAAAATAACCATGAGAGTAAGTGATATACAGTACATATACACATTTATTTACTTACTCATATACAGAACATACGTATATACACGTACGTGCGCACATACATATACATACATATATAGGAACATAAGAACATGCAGTAAGTGTGCACATGTCCGTATACACAAACGCTCACGTATGCACAGTACAGAAACTGTTTTGGTATGGTCAGGGTAAAGAGGGTGCAGCAATTCAAGTCCGTATATGGTCCGTATGGTCAGGTACAGCCTACTACAATGGGAGGTTAATCCTCGGTAGTGTAGGTGTGTGTGTGTGTGTGTGTGTGTGTGTGTGTGTGTGTGTGTGTGTGTGTGTGTGTGTGTGTGCGACAGAAGGCGAAATATGGAAGAGCTGGGCGTTCTATTGTTAAGGGTGGAAATACATGGATGAAGATACGCGAACACTTAATAATAGATAATGCTTATGCATAGATTTATAATCAGAAGTTGCGCTAGTGAGCAATATGTTCTCGCTCATATGTACGTATATTTACATACATATGTGCATATGACCATATAAATACACGTACAGTACATATATATATTATATACCTATATTCTCAACCGGGCTCTGAACCATTGACAGCACATACACACAGACATACATATACATAAATATATGCACATTACATGCATATATGCTCTTCTCTTATCCTACCTGTTACTCTCAGCCGGGCTCGAACCACAAACAGTATACACTATAGACACATATATATATACATAAATAACGCATACATACATACACATATACACACACATACATACACATATACTGCACATACATAGATACATATATACACATATACATAAACAAACTCAAGCAAATACATACATAATTATATTTCTAATACACACACGCACACACACTTATGCATATATTATTAAAGGTGGGCGCGTATATATGGTGTGACAGGCCGTTATTACACATTATTAATAATATTAACAATGGTTGGGATAGGACTATTTTTATATCTGTCAGTTCTTGCTCTTATTGGTTGGAGTGTGTTGAAATGACGAGCTGCACGTGTAGGTCTAGGGGCGTCTGGTGGAAGTAAGTTTCTGTGTTGTGGGTGAACAAGCAGCTTAGATGCAAACTGTTTGAGTGTGTTGTAGTGGTGGGTTGAAAGTGCAGGTATGCTAAGGGTGGTGAGAGCTTCCTCGTACCCTGGATATGTGCCACCCAGGATGATCCTGCATGCCCTCCTCTGAACTCTCTCCAGTTGACGTTGTTGTGTTAGGGTTAGAGAGGAGGACCAGGCGGGAGAGGCGTAGGTGAGATTAGGGAGTATGAAGGTGTTATATATACTCTTCAGCTCATTCTCCGGCGCCCCCAGGGATCTCAACCGCCTTAGCATAAACAACTGGTAAGGGGCGGTCCTGGCTGGGGTAGGTACATGTTTCTTCCAGGTCAGGTTGTTGTCCCACAGTGATTCCGAGGAGTTTTGGTGGACTCAACAAGCTGAAGGGGATGAGGACCAATTGTGACAGTGGGTGGAAGGAAGGTCGGCTAACGGAAGTGTTGATGTGCAATGACCACTGTCTTGTCATGATTGATAGTCACATGATTGTCTGTGGTCCAGGCTTGAAGACGGTCGAGGATGTCTTGTAGGGGGTCATAGTTAGGGGAGGTGTTATCGACAGTAATGCCGACTGTCGAGTCGTCCACGTACTTCCAGTGGAATGGGGTGTCCTTTAGGGCATCATTAATCAAGATGAGGAACAATAGAGGCCCCATCTTTGTGCCCTGTGGGACTCCACATGTGATGTCTAGGAAGGTGGAGATGAAGCCTTGGTATCGCACTGCTTGTCGTCTGTCACTAAGGAAATCGGTCAACCACGCAACCAGTGTGTGTGTGTGTGTGTGTGTGTGTGTGTGTGTGTGTGTGTGTGTGTGTGTGTGTGAGAGAGAGAGAGAGAGAGAGAATGTACACCATTTAAGTTGATAAAACGAAGAGCTTTTGACTCTATCTTTTTTTAAAGTGCTGTAGAGGTGTGTGTGTGGGTTTGGGTTGGTGGGTGGGTGTGCGTGCGTGGGTGTGTGAAGGCTACATATATAGGCCTTTATTTGTGATTGTTTATCTGATGATATTTGTCCTTTGTTTACATGGGTGAGTGTCTCTATTTAAACAGACACTATTATTAGTTGGAAACATAGCCTGCTGAAATTAGAATATGACGATTAACCATTACTGACACATGCATAAAACCCATTTCAAACAAACCATTTGTATATTCGTGTAGGCTTACGTTATTGAATAATAATAATAATAATAATATTAATATTAATAATAATAATAATAATAATAATAAAACCTATAAACCTACATACAGTACAAGCATACACTTATACACCTTTCTTCCTCTCTGCCATATACTCACTCTTTCTATCACTCTAAGACACACACAGCATATATCGCACAGACAGACACATATCCTTTTCACACACATACACAATATATAGGTGTCTCTCTCTCTCTCTCTCTCTCTCTCTCTCTCTCTCTCTCTCTCTCTCTCTCTCTCTCTCTCTCTCTCTCTCTCTCTCTCTCTCCTCTCTCTCTCTCTCTCTCTTCTCTCTCTCTCTCTCGTCTCTCTCTCTGTTCTCTCTCTCTCTCATCTCTCTCTCTCTCTCTCTCTCTCTCTCTCTCTCTCTCTCTCTCTCTCTCTCTCTCTCTCTCTCTCTCCCATACACACCCAAACACACAAGTACATATCCCCTCCTTTCCCACACAGCCAAACTTCTCCAGCATTTTTCCCTAAAAGTTTAAAGTTCAAACGACAGAAAACCTCGGGAAGATTTTAGCCTCCACACAAAACTCAGTGGTTCTCTTTGGGTCTTTACAAACTACCCGCAACTTATTTACTAGTATATTTTACGATTTTTTGGAGGTTATTTACTCTTAATTTTGTTTGTCTTTATAGTATTGTCGTGATTGTTACTTTAATGTTTTAGCTGGATCATGATATTATATATTATTGTATTGAACGGTATTTAAATTTTTTGTATCAGGAGATCTATTACCGGTACTGTAAATATGGTGTGCACCAGTCACTTAAAAATAACAAAATCTATGTGAACGCTCTAGACATACGATTAACTCAAGAACATGGCGAGCATCCTCTCGAGAGGTTATACTGGTGGATGACGAGCGTCCTCTCGGGAGCCAACGTATAAAAACACCCTTTCAAAACACCCCACTGGCACTCATAACAAAGCAATATGTGATTAGGTGAGAAAATTTCCCTCCAGTACCTCCTATCACTCCACCACAGGTGTCCCAAATACCCCAACCCCCTTCCCCTTCCCCTCATGCCCCCTCTTCCTCCCGTCTCAATTATTTGGTAAGTTCCCTATTATTGCCGATAATTATCATTATCGAGTATTTTCGCACGAGGACGGCTGGGAGAGAAAGGGGAGTACCGGTATGTGGTAGTGTTTCTCCGACCCTCTAGCCAGTCTCAGAACTTCCCTAGTCTCTCAGTAGCATACGAGACGGTGGATAAGGTGGACGATTTTCATCAGAATTGAAGCCAATACCTTCGCCTGGCAGGCACTTTGAACTGCCATAGCTTCGTGCTTCTCGAGTTAAATGCCTGAGGGACAAGTAAATACCGTACATAGAGTAATTGTATTACAAACTATTTGTATAACTTATTATTATTATTATTGCTGTGCCAATAATTTCAAGCAAGGTTCACAGGATAAAATATACATAAAACCACATTATTTGTATGTATGGTTATGTATACAACAAATAAAACATGGGATAAATATTATAAATATATATTCAATATGGAGAGTAGCCAGATGATAAGAACAACTATACAGTAAGTACCGGTACTCTGTTTCTTTTCAACTGATGGTAAATTGCAAAATTCCCATCAAGATTTCTCAGTTAATTTGAAGATTTTTGTTGTGAATTATGGTTCTAATCATATATACTTGGTCTTTAATTATGCACACATAGTAGTCACACATTTGTCCATTAAATATCGAGAAACTAGCTGCTAAGGCATTCAATTTATCATCAGCTGAAAAGAAACGGAGTATAGGTCTGGGGAACTCAGTTACTATGTCATACAATAAGACTTGCATAACAAAGCCAATGTTCATCAGTAATTGCAGCTACATTGTAAATGGATATCGTATATAAATACCACAATATTTCCCTGATGCATAGTAATTTTAACGCGAATATAGATTTTATGATCACATCCATAAGCACGCATTTAGACATGACTAATATAATAATACTAAACAAGGTGAGTGTGTGTGTGTGTGTTACTCAGTTACTTGTTCGTCAAGGGGAATCCACGCAATGCGAGCTAAGCTCATTATTATCGCGCCTCCTTAACTGGTGGTATTGCGTGAAATGCATGTTAAGTGTTTTATGTACTGTTGGAATGGCTGTGGATGTGTGTGTAGTCTGTATTTAGCCAATTGGCGACATCGGAAACAAAGGCTTAGGGTGGATCTGTATGGTACCATTCTCACTATAGACGGTACCGTCTCAGACGCCCGAAGGCTTAGGTAGCCATCAGCTTAGGTGAACCATATGATACCCATCTCGCCTTGTACCATTTTTGCCAACCCCAGATGGGACGTCACAACGTCGTCCACTTATTCCAGGTACCTATTTACAGCTAGGTGAACTGAGGCTAACACATGAAAGGAGACAAGCCCAATTTGTCTCCGCCCGGCCGGGGATTGAACCCCCGACCCCTCGTGTGAGACGAGAGCTCTACCTACTAGGCTATGGGCTGTACTTACTCTAGTTGTACTTACTGTAGTTGTATTGCGGGAGTGAGCATGCTCGTTATTTCCCGCCTCCTATATGTGTAGGTGTTATATGTATCGTTGGAATGGCTGTGGATGTGTGTGTAGTCTGTATTTCTTTTTTTAGCCAATTGGCGACATCGGAAACGAAGGCTTAGGGTGGATCTGTATGGTACCATTCTCACTATAGACGGTACCGTCTCGCCCGAAGGCTTAGGTAGCCATCAGCTTAGGTGAACCGTATGATACCCATCTCGCCTTGTACCATTTTTGCCAACCCCAGATGGGACGTCAAAACGTCGTCCACTTATTCCAGGTACCTATTTACAGCTAGGTGAACTGAGGCTAACACATGAAAGGAGACAAGCCCAATTTGTCTCCGCCCGGCCGGGGATTGAACCCCGACCCCTCGTGTGAGACGAGAGCTCTACCTACTAGGCTACGGGCTGTGTGTGTGTGTGTGTGTGTGTGTGTGTGTGTGTGTGTGTGTGTGTGTGTGTGTGTGTGGCTATGGAGTGTATTCAGGCTATCAAACACTCCTAGTAATCAAGTATTAGCCAATATCACACATTCTTCACCTCAAGTTAGCGCATTTCAAAAGTACAAAATTGCCCGAACTATATTTTTGGCACAGGGGTCCGGCTTTATGGCCAATTTAGGAAACTCGGATCTCAAGTTGGCGAGAAAGTTCGACGGTGGAGCTCGCAGGTTTCTCCCATTTAAGACACTTCCAAGGTATATTTACTAAGTCTCCGCTTCTAATTGCCAAAGAAAACGTACGGTAATTACAGTCAGCTAGTATATCCTTTACGGGAAGGGGTTTGTTTGTTCTGGACCACCTTCTTCCTCATGATTAGCCCCATTAGTAATGTGCTTTTAAGACGTTCACCCCATTAGTTTGGCGATTCTAACACTTTCTGTACAAGCGACGTCTATTGTATTTTAGTCTAGCTATATTCAGACGATTTGATGCAGCTTAGGGAGGATCTGTGGTAGTTAAAAGGGTTAATTGATATAGTTCGAAGCCTTATAATTGCTAAATATTCTTCCTAAATTGAATAAAATTGATTACGAATAGCTAGAATATAATATAAAGGATGTCGACGGTACAGAAGGGGCTAATACCTTTCGCCCCATTTCTTAGTCAATATTTTTACCTTTCGTGCCAATTAGGTGACGATATTTTCCTGGCGGGCAATAACGAGCCTGTAATTTTGTAGGAACCGGCCTTCGACCGGAACATTTATTTTACCAAAACATTTACACATACAGTACATTTACCAAAACATTTACACATACAGTACATTTACCAAAACATTTACACATACAGTACATTTACCAAAACATTTACACATACAGTACATTTACCAAAATATTTACACATACAGTACAAATACCAAAACATTTACACATACAGTACATTTACCAAAACATTTACACACAGTATATACATTTACCAAAACATTTACACATATAGTACATTTACCAAAACATTTACACATACAGTACATTTACCAAAACATTTACACATACAGTACATTTACCAAAACATTTACACATACAGTACATTTACCAACACATTTACACATACAGTACATTTACCAAAACATTTACACATACAGTACATTTACCAAAACATTTACACATACAGTATATACATTTACCAAAACATTTACACATACAGTACATTTACCAAAACATTTACACATACAGTACATTTACCAAAACATTTACACATACAGTACATTTACCAAAACATTTACACATACCGTACATTACCAAACATTTACACATACAGTACATTTACCAAAACATTTACACATACAGTACAGTTACCACACATTTACACATACAGTATATACATTTACCAAAACATTTACACATACAGTACATTTACCAAAACATTTACACATACAGTACATTTACCAAAACATTTACACATACAGTATATACATTTACCAAAACATTTACACATACAGTACATTTACCAAAACATTTACACATACAGTACATTTACCAAAACATTTACACATACAGTACATTTACCAAAACATTTACACATACAGTATATACATTTACCAAAACATTTACACATACAGTACATTTACCAAAACATTTACACATACAGTACATTTCGAAGGGGGCCTTGTTTTTTTTGTTTTTTTGTTTTTCTTTAAGCTAGATAGAGGTCTAGTGAGCAAACTTAAAGCATGTATTATATAATGATACACAAATCTAAATAAAATACAATAATCCCCCTTAACATAATTGGATTAGGTTAGTTTAGGTTCAGTAGCTATGGTTGGAAGCAAATTAAGTCAGGCTAAGGGTAGGCTAGGTTATGTTTGGAAAGGTTTGGTTAGATTTGGCTACGGGGGGCATTTGTTTGTTTTAGGGCCCCCCTTCTCCCTCATGTTTAGCACCATTAGTTATGAGATTTTAAGACGTTCTTCGACATTAGTTTTGCGATTTTAAGACTTATCGCTCCATTTATGTGTCAATTATAAGACCTTTCGAGCCATTTAGGTGTCACTTTTTTGTTCACATAAGACTAATATAGACAGGTAAGGTTAGGTTACGTAGCAATAAGGTAGAACTACACTATTGTTCAGGTAGTTTGGTCTCGTTTAGTGTGGACTATAAATGGTTATAGTTAGCAGATTATTTGTTATCACACCTTAAGGATCATTTAGGGGAGGTGTGGCGGAGTGGTCTTGCCACTGGACTGGTAATCCAATGGACCCGGGTTCGAATCCCAGTCAATGGGAAGATATTATTGGGATGGAATTTGTGCTGTACCTAGTATCAGTGCATTACCACAGCACACCGAAATGCCAAATATATACCCTCATTGTTCCCTGATTAAATAGTATTGTATGAATATTCCTATATTCAAAAATATGCTACAGGGGGGCAATGCCTAGTGAGTTAATTGCTCAATAGGTGGCGTTCTGAGAGTGAGGGTCCGAGCCTAGGGGATGAGACTGTGAAGCACAGAGGCGGAGCAGCTTCAGAGATGGAATTGCTTCGAGCCGTGCAGCTTCGAATGTCTCACTCCCTAGACTGGAGCAAGACCTCACGGGCCTCACCGTGTTCAGCGGTAGAGTGTAAAGGCTATCATCCTATGCCCGAGAGAGAGTAGTTGGAATATAGAAAAAAAAAAAAAAAAAAAAAAAGTGACGTTTGGCTCACAATGGATAGGTCCCTGGTTCGATTCCCGGGCAGGGCGAGGCGGATGGGAAGTCTCCTTACACCCTATGCCTCTGTTCACCTAGTAGTAAATAGGAACCTGGAGTTAGTGGACATTTGTAACGTTCCAACCGGGGAAGTATACTGTGATAACCTCGATAATATACAGAGGCCCTGTGTACCAGGCTGGTACATTGAGTTTAGAGGTGAAGTTGGTTGGTGGAAAAAACATAATAAATAATAAAACTAGTATGTGAATGTCTCTCTGCACCGCCAGCCAAGCCTACAAGAGTTTAGCTACCGGGTAACTACGACAACAAAATAACTGTATGAAGTTCCCTCCTTGAAAGATTAAAAGTCCTCTTATTCACCAAAACCCAGGCCAGAGCACTCAACACTAAAAAGAAACCCCCTCCAGACATACCGCCCCCCCCCCCCCCCCACACGTATTTATATAATATATATATATATATATATATATATATATATATATATATATACAGTCACACATACGCACAGTGTCTCTCTCACACCACACACACACACGAAGCAAACTTAGGCACTACACACACACACAAACAAACACACACACATACATACAGACCTGCTTTCTCCTTAACCCCTTCACTCATATGACGCAGAGGTTGCCAGATTATCAATAAGAAATAGTTCTCTCACTCATATAATTACCTTTCCAAAATTAGTTTTCTGGCCACAGCTAACTCAAAGACAACTGCAGAGGTTGAAGTAACTAAACTAAAGGTTTCTAAATGCCCCTGATGGTAACAAAGGCTTTAAAGTATCCCCAATAGGCTCAAAATCGCGTCATATGTCGGAGAGGGTTAAGGGTAAAAGTCAAGGTGGGATCTTTTCAAGGCTCCTCAAACAGACCCGGAAACTCTTTATACTCCCCCAGCCAAAAGCGCCACAAGGACCCAGCGTTAATTGGATGCTGGCTACCTCTACCTCTTAATCCCCCCCCCCCACACTCTCTCTCTCTCGCTCTCTCTCTCTCTCTCTCTCTCTCTCTCTCTCTCTCTCTCTCTCTCTCTCTCTCTCTCTCTCTCTCTCTCTCTCTTTCAGAAGGCCTTCGACAAGGTCCCTCTTAAAAAAAAAATCATGAGGTCGAGAGCCTAGGCATACAAGGCAAAACACACCATTGGATAAGTGATTGGTTAAAGTAAAGAAAGCAAAGACTAATTATTAATGGACTGGAATCAGATTGGACTCCGGTGACTAGTGGAGTCCCCCAGGGTTCAGTACTGTGTCCAATATTGTTCACAATATTAATTATTAACTATATAGACATCAGTATCAATAATATAATTTTTTTTTTTTTTTTAAGAGACAATGAACGGAGGAAGGAAAAACACAGATAAAACAAAAAGGTCCATGTGCCTAAAGGCATCCTCCATTCATAAAATGTTTGTAACAACTGGATTTAAACATTTGTTGATTGTAAGTTTGTGGAAACCGGTACTACAAATAGGCTCCCAAAACAACAAATACGAATACCACATGCATGGAAAAAAGATAAAGAGCGTATCACATATAAAATACCTAGGAGTGCTTATCATCGAAAATCTAAAATCTACAAGCCAATGCACCGCAGCAGCTAACAAAGCAAATAGAGCACTAGGATTCATAAAACAAAAATCAAAATTCATTGATATACAATTATTGTGAGGCCGCATCTGGAGTATGCTGTGCAGTTTTGGTCTAACTACTTAATAGAAGACATAGAAAAATTCGAATCCGTTCACCGTAGAGCAAGAAAGTTGATCCCATCCCTTAGAAATAAACCATACAATGAGAGATTAAAAAACTCGATCTGTTTTCGCATGAGAAACGGAGAATAAGGGGACAGCTGATAGAGTGCTTTAAGATACTAAAAGGATTTAGTAACGTAAATTATAATAATCTATTTAAGATAGACAAGGAAGGTTCCACACGAGGAAACACATTAAAACTAACAGGTAGGAAAGCGAACCTAGACACACCTAAACAAAATTTACCCACAGTATTATTGGTGAGTGGAATAAGCTCCCTAATGAAGTTATAAACAGTGACTCAATATAGCCTACACATTAAACAAAAGGTTAGACTCATATCACAGAGAAGTTGGTCTGGAATAGAAAATGATCACTGACAAGAGAACCTTGCAGAAATTAACACCGTTTTCAGTTGAAGAGAGCGGAAACAAAAATAATAATGGTAAGTGATGGTGTGCATGCCATTTCCTTTCCATTTCTAACTATACTATACATTCCTTCAGGCAATTTCCAAGCCCTGAAAGGTTATTCACTTATAACTGTGTTCATGTACGGCAATTTGCCGGAAGGAGCGGAGGGTGGGGAAAGAGCCTTCATCTTTGCTATCCTTTCCTTCCACTTTCTCTTAGGGTTGCTATCTCTACTAGGATTAAGTCCTGGCCACCTCGCAGGGATCGTAAGATCTGTGTGGCCAGTGTATCTGAGTTTGATTAGACACTCGTAACAGGCAGCTTTGTCTTTTGTCTCCTTATACATGGAAATAAAAGAAAACTTGTAAACCCATTTAATACATGGATAGAAAGGTAAATCACTATAAATATACCCATGAATCACTATAAATATACCCATGAATCACTATAAATCACTATAAATATACCCAATAAAAGATAATATAATAGAAAGGTAAATCACTATAAATATACCCAATAAAATCACTATAAATATACCCAATAAAAGATAATATAATAGAAAGGTAAATCACTATAAATATACCCAATAAAATCACTATCAATATACCCAATAAAAGATAATATAAAGATAAGGTAAATCACTATAAATATACCCAATAAAATCACTATAATATACCCAATAAAAGATAATATAATAGAAAGGTAATCACTATAAATATACCCAATAAAATCACTATCAATATACCCAATAAAAGATAATATAATAGAAAGGTAAATCACTATAAATATACCCAATAAAATCACTATCAATATACCCAATAAAAGATAATATAATAGAAAGGTAAATCACTATAAATATACCCAATAAAATCACTATAAATATACCCAATAAAAGATAATATAATAGAAAGGTAAATCACTATAAATATACCCAATACAATCACTATCAATATACCCAATAAAAGATAATATAATAGAAAGGTAAATCACTATAAATATACCCAATAAAAGATAATATAATAGAAAGGTAAATCACTATCAATATACCCAATAAAAGATAATATAATTATAAACAAATTTAATATCAGGATAGAAAGGCAAATTACTATCAAAATACCGGTACCCAATAATCATTATATATATACCGTACGTACCTTTTTTATACACTTGAGTTTTTCCAGTGTAGCTAGTAGGTTGAGCAAGCAACTCCCAAGCATCAAAGGGAACTATCCCCCCCCCCCCCCACCCTCGGTCACTAATGGAGTACCTGCATGGGGGGGGGGGGATTTCTTTTACATAGCACTTCAAAAATGGGAAATCAAATATGATAAAATAATAAAACAAAGAGAGAGAGAGAGAGAGAGAGAGAGAGAGAGAGAGAGAGAGAGAGAGAGAGAGAGAGAGAGAGAGAGAGAGAGAGAGAGAGAGAGAGAGAGAGATTAAGAGTAAGAACGAGAGAGAGAGAGAAAGTAAGAGTAAGAACGAGAGAGAGAGAGGTTTAAAGAAAATATAAAGAGGTTAATTAAAGTGCCCATAATAATTAACCCCTTAACACTATCTGGTCTGACGTCTTCGGGGTTATGTGATATTTTGTTTAATTATTATTATTGAGGGTTATGGGTGCTTTTGTCATTTTCGAGAAATGTACTTTAGTTTGTCCCCTAGGTTAACCAAAAACGGCTTCCCAGAGTTTCATCAAACTAGAAAATGCCCACCCAGACCACCTTCAAGCTAAATTTGTACATTTTTCGATTGAAAAGTATCCCGGCAGAAAGCTGATTTCTTCTACAGGTCAGCTATCGCTAGCTCAGAAAAACAGCGACATTTGATTCGGGTGAAGCGTCGTATTATCGTCAAACTAATGGGGTGAAACGTCTTAAACTTTCCAAACTAATAGATCAAAACAGGTGAGTTCCATAATGGTTCTCCTCGGCCCAAATAGGGTTAATGATGTAGCTTATTGCATCTCTCTCGCTATTCTATCGCTACTATAATAATCAGTGTTCCTCAGAGCTATCCCAGTGCATACCACCTCCTTTACGTAGGGCACGTGGTACCCGTCTTACAACTCAATCCCACCCCTACTCTGTGCAACTCTCCAACCCAAGAGTGAAACGTTACTCTCAAACTTTCTTCTACTCAATATCTGAGCTCTGGAACTCTCTCCCAGAATCAGTCTTTCCCTCTTCCTATGACTTAAATTGCTTCAAACTCCGTGTGTCCAGGCATTTTGGCTCGAACGTCCCTTGATTTTGGCCCTGTCACTCTTTCAACTATGGGGGAGGCACTCGCTATAGGCAGTTATGCCTTTTGCCTCCCTCAATCACATAGAAAAAAAAAAAAAAAAAAAAAGCTATTACTGCCAACTTTCGGTGGTCAACATTTGCTGGCAACATTTCTGGGATCTTTTGCACTGGTATCGGGAGATAAACTAATAATAGACTAACTTAGGTGACAGAATTGTATGAACACTTTGCCTCATAAGCTGCCAGACCGGTGTTGAAGGCGGTGACACACGCGCGATTTTTCCGACAATGTTTACAGGCAATTATAGTCTGGCATCTAAATTAAACAACCTAACCTAATTCACAGTACCTTTGATCTAGTGTCCGATTCCAATGCCTCACAATATTACGAGAGCAAACTTGTTCATCGAAAATTGCCAGAGAAAACTTCTGCAGTATATACCGGTAATTATACCGGTAATTATACCGGTAATTATATAATCATCAACTTATAAACTTCAGCTGCATTATAAATTTTGTCAGCTAAATTTTAGGTCTACGCGGGAGTTTTTGGCAATTTGCGTATACATGTACATATTTTCAAAGTTAGGAAGGGTACGCTTAAATTAGGGCAAAGTTGTGCGCGGGAAATGTAATTAATATTTCTAAATAGACAAACATAAAGTTTGGGCGATTTAAACTTTTGGCGAAAATGAAAATGTTCTTAAAAGTCTAAACGTACGGTATATTTTGAGCACACCCACACCCACACCCACACCCACACAGCCTACTCTGTCTGTCGGTCTGTCTCTCTCTCACACTCACTCTCACTCTCGTATCATTAATCAGACCATACAGATAAAAGGTCGTCCAAATATCCAACTCCAAATCCCCCCCCCCCCTCTCTCTCTCTCTCTCTCTCTCTCTATCTATCTATCTATCTATCTATCTATCCCTCGCACACGCACACATAATTTTGTTCTCTCTCTCTCTCTCTCTCTCTCACACATACACACATACTCTCTCGCTCTCTCTCTCTCTCTTTAAACAGGTCGTCCATATATCGAAGTTTAAAGTCAAGCTGCCAACAACACTGCCATCGTGAAAGCCAATATCCAAAGACCTATCTATTTGTAACTATCTATCTATCCATATATCTATCAATCAGTTTAGCTAAGTGGCCATCCATCTATCTATTTATCTAACCGTCTATATATTTATATATCTAATTATCTATCTATCTACCTATTTATCTACGTAATTGTCGGTCTATCTACAGTATATAATTGCCTATATATCTGTCAATGTATCTATCTAACTGTATTTCTATTTAACTAATTATATACCGGTATCTATCTATCTATCTATCAATCTATTTATCTATCTATTTATATATCCAAAATTAACCAACCAATCAATCAATTAATCTACCTATAATCATATCAACATATTAATCTATCTTTTAATCGATCTATCTACTTATCGATCAATTTATCTAACTATCCATATAAATATCCACGAATTAACCTACCAAGCAATCTATCAACATATTTATCTATCGTTCAATCAATCTATCTATCAATCAATCAATCAATCAATTAATATATATATATTATATATATATATTTATATATCCTCCAATTAACCATCCAATCAATCAGTCAATCTACATATCAATCTATCAACATATTTATCTAACTATCAATTGATCTACCTATCTATTTATATATCCACGAATTAGCCTACATATTAATCAATCAATCAATCTACATATCAATATATCAATACATGTGTCTATCTATCAATCTATGTATCTACAGTACCTATCGATCCGTTTATATAACTAGCCAATCTATTTATAAATCGACAAATTACCCTACTAATCAATCACTCAATCTACTTATCAAATCTATCAATACATGTGTCTATCTGTCTGTCTCTCTGTCTATCTATCTATCTATATATAAGGCCATACATATACTGTAGGTAGTCAGCAGTCCACAGATTTATCCTGGTTTGCGTAAGCGGAAAACTTGTGCAGTTCCACCTTGGATACATTTGGAGGATTGTGTCTCTTTTCTGTAGGATTGTATGCTCTCTCTCTCTCTCTCTCTCTCTCTCTCTCTCTCTCTCTCTCTCTCTCTCTCTCTCTCTCTCTCTCGTTTACACCTTTCAGTCAGATGACGCAACAATTATATGTTGTATTTCAATATACCGGTAATTGAAGCAATAAATGTATCAATGCATGACATAAACAGATTGGTTATATATTCCCTGTCTTTCATATATATATATATATATATATATATATATATATATATATATATATATATATAGTCTATATATATATGTTTAGTTGTGTTTGGATATAAGAAAACAATGAAAACAATATACATTCCTATAAATATAATTTACGGTGCCGGTATATGCATCAAATTATTATTTATATAAATTATTACAACCAGTACCAGCCTTCCCCTTGCTTCCTGTGGTTTAAAGCAACACAGCCTTCAACACAGGTATCACGGAAATCGATGCCTACCTTCCCTCGTAGTCCCTTTAACTCTGTAGTTTATATACCTATCTATATCGGTATACCAGTATATATATATATATATATATATATATATATATATCTGTCTATCCACCCCTCTTCCTTCCTTCTTCTCTATCTATCACTATCGGTCTACAGTATGTGTCTATCAGTGTATTTATCTATCTACCTAGCTCTATCTATCACTGTCTGTATGCCTGTTGGGCTTTCTATCTTATTATCTCTGTATACCTATCTATATCAAGGACAGGCCCCCACCTATCACTGTCTTCTTCCTGTCAACACCTCTCTTCACTCTACCCTCTCAGAACACCTTATTTTCTGTCTAGGCCTATCCACGTACTATCTATCTATCTGTCTATTCACATATTATCTATTAACTGTCTATCTACCAACTATCTATTAACTGTCTATCCACATACTATTTATTAACTGTCTGTCTACCTACTATCTATCCTATATACTATCTACCTATCCATTCGCGTCTGTCTGTAAATGTCTCTATCTGTTTTATATCTTTGTATGTACCGTGCGAAACAGATAGCTAGCCCATAATTATATACTGCAGGTTCTATCAATGCTGGTTTAAGGGGGGTGACCTGCTTTTTGTTATTTCTGTCCTTTTCTCTCTCTCTCTCTGGCTTGTATCCATTCGGCCCCATTCAGCCAACTATTTTAAGACGTTTATCCCCATCTAGGTGTCGATTTCTTCCTGGCGAGCGATAGCGAGCCAGCATTACATGAAGAAATCCGGCTTCGCCGGAGACATTTTTCTATCGAAAAATGTACAAATTTAGCCTGCTGTCAAACAAAAATAAAAAATATGCTGGCTCGCTACCGCACACCAGTAAACAATTGACACCTGGATGGGGATAAACGTCTTAAAACAGTAGGCTGAATGGGGCCAAATGGATACAAGCCAGAGAAAGATAGAAAAGGACAGAACAAAAACAGGTCACCCACCTTAATGTACCGTATATAGTCAATCCATTTATCTATCCATCAATCCATTTATCTATCCATCTATCCTTATCAATCAGAATACACAGGAAAGCCAAATCATCTTAAACTATCTATATGGTTATCTTTCTATCTCTCTATCCATCATCAATCAAAGCACTCAGATAAGCCAAATGTTCTATTATTTATCTATCTATCTATCTATCTATCTATCTATCTATGCATTGACATATAATTATATTCATTTATCATCATCAATCAGAACAACCAGGAATCGTCTTAAAACCGTAGGCTGAATGGGGCCGAATGGATACAAGCCAGAGAAAGAGAAAAGGAAAAACAAAATTGACTCCCTTAACCCTACGGTACCTCATCCGATATCTTGTGGGTTAGTAGGGTGTTTTCTTTCATTATTATTGAGAACTTTGCTTGTTTTTGTTTTTTTTACATTTTCGGGCAATGTTATAATCTATTTTTTATTTTTTATTAATTTCACCACAACACCAAACACCTCCAATGAAATTAATGAAAGCATATACGTGATCCACCGGGATTATAATACAGTTCCCGTAAATGTCAAAAACATGCAAGTTTGTACCCTAGGCTAACAAAACGCCTTCCTAGATGTCCTTTAAACTAAATATGAGCCCACCCAGACCCCCTTCAAGTCAAATTTGTACATTTTACGATGGAAAAATGTCCCAGCCGAAGACCGATTTTTTAAAAAGTTACCCGGTACAGGCTTGCTATCGCTCTCCCAGAATAAACATCGACACCTGAATGGGGTGAAGCGTCTTACTACCGTCAAAGTATGGTATGAAATGTCTTATCATCTCCAGGATAATGGGGTGAACGTCTTAAAAGCCATAGGTTCTACTCCCCTTGGTATAAAGCACTATAACTTACAACACAGTAATCAAGGAAATCAATACTGGTACGGTACCTATCCATCAATCTCTGTCTGTCCGTCCGTCCATCAGTATATTTACCTATCAAACCATCGTCAATCACAGCATACGTAATATAAACCCCACTCTCTTCTCTCTCTCTCTCTCTCTCTCTCTCTCTATATATATATATATATATATATATATATATATATATATATATATATAGCAATGGTCCACCGCAGTACCTTTCTAAACTAATGTAATATAATAAAAACCGTTCTTAACACCAATGCATAATTCTACAAATAAATAAATATATAAATCATTAGGAAACTTGAAACTAGTTATAATTACACTTCGGAGGTTACTGGTTTTGAGGATACGTTTAAATTTATGATTTCCATTACAGATATTTGTTCTAACCTGAGTGCAATCGCCTCGTGTTAGTTAGAATATAATAAATAGCATTATTTATCAACTTATAACATAACTGCATGAGAGAGTTGGACTAGATAATAGTCCATCAGGCGCCTGGCCCGGGGAGACGATTAATATGAAGGGTGCGCCTGGAAGTGTGGTGGGAGAGCTTGTGGCTTTGGCTCCGCTGCATGTCTGCCTGCCGAGATCGGAACCTCTCCGGGTGGTCGGGGGCCGGGGGAGTGCTGGAGCGACCTTGGTGACCCTGGTCTCTGGGTCTTCTCCTGGGTGACCTAGATGTGCGTGAATTTGTGTTTTTTATCTGTGTTTATGCGTTGTTTTATGTTGTTTTTGTGTTGTCCTGTTCTTGCTCTGTCTTGAGTCGGCTACCCCCAAAATGGGGATTGGGCCTGAGCATATAGATAGATAGATAGATAGCATGAGAGAGAGAGAGAGAGAGAGAGAGAGAGAGAGAGAGAGAGAGAGAGAGAGAGAGAGAGAGAGAGAGAGAGAGAGAGAGAGAGAGAGAGAGAGAGAGAAAAAATCAAAGTTGTCGAGCTTTTAAAATCATTAACGAAATTCTACTGAAAAATAATATTCCGATACAGTACAGTATATTATAAAATGGTATACCGGTATATTCCTAGCGTAAATAAAATTAGAGCGGATTAAATTTAGCCTATTTGCAGTGGAGCGAAGCACTAGTTGGTAATTGGTATGATGTGTGTGTGTGTGTGTGTGTGTGTGTGTGTGTGTGTGTGTGTGTGTGTGTGTGTGTGTGTGTGTGTGTGTGTGTGTGTTTCCGTCTTCCTTCAAACTACACCAATACCCACCCAGGCCCCCTTCAAACTACACCAATACCCACCCAGGCCCCCTTCAAGCTAAATTTGCACATTTTACGATAGAAAAATGTCCCAGCCAAAGACCAATTTCTTCTAAGTTACAGGCTAAATATGGCATCACTCGTCCACAAAGACGTCGACACATGAATGGGTTGAAACGTCTTATTATCGTCAAACTAATGGGGTGAAAATTCAGAGGTGCCACAAGAGCCTACAGTACACACGGCAGGATATATACACGGCAGGATATATATACACGGCAGGATATATATACACAGCAGGATATATATACACGGCAGGATATATATACACGGCAGGATATATACACGGCAGGATATATATACACGGCAGGATATATACACGACAGGATATATTATATACACGGCAGGATATATATACACGGCAGGATATATACACGGCAGGATATATACACGGCAGGATATATACACGGCAGGATATATACACGGCAGGATATATATACACTGCAGGATATATATACACGGCAGGATATATATACACGGCAGGATATATATACACGGCAGGATATATACACGACAGGATATATATACACTGCAGGATATATATACACGGCAGGATATATATACACGGCAGGATATATATACACGGCAGGATATATACACGACAGGATATATACACAACAGCATATATATACACGGCAGGATATATACGGTATACACGGCATGATATATACACGGCAGGATATATACACGGCAGGATATATATACACGGCAGGATATATACACGACAGGATATATACACGGCAGGATATATATACACGGCAGGATATATACACGGCAGGATATATATACACGGCAGGATATATACACGGCAGGATATATATACACGGCAGGATATATACACGGCAGGATATATACACAGCAGGATATATACACACGGCAGGATATATACACGGCAGGATATATATACGGCAGGATATATACACGGCAGGATATATACACGACAGGATATATACACAACAGGATATATACACGGCAGGATATATACACGACAGGATATATACACGGCAGGATATATATACACGGCAGGATATATACACGACAGGATATATACACGACAGGATATATACACGGCAGGATATATACACGGCAGGATATATACACGGCAGGATATATACACGGCAGGATATATACACAGCAGGATATATACACGGCAGGATATATACACGACAGGATATATAATACGGCTCACTAGTTCACACGGAACTCACGGGGATAATTAATATATAGTATTGATAAATAAACTCACCAGTACACAAATAACTGGTGATATATAAACTATCCAGTACGGTACACAAAGAACTGGTGATATGTAAACTCTCCAGTACACAAAAAACTGGTGATATCATTTATAAACTATCCAGTACACAAAGAACTGGGGATATATTAACTCCCCAGTACACAAAAAACTGGTGATATATAAACTATCCAGTACACAAAGAACTGGGGATATATAAACTATCCAGTACACAAAGAACTGGTGATATATAAACTATCCAGTACACAAAGAACTGGGGATATATAAACTCCCCAGTACACACAAAAATGGTGATATATAAACTACCGGTATCCAGTACACAAAGAACTGGGGATATATAAACTATCCAGTACACAAAGAACTGGTGATATATAAACTATCCAGTACACAAAGAACTGGGGATATATAAACTCCCCAGTACACAACAAACTGGTGATATATAATTTCCCCAGTACACAAAGAACTGGTGATATATACTCCCCAGTACACAAAGAACTGGTGATATATAAACTCCCCAGTACACAAAGAACTGGTGATATATACTCCCCAGTACACACACAAAATGGGATATATAAACTCACCAATACACACATAACTGGTGATATGTAAACTATCCAGTACACAAAGAACTGGTCATATACAAACTCCCCAGTACACAAAGAACTGGTGATATGTAAACTCCCCAGTACAATAAGAACTGGTGATTTATAAACTCACCAGTACACAAAGAACTGGTGATAAATAAACTCCCCAGTACTAAAACAACTGGTGATATATAGCCTACTCTCCCCAGTACACAAAGAACTGGATATATATATTGCCGTGATATATAAACCCGCTCTCTGTATCAATAGCGCCATATATCTTTAAAGGTGAATTCCAGGGATGAAACCTATTCAAACTACAATGTCTATTGAGATCTGTTTGGTTTTAGGTACCGGTACCGGTACATGATACTGAAGAACTTTCATCAATTTGTTTTAACAACATAGAAATATAGCTTATCTAAGTTATTTTATGTGACGCGAACTGGCGTGTTTACCATGACGTCATTTTGTGCAATGGCGGGAACTCTCGACATGGGAATGGGTGAATCTGTGTGTTCTTTTATGTGAGAAACTCTAATAATCTGTACACACAGTACACACAGATGATATATAAACTCCCAGTACACAAAGAACTGGGGATACATAGTCTCCCCAGTACACAAAGAACTGGATATATATATTGCCGTGTTATATAAACCCGCTCTTTGTGTCAATAGCGCCATATATCTTTAACTGTGAAAATAGAATGGTCGGAATATACTTAATGCTCTGAATGGTGAATGGTTAAGGAGAGGCTTTCAATTTGCTCCATAGACCTCCAATAAGCTTAAGGGGACGTTATGTTATGTTATTTATGTATATATTTATCTTGTATTATTATTACCGGTACATATACAGGTATTATTATTACCGGTACATATACAGGTATTATTATTACCGGTACATATACAGGTATTATTATTACCGGTACATATACAGGTATTATTATTACCGGTACATATGCAGGTATTATTATAACCGGTACATATACAGGTATTATTACCGGTACATATACAGGTATTATTATTACCGGTACATATACAGGTATTATTATTACCGGTACATATACAGGTATTATTATTACCGGTACATATGCAGGTATTATTATTACCGGTACATATACAGGTATTATTATTACCGGTACATATACAGGTATTATTATTACCGGTACATATACAGGTATTATTATTACCGGTACATATGCAGGTATTTGTTTTCGTTTGCTCCCTAGACCTCTATCAAGTTAAAAAGACACCCCTTCGAGAAAAATGTGTGCGGTAAATTTTTCGGTAGTAAAAATCTCCCAGCCCAAGGTCGATTCCTCCTAAATTACAGGCTCTCTATCCCTCGCCAGGGATAAATCGATACCTACATACGGCTACAGGTCTTAAAATCGCCAAACTAATGGGGCAAACGTCTTAAAATCTTATAACTAATTGGGCTAAACATGAAGGAGAAGGGGTCCAGAGAAAAACAAAACAATGACTTCCCCTTCAATTTATATATTCCCAAGACACCCCTTCGAGATATATTTGTACATCTTTTCCTACTAGATTACAGGCTCGCTATTGCTCTCCAGGATACGTCTTAAAATCTCAAAACTAAATGAGGTAAACATGAAGAAGGAGGTCCAGAAAAACACCCCCTTAAGTAAAAAAAAATACACCTCTAACGAAAGGTTTTAAAATTGACAAGGAAATGGGGCGAAAGGTCTTAAAATCGCCAAACTCATAGGGCGAATATCTTAAAGTCTCAAAACTAAAGGGGCTAAGCATGAAGGAGAAAGGAGTGCAGAAAACCACCTCCTTAATGTTCAACGTTAAGGGAGTAATACTCGTTTTTTTCTGGACCCCCTTCTCCCTCATGTTTAGCATATTAGTGTTGAGGTTTTAAGACGTTCGTTGCGTTAGTTTGGCGATTTTGAGACCTTTTGCCTATTTTTTTTTTTTTTTTTTGTCAATAATAAAACCTTTCGTGCCATTTAGGTGTCGAGTTGTTCCTGGCTAGCGATAGCGAGCCTTTAGTTTTAGAAGGAATCGGCCTTCGGCCGGGATATTTTTCTACCGAAAAATGTACAAATTTATCTTAAAAAGGGGTCTAGGGGGTGGTTTTCTAAGCTTAATGAAGGTCCAGCGAGGAAACTCATAAATAAATTAATTAATAAATATATAGACCAAAAACCAAGTACTACCCCCTAAACATTATCCGACCAAGTCACTAATACCGTACTCCATTAGTGTAGCCGGTATTACACGATCACTAATACCGTACACCATTAGTGTAGCCGGTATTACACGATCACTAATACCGTACACCATTAGTTTAGCCGGTATTACACGATCACTAATACCGTACTCCATTAGTTTAGCCGGTATTACACGATCACTAATACCGTACTCCATTAGTTTAGCCGGTATTACACGATCCTAATAACGTACACGTACTCCATTAGTTTAGCCGGTATTACACGATCACTAATACCGTACACCATTAGTTTAGCCGGTATTACACGATCACTAATACCGTACTCCATTAGTTTAACCGGTATTACACGATCACTAATACCGTACACCATTAGTTTAGCCGGTATTACACGATCACTAATACCGTACTCCATTAGTTTAGCCGGTATTACACGATCACTAATACCGTACTCCATTAGTTTAACCGGTATTACACGATCACTAATACCTTAGTCCATTAGTTTAGCCGGTATTACACGATCACTTTTTCCGGCAATTTTCAATGAACAAGTTGGTTCTCGAGATCTCTTTAGACTTTATCACATTGGAATCGGAAACTAGACTGACGGTAGGTTAAGCTAGGTGGCTGATTTTTGAGACAACTGAGATTTTAAGGGGGTAGTGCTTGGTTTTAGGTCTTTATATTTATTCATTAATATATCATATGTTCTATATTCCTCGCTAGACCTCCATCAAGCTTAGAAAAACGCCCCTAGACCCCCTTTCAAGATAAATTTGTACATTTCGGCCGAAGGCCGGCTTCTTCTAAAATTAGAGGCTCGCTTTTGCTCGCCAGGAAAAAAACAACACCTAAAGGGCACGAAAGGTCTTAATATTGACAAAAAAATGAGGCGAAAGGTCTCAAAATCGCCAAACTAACGGAACGAACGTCTTAAAACCTCAAATCTAATATGCTAAACATGAGGGAGAAGGGGGTCCATAATAAGTGAGTACTACCCCCTTAAAGCTACCAGACTACAATGGCTCGTAAAAATGAACGAACAAAATCGCTCGTGTGACTTTTAATGTGTCTAGATCAATAAACTCGCTAGTAAACAAAGAACTGACGGAGATATATAGTGTCTATATACAGTACGGTAGTAAATAAACTCGCTCGCTGTATTTTGGAGCCATCTATCTCTAACTGTGAATTGAAAATGGTCGGGATAGTTAATGCTGCTTCAAGTAGTGAATGGTTCAAGAGGCCACAGTCGGAATATTGCATAGCTGGGATAGATTATTGAAATACTGAATGTTTTTAGAACTAACTATTAGGCGTTTTTAGAACTAACTATTAGGTGTTTTTAGAACTAACTATTAGGTGTTTTTAGAACTAATTATTAGGTGTTTTTAGAACTAACTATTAGGTGTTTGCCTTGATATAGATCAAACAAATGGGACGACAGGTAATAACATTGAAACATAAAGGGGCGAACGTCTATAAATATCAAAACTAATGGGGCTAAACATGAGGGAGAAGGGGTTCAGAAAGAGTGACTACCTTCCCCTTAAAAATATTATGGGAGTAAGTCAATAATACCATCCTCCAACCTCTTCAATTTAACAAGCCAGGTACCGGGACGGGCGGCTGGTTAAGAGGGTACCGTACTACTCGCTTTTTCTGGACCCCCTTCTCCCTCATGTTTAGCATACCGGTATCAGTTTTGAGGTTTAAAGACGTTCGTTCCGTTAGTTTGGCGATTTTGAGACCTTTCACCCCATTACTTTGTCAATATTAAGACCTTTCGTGCCCTTTAGGTGTCAATGATTTTCTGGCGAGCGATAGGGAGCCTGTAATTTTTGAAGGAACCGGCCTTAGGCCGGGAAATTTTTCTACCGAAAAATGTACAAATTTATCTTGATAGGGGGTCTAGGGGGTGTTTTTTTTAAGCTTGATGAAGGTATAGGGAGGAAACTAAAAGATAAATTAATATATACATAATTAGACCCAAAAAAGCGAGTAGTACCCCCTTAAAACTATGGGCCCGTATGTTTGGTTGGTCCGTCAATATTACCCCGGTCTCACCCAATATGGACTGTAATATTCCTGGTGTAAATACTCCAGTGTCTTCCTCCATAGGCAACAAGTGGCCGTGTGGTGATGCCCTACTTACTGCCGTGTCCAGGTACAGTTCCCGGCAGAGGCCTTATCATTATCACTTCCTTTACAAAAATTAATCTATCTATCTAGGCCTAGGCTACTCAGGCAAATTCCCCATTTTTATTTATTTATTTATTTATTTTGTTTTAGCTAGGGGTGGCCGACTCGAGACAGAGCCCGAACAGGGACAACACAAACAAATACACAGAAGCAAATATAATGAACACACAAAAACAAAACAAATTCACACACATCTACTGTAGGTCGCCCAGGAGAAGACCTAGAGACCAGGGATCACCAAGGTCACTCCAGCACCTCGACCTCCCGGAGAAGTTCCGGTCTCAGCAGGCAGACATGCAGCGAAAACTAACCACCACAAGCCCGCCCACCACACATCCAGGCTCCCCGGGCCAGGCGCCTGATGGACTATTATCCAGTCCAACTGGCGCCCGACCCCCTCTCTCAAGTGACCGCGTTTTCACTCATCTATTCACAAGCATTCTCCATTCATTCCTGTTTATTACCACTTCCCTTGCCTGATCTATAATCATTCCTCTATCTTCCAACGCTTGTTATACAAGATAATATGATAATATGCACACATCTGTAACATAAACAGTAGGTACCGTGTGTAATGTGTATAATTATATATATATATATATATATATATATATATATATATATATATATATATATATATACGGTATATATATATACACACATTAATACGGAGAAGTAAAAACCCTATACCATTATTCACAGTGCCGAGAGCTTAACAGTGCAGTTGTCAATATATTGTCGCATAAATAGATTGTGGATAGACCGTACCTCGTGTTATAAGACAACTATAATATACACGATAGCTAGGTAGGTGTGTGTGTGTGTGTGTGTATGTGAGAGAGAGAGAGAGAGAGAGAGAGAGAGAGAGAGAGAGAGAGAGAGAGAGAGAGAGAGAGAGAGAGAGAGAGAGAGAGAGAGAGAGAGAGAAACAAACAGAACAACTACATAAATTATGAACTAAACTTCCACACAATCAATTTGACCATGTACCGTATAGAAGAATATAAGGGGTGAGGGGGGGGGAGGGGGGGGCTACCAAACAACCTACCAAACTACCACACTGTACACATCAAATTTTTCAAAAGGCCTTTGACAAAGTTCCCCACAAACGTTTACTGCTAAAACTAAAAGCGCATGGAATACAAGACGGTGTGTTGAAATGGATAGAAAATTGGCTCAGCAACAGAAAGCAAAGGGTAGTCATAAACGGTAAGGCATCTAAATGGACCAATGTAAGTAGCGGGGTACCCCAGGGATCGGTACTAGGACCAATTCTCTTTCTAATTTACATCAACGACATAGATGAGGGTCTCACCTGCACAATCTCAAAATTTGCTGACGATACAAAAATTGCAAATAGCGTACTCTCAAAAGAACAAGTTGACGATATGCCACACAATCTAGATAAATTGTCATGTTGGGCCCAAATTTGGCAAATGAGTTTCAATGCGGATAAATGTAAAGTACTACATGTCGGATACCTAAATGAGAAAGCAAACTATTCGATGAATGGCACTCAGCTTAAGAATGTAAACAGAGAAACTGATCTGGAGTAACAATATCGAGTAACCTAAAACCGAGTCAACAATGTTCAGAAGTTGTTAAGAAGGCAAACAAAATAATTGGCTTTATAGGCATGTCATTTGAGCATAAATCCAAAGAAGTTATCCTAACCCTTTAGATATGCTTAGTCCGCCCTCTTCTGGAATACTGCGTTCAATCCTGGTGCCCTTATTACCAAAAAGATATAAACAAGCTAGAACGAGTTCAACGTAGAGTTACCAAAATGATACCTAGCCTAAAGAACAAACCATACGAAGAGAGCGTCTTAGAGAATTAAATCTATTGCCTTTAACCCAGCGCAGATTAAGAGGCGACTTAATTCAAGTGTTCAAAATCATCAAAGGCATCGACAATATGAACTGTAGTAAGTACTTCACTATCGACCAATCTAATTACACGCGGGGAAACGGTTGCAAAAATTATTGGTAAATCTTTTAACTCGCAAGAATCTAAGAATTTCTTCTTCAATCGAGTTGTCAACTTGTGGAATGGGCTTCCCCGAGACGTTATAGACTGCAGCACCGTTGATTCATTTAAATTTCGCCTAGACAAATATCTCGCATCAAACCCGCTACTGCGTTTGTAAATGAATAACTTTATCCTCCCCTCAGTTACTAACCCATATGTCCCCCTACTAACTTCCTTATCCTGCCACGGATTAGTTCAGGGCAGTAGTTCCCTTTCCAATGTTCCCTTACCCACTCTAAACCACTGTTTGGACACTTGATCCTCAGTGTTTTGGAGGACAAGCAACATAGAAGGGTCACTAGATCTGTTGTTGCTTGATTTCCTTTGTACTCCTTTGTACATCACTAAAATACCCCCCAAACACCCCCCATTGAGGCGTGACCATAATCAATGAAGGTAATTGAGCCATATAGACCCCCTCAAAATGACGGTGTTTGTCAAGTCTGTTACTGATTCTGGGTATCAATTTGTCTTCAGTTACCTCATTTGTGTACGATAGGAAGCAGTTATACAGTCCATTTATTATAGGTAGGCTAAACATCTTGATCAATAATCTCTTTAACTCATAAATTACTCGAATAATGAGGTAATATATCAACCATTTAGGAAGGGGGTGTCAGACCAGGAATGGCGGCCGTAAAGAAAATACAACCGATTGGCTGTAACCCTTTTTGAGTGACAGATGTTAGAGGTAATGATTTAGATATAGAACCCTTTTCCGATTACAAGGACGCCCATTCTTTTCTTCACCTTTTATATTCTGGCTATTAGTAAATTATGTTTTATGGTATAGTAAGAAAATGTGGGTATGTGTGGGTTAACTGAGTGAGACTTTACCAGTTTGATTCCTAGAGGGTTTCCATACCTAAATAAAATAGCTTAGCCAGAATAAAGTGAATAAGCGCTCTCGAATACCCAGTACTGAAAGATTAAATCGACTGGTTTGATTTTGATTAATTGGGTTTGTATTTTATAAAGTTGAAACCCCCCACTCACAGGCTAAACCAATCTGATTTGTGTCTAGGATAGACAAAAAAATATATATATATGTATAGGCTATATATATATATATTGGTGTGCCACTGGCGGCTGGCCTAAGAGGTACAATCTCCTGCAGTGCAAGGTATGTATGAATGTATGTATGTACAGTATATACGGTACTCAGGCATATACCCCATTGCTGGGGGTGACCGACACGAGACAGAGCCTGAACAGATACAACATTAAAAGTTCTTATCTAGGGTTACGTTACGTTGTAGTTAGAAAATTCTTTTCTAATATGCGCAAATATTAGATAAAATGATGATTTTGCATCTAACCCTATCACTTCTGATGACGAAGGGTAAAACTGAATAAGGTTAAACATCATAAGTTGAGAGAGAGAGAGAGAGAGAGAATGAATCACTTACCCCAGCACACCATCAATATCAGCTTCGTGTAATGGGCGTCACATTTTTCCGCCACCGCCGTCTTCAGTGTGTCTTTTCTGGATCGCCCCCGTCGCGGTGATGACACAGGACAAAAGGAAATGGCGAGAGGCGTTTATCCGGAAGCAGGGAGAATGTCGCACGAAAGGAAAACTACTCCCGACTCTGTAACGGGTCATACTCACTCATCTTGCATCTTCCCTATCTGTCTCTCTCCTCTTCACACAAAACCTACACCAACCACACCTCACAAACTACCCAATAGCCTAGTCCAACCACCTCTCTCACTCTTATCTTGTGCATAAAAACCCAAGCCCGCGACCAGCCATGTACGGACCCTGCATTTGCAATCACCAAATGAATAAAAGCTTTATTATGTATGACTGCCGCTGCACACCAGTACATATTCATCAAGGTAGCGATATTAACCTGCGCTATAGCAATTACTAATGACAGAGTTAAGTCTCTTTTTCGCACGATACTTACGAGTGAACACGACAATCCGTCAATTATAACTGTTGTTAATATTCCTAAATGCCCATCACGTGACCGTCACCTAATCTGAACATCTTGCCTAAAATTACATGCCGCCGGACGTAGTTCATGAAGAGGGCAGGGAGTAGGTTCCTGCTTGAGATTTTCCCTGTACCCACTCTAAACCATGGGTTTGGAGCACTGACTCCGTGTTTTGGCGCCACGGACAAGCAGCACCACCTAGACGGTGTTCACTAGACCTTGGTTTTGTTGCTATGTGCTACGTTACCCTAGATGCTACTGTGACTGATACACGTTGATCTCTGGTGTCTCTCAGTAATCTGTCTCCACACAACGACCGCGTCCACAGACAAGATTCCTTAACTCATTAATACCTCTAGGCGCTATCGGTTACCACGTAGACTCCAGTAACACAACCGCTAAACCTCAGACCTGAGCACATTCACCAGTTTAACCGTTCACCGCCAACACCCGGCTGTGTCTGTACGCTTTAGTATTGACTGCCTTCATAACACCTTTCTGACTCTCGTTCAGTCTACTCTTCATCTTACTCTCCAAATCTTCCCAGTCCTATAGGCAGTTTTATAACTGTAGGCAAGTAGAAAGAGTATATACAATAATGATTACTACCAATTGTTACCTTCGAAACAGTAAGGAATGCCAGCTAACCAAAACTCCAGTATTGAAATATATCTCCCAATAAAATTATGTAATCAAAGTTTGGAAGTAATGTTAACTATTTACACACACGCAAGAGCAGGTGCCAAAGAAAGGCAGAGTTACAGGTAATTACATAAATTAGTGTTAATTTAACAAGAATTTATATATAAAATGAAATTAAAATACCATAGAGTAGTAATAGGAAAAAATATAATAACCCAAGCATTTCGTCATTTTCGTGGCTTGTTTGCTGTGGTAATATGAAAAAAAAAAAAATGTGCTATAAAGAAGTACGGAATCTGTATCGTAAAGTACCAGTCATATATTTTCTTGATTATAACAAAGTACAGGCAATTTCATAAAATAATTAAAGCTTCAAGTTGATTTATGTGTAATGGGATCGGTAATAAATAATAAACTCTAGTCAAATGTAAGATATAAGAGTGGAATGAAGATAAATATATATATTAGATTAGATCTCCCGCACACTCACACGCACACCACCACGACCCCCGCGCCATCTATTGAGCTGCGGGGTAACCTTTATGCTCTCTCTCTCTCTCTCTCTCTCTCTCTCTCTCTCTCTCTCTCTCTCTCTCTCTCTCTCTCTCTCTCTCTCTCTCTCTCTCTCTCTCTCTCTCTCTCTCTCTCTCTCTCTCTCTCTCTCTCTCTTCTCTTCTCTCTCTCTCTCTCTCTCTCTCTCTCTCTCTCTCCTCTCTCTCTCTCTCTCTCTCTTCTCGCTCTCTCGCTCTCTCTCTCTCTCTCTCTCTCTCTCTCTCTCTCTCTCTCTCTCTTTCAGGCGTTCAATACTATAACACCGCTTCATTTAGGGTAGATTAGGTAAGACCAGGGGGGTGGGGTGTGTGGGGAATCGCTCTTCTTATCTATCTCTTAACCACTTTTGGTGCGTGCGGGGGTAATTTTGATCCTACCCTGTTTCGCCCCATTAGTTTGAAAGTTTTAAGATGTTTCATCCCATTTTTTTTGGCGAACTTTAAGGCGCTTCAACCCATTTAAGCATTCATTATATTTTTTCTGGGCGAGCGATAGCCAGACTGTAACTGCGGCCGGACATTTGTGTATTGAGAACAATTTACAAATTTAGCTTGAAGGGGATATAGGAAGGTTATTTTTTACTTTAAAGGATGTCTGGGTAGGTGTTGTTGGTAGCCCGGGGGACAAACTACCGGTCCATTACTCGATAATGGACCGGTAAAAAAATCAAGCAAAATCCTCAACAATAGTCAAACTAAATATAATAATAACCCCCAAGACGTTGGATGAGATAGTGTTAAGGGTATATATTGGTATGCTAGGGTGTTATCTCTTGTCTCTCTCTCTCTCTCTCTCTCTCTCTCTCTCTCTCTCTTTCATACATACATACACACACACACACTCTATTTACCGAATCCCATGTTAGATTAAGGCAGATTAGGTAGCGTTATATGCTTGTTCTCTCTCTCTCTCTCTCTCTCTCTCTCTCTCTCTCTCTCTCTCTCTCTCCCATGGTTCAATACTAAGAGGTCACTCCATAATACACTACCACCACCACACGCTAGATAACGGCAGATTAGGTCACGTCAGGTCCCGTATGTTACAGCCGTCACTTGTTACAGTCTTAAGCCGGTATCACACGAGCGCTTTTTCCCTCAACATTTATACCTAACACTGGTCTGGCAGCTTATGAGGCTAACATTTATTATATTTCTGCTACCTACATTTATCTATCATCAGTCTAGTTTCAGATACCGGTACCAGTGCTAAATAGTCCAGAAATGTATAAGGTTGTCTCCCCTAGATGAGTTGCCGACCAAGGCTAACGAGTCCCATCCACCCAGATACCAGTGCTTAATAGTCCAGAAATGTTGCCAGAAATTTTTTGATTATCGAATGTTGACTCTAAAAGCTCTCGTGTGATACCGGCTTTACTTATTATAGCCTACCGCGAATTTGGCTACAATTTCCTGTGAGAGAAACGTCGCAATCACTCACGCTAGCTAAATGAATAATTGGCCATGTGCGAGTTTCAGGCGATAAGTAAGTTGGAGCTGTAGACATTGGTATATAGCAGAATTAACACCTAAATTTCAGCTATAGTGCATACCGGTATATAAATTCATACGATATATAAATTCAAATTCAACAAACTTTCTATTCATCGCTCGCCAGGATAAAATTGACACCTAAATGTCACAAAGGTCTTAAAATTATAAAGAAATGGGGCGAGAGGTCTTAAGAATGCCAAATTAAATGAGGCGAACGTCTTGGTAGAGGGAGTGAAGATTTGAAGAGACAGAAAAGGGAAAGGTACGAGAGTGATGAAAGTAAGAGAAGTGTAAATGAGTAATTTGGGAGGAATTTAAGTGGAGGGAGTGTACGAATTTTTTCTGGAAAGAGGTCAAGAAAGTTAAGGAGGGTGGTAAGAGAAGTAGGTTAATAAGAGAGTGAAAGACAAAAATGGGCGACTGCTAACAGAGAAGGAAGAAAGAGTCGAGAGATGGAGGGAACACTTCAATGAATTGTTTAATGTAGGGAATGAAACGCCGACAAACATAATTGGATAGGATATGGGAGGGAGAAGAAAAGAAGGAGGAGGTGGGGATCAAAAGGTCAGAATTGTGTGAGGCCTTGAAAAGGGTGAAGATGGGTGAGAGCATCAGGAATAGATGGAGTGTGAGGAAATGCTGAAGTATGGTGGTGAGATAGTGATTGAATGGGTATGGATAATATGTAAACTAGCATGGGGAAGGAAGGTGCCTGAAGGATGGAAGACAGGCATTAATAGATTGGAGTAAGAAGTATAATCGTGAAAAGCAGTCGTGGATGGGAGGAAGGACGTTCGGATGACAGGGGACAAAGGTGCTTGGAGGCGATTCATTTGTGTTCACTCCTTTGGGGATAATGGCGTCAGGTAATATATAGATAGATATGTCTTAAAATCTCATAGCTAGGCTAATGGGGCTAAACATGAGGGAGAAAAGGGATCCAGAGACAAAACATCCACTTACTTTCAAGATTGATAATAATTATATGCTCGGGGTCTATAACCACAAACGACATCATCAGGGCCGAAAGATAGACCAGTGGAGGTGGAAGGGTCAAGGTCACATGGTGGATCCTGACACCATCCACATCATAAACAGTAAAAGCAGTAAGGGCAAATGATCTCGAAGGGGGATCTTGAGGATGATATATTAAGTTTGATGGAAGTTCAAGCCCCTCCCCCCACCCACAACCAAAACACACGGTGGCAACTAAAACAATAATATATCTATATTATAGATCATTAGACAATATTATATACCCGGGTAGATATTATATAATATATATAATATATAGTATAGAATATATATATATTATATTATATATATATATATATATATGTCTATATAAAATAGACTACCGTACTAAACAAACCTTATAAGGTTTGTTTAGTAGTCTATGTATATATAATTGGTTTAGTTTCCTCCCTAGACCTCCATCCAAGTAATTAATTAGCCTCAAAGGATCCCCCTTCGAGATAAAATTTGTACATTTCTCGGTAAAGACCAATGTTCCGGCCGAAGGCTGGTACTCCAAATTTCAGGCTCGCTATACCTCGCTGGCATACAATCGACACCTTAAATAGCACGAAAGGTCTTGTCTGATATTGAAAATAAGAAATCGGACGGCAGTGTTAACATCGCCGCAACTAATGGGGTGCGAACGTCCTAACATCTCAAAAATATAATGAGGATAAACGTGAGGGAGAAGGGAGTCCAGAAAAAGCAACTACCTCACCCATAATGAGCGATACTGATAGCCTCATTAACTGAGGCATCATTAGCGGGTTTGGAACAAGTGTACCGTAAACCTCATCTTGTAGCTAACCCAGAACCCCTATTAAACCCTTCTGGACCAGTTGCGTTTTTTTCATTATATTCTGACAACTATTATACGATATTATTGAGCTTAGGAAGGATGTCTACCAATCAATAGGCTACAGACTGTACCAATCAATGATATTAGAGCTATCATATATCCTTCTTAAGCTTCATAACATCGTCTAAATGTAGGTAGAATACAATTAAAAAGATGTAGTCGGTACAGAAATGGGTTAGAATCACTATACTGTGTTCCCAACTAGGTAGGCCTGACATCGTGAACCCCTAACCTCTGTCAATCAAAAAGGGCTAGAGCCAATGAGCTGTAACATTATACCACCTATTCCATGGCTCGACCCTTCCCAATGGCTAGAAAGATTTAGCTCGGTTTACCGGTACTTTAGTTCGTTTGTGAAATTGTGAGTTAGAGGGGATTACTAAACATATACTTTTGGCCTACGTATTTGGAACAGGGTTTAGTATGCCTCACCGCTAATAACAGGGTATAGTATGCCTCACCTGATAATAATAAAACTAACCAGTAAGCCTACATATTGTTAGTCAAAACATTATTCTATTACTACCTGATCTTATAGCTAACTCAGAACTCTATGTTGGTCAAGTATTTCCTAGTATTTTTCCTGGCGAGCGGTAGCGAGCCAGCATATATTAATTTTTGTTTGACAGCAAACTAAATTTGTACATTGATTTTCGATAGAAAAATGTCTCCGGCGAAGCCGGATTTCTCCATACCGGTTACAATGGTGGGCTCGTCTATCGCTCGACAGGAAGAAATAGACACCGGGATGGGGATAAACGTATTTAAAGACAATAGGCTGAATGGCGGCCGAATGGCATACAAGCCAAAATGAAAAGAAAGAACAGGAGGACAAAGTTGAAAATAAAGCAGGTGAAACGTAATTACATAGTAAACAACCATGTAGTGATCGATATTGATAGCCTACATTAACGTGGGCATCATTAGCCTATCTTATTATTGATAACCTCCCCGGCATTAGGATGGAGTAAATCCAAGCTTGCTATAGGGAGAGGGGTTGGAGGGTTGGTTTTGTTTTGATAAGGCGCTTGGGTTAGTAATTATGAAAATCCACTTAACCCCTTCTGTTCTACGAAACGTCTTTTTAATTGTCGTATGCTAGATAACATTGGATGATATTGTTGCAAGATTGCGAAGGATCTTGTACCGGCGACGTCTTTTTAGTTATACTTCTAGTTAATTTTGGACGGTTTCGTGCAGGTTAAGTCGGATCCGTGGTAGTGAAAAGGGTTTTGTACGTGAGATAGTTCGAAGCATGTTACATGCTTGTACGGCCCTTTTTAAACTGAATAAAATTGTTTTTTTAAACCAAAAATAAAAAAACGTCGCCGGTACAGCAAGAGGTGAATCAAAATATAGGTATACAAACGGCTACCGTGTAACTCAACTGTTCATACCAATATACTCCAATGAAGGAATATTGTAGTAAGAAGCCACATATATATAGGGATAGAAAGGTAAATCACTACCAATATAGGCTTACCAATGAAGTTATAAACCATTTTAATCACTATCAGTAGGACCTCCTATAAACCAATGTTTTTATACACCTTTTAATCACTATCAAGATACCCAAATGTTTTTATACACCTTTTTAATCACTATCAAAATACCCCCCGGTACCCAATGTTTTCTACACCTTTTTGTTACCTTTGTTATGCCCTTCATTGGCGTCAGGCCATCATAAATAAATAGGCACAAATGGTGGAATAAAGATATTTCAACTTGTCCGCTGGCTAAAAACATGTGCTAATGATAGAGTAAAATCCTCACAAAATGACGAAGAACGGAGTGTGAAATTTGTAGAGCTACGAAGCAAAAGCCAAAAAATTAAATTAAAGCAAAGTAAAAAAGACCCCAGTGTTACATATAGCGAATCAAAAAAAACAAAACCCGAAAGAATTCTAGAGGTATATCATAAAGAAAAAAGTAGATACTTCAAACTTTTTTGGACCGTTAGTCGATGAAAATGGAGAATACACACAAAGACGAAGTACAAATGGAGTACTTGCCCTCAATACCTTCTTTGCATCCGTTTTTACAACAGAAGACCTCAGTTGATATCCCTACACCATCGCCAATTCAGCTTGCAATTCAGATGTTCTAAGCAATATCACCGTTACAGAGAGAGAAGTATTGATAACTGTTTAGATAAAATCACAAGGTAAGTAAGGCCGCCCTGGACCTGATACAATCTCGCCTAGAATTATAAAGGAAGCTAAGGATGAGCTCTCCAAACCACGGACATTACTATTCAATAAATCCTTGCAGTCTGGACACTTATGCCTGATGCCGCCTTGGCTCTAAGCTAGCCAACGTAACACCGCGATATTAAACAAAGGCAGCTAAATACCTACCCAGTACACTCTCGTCCAATTAGCTTAACCTCATATTGTATGTCAAAAATGCTAGAAAAAAAAGAAAAGGATATAAGAGACAGACTACTAAATTCACTTAGAGGAAAATAACATACTTAAAGATATATCAACCACGGCTTTCGTAAAAAAGGGTCGTGTTTAGAAAACGACTTAGACTTCTTCCCACGATATCCTCAACCTCTACGCATGAGAGTAACGCTTGTAGTAATTATAAGTACCTTGATTTTCAAAAGGCCTTTGACAAAGTTTCCCACAAAAACGTTTGAACTGCCTAAAACTAAAAAGCGCATGGAATACAAGATGAAGGTTGTGTTGAAATGGATAGAAAATTGGCCCTCAGCGACACGAAAGCAAAGAGTAGTCATAAACGGTAAGGAATCTAAATGGACCAATGTAAGAAGTAGAGGGTTACCCCAGGGATCGGTACTAGGACCAATTCTACTTTACTAATTTACATCTAAACGACATAGATGAGGGTCTTTACCTGTAACAATCTCAAAATTTGATGACGATACAAAAATTGCAAATAGCGTACTCTTCAAAAGAACAAGTGGACGATATGTAGCCAAAAACACATTCTAGAAAAATTGTCATGGGGGCCCAAAATTGGCAAATTAATTTCAATGCGGATAAATGTAAAGTACTACATATCGGATACCTAAATGAGAAAGCAAAACTATTCGATGAATGGCACTCAGCTTAAGAATGTAAACAGAGAAAACCGATCTGGGAGTAACAATATCGAGTAACCCTTTAAAACAGAGTCAAACAATGTTCAGAAGTTGTTAAGAAGGCAAAAAACAAAATAATTGGCTTTATAGGCAGGTCATTTGAGCATAAATACAAAGAAGTTATCCTAACCCTTTACAATTCCTTAGTCCGCCCTCTTCTGGAATAGTGCGTTCACTCCTGGTGACCTTATTCACCAAAAAGATATAAACAAGCTAGAAACGAGTTCAAACGTAGAGTTACCAAAAAGAATACCTAGCCTAAGAGAAACAACCCATACGAAGAGCGTCTTAGAGAATTAAATCTATTTCCTTTAACCCAGCGCAAGATTAAGAGGTGTGAACTTAATTCAAGTGTTCAAAATAATCAAAGGAATCAACACTCTGAACTGTAGTAAGTACTTCACAATCGCCCAATCTAATTACAACGCGGGGAAAACGGTTGCAAAATTATTGGTAAATCTTTTAACTCCCACGAATCTAAGAATTTTGTTCTTTCCAATTCGCGGTGTCAACATTGTGTAATGGGCTTCCCTCGGCCTGTTATAGAATGCATCACCGGTGATTCATTTAAACTCCGCCTAGGACCAAATATCTCACAATCAAACCCGCAGAAACTGACTGCGTTTGTAAATGAATAACTTTATTGTGTAACCCCCTCCTCAGTTACTAACCCATCTGTCCCCTACTTAACTTCCTAAATCCTGCCGTACGGGACATTGTTTCCCT
>CM064497.1:14838126-14930918 GCA_032716605.1 Paralithodes platypus | reverse complement strand
CAATAGTCAAAACTAAATATTAATACTAACCCCAAGACGTGGCTGAGATGAGATAGTGTTTGTTAAGGGGGTATATATTATTGGTTTATTATGCTAGGGTGTGTTGGGGTTGATTCTCTTGTTTCTTCGCCTCCCTCTCTCTCTCTCTTCTCTCCTCTCTCTCTCTCTCTCTCTCTCTCTTCTCTGCATAAATATATATCATAATACATACACACCAACACCCCACCAGACACTCTAATTTTACCGAAATCCCATGTTAGATTAAGGCAGCTTGAGGGTAGCGTTATGTATATGCTTTGTTCTCTCTCTCTCTTCTCTTCTCTCTCTCTATCCTCTCTCCTCTCTCTCTCTCTCTCTCTCTCTTCTCCTCTTCTCTCTCTCCCATTGGTTTCTCAATACTAAGAGCGGCGTCACACTCCATAATACACTACCACCACCACACGCTAGATAACGGCAGATTTGGTCACGTCAGGTCCCGTATGTTACAGCCGTCACTTGTTACAGTCTTAAGCCGGTATCACCACTGGAGCGCTTTTTCACTCAACATTTATACCTAACACTGGTCTGGCAGCTTATGATATAAAGGCTAACATTTATTATATTTCTGCTACCTACATTTATCTATCATCAGTTTAGTTCAGATACCAGTGCTAAATAGTCCAGAAATGTATAAGGTGTGTTTACATAGATGAGGTTGCCGACCAAGGCTTAACGAAGTCCATCCACCCAGATTACCAGTGCTTTAATAGTCCAGAAATGGTTGCCAAGAAATTTCTTGATTATCGAATGTTGACTCTAAAAGCTCTCGTGTGATACCGGCTTTACTTATTATAGCCTACCGCGAATTTGGCTACAATTTCCTGTGAGAGAAACGTCGCAATCACTCACGCTTAAGATAATATGAATAATTGGCCATGTGCGAGTGGTTTCAGGGCGATAAAGTAAGTTGGAGCTGTAGACATTATATTGTAGACATTGGTATATAGCAGAATTAACACCTAAATTTCAGCTATAGTGCACACCGGTATATAAATTCATACGATATATAAATTCAAATTCAACAAACTTTCTATTCATCGCTCGCCAGGGATCATAAACTTGACACCTAAATGTCTACAAAAATGGTCTTAAAAATTATTAAAGACAGAAAATGGGGGCGGGGAGAGGGTCTTAAGAATGCCAAATTAAATGAGGCGAACGGTCTGGTTAGAGGGATGAACGTGTTAAGGGTTAGTGAAGATTTGAGACCAGAAAACGGGGAAAGGTATACGAGAGATGTAGTGATGAAAGTAAGAGAAGTGTAAATGAGTAATTTGGGAGGAATTTAAGTGGAGGGAGTGTGTACGAAATATTTTTCTCGGGGAAAAGAAGGTCAAAGGAAAGGTTAAGGAGGTGGTAAGGAGGGTGTAAGAGACAAAGAGAAAGAAGTAGGTATTTAATAAGGAGGATTAGGTGAAAAGGACCAAAAATGAGGGGCGGGACATGCTAACAGAGAAGAAAGAAAGAAAGAGGTTCGAGAGATTAGGAAGGGAACATTTCAATGAATTGTTTAATGTAGGGAATGAAACGCCGACAAACATAATTGGATAGGATATGGGAGGGGAGGAAGAAAAAGAAGGAGGCGGTTGGGGGGAGGAGGTTGGGGATGGTGGATCAAAAGGTTCAGAATTGTGTGATGGCCTTTGAAGAAAGGGGTGGTGAGTGAAGATTGAAGATGGGTGAGAGCATCAGGAAAATAGATGGAGTGTGAGGAAATGCTGAAGTATGGTGGTGAGATAGTGATTGAATGGGTATGGATAATATGTAAACTAGCATGGGAGAAGGGAAGTGTGCCTGAAGACTGGAAGACAGGCATACTAGATTGGAGTTAAGAAGTATAATCGTGAAAGCAGTGTTGGATGGGAGGAAGGACGTCGGCTGACAGGGGACAAAGGTGCTTGGAGGCGATTCATTTGTGTTCACTCCTTTGGGGATAATGGCGTCAGGTAATATATAGATAGATATGTCTTAAAATCTCATAGCTAGGCTAATGGGGCTAAACATGAGGGAGAAAAGGGATCCAGAGACAAAACATCCACTTACTTTCAAGATTGATAATAATTATATGCTCGGGGTCTCTAACCCACAAACGACATCATCAGGCCGAAAGATAGACCAGTGGAGGTGGAAGGGTCAAGGTCACACTGGTGGCTCCTGACACCATCCACATCATAAACAGTAAAAGCAGTAAGGGCAAATGATCTCGAAGGGGGATCTTGAGGATGATATATTAAGTTTGATGGAGTTCTAGGGTGGAAACTAAAACAATAATATATATATATATATATATATATATATCATAGACATATATATATACCCCGGTATATATATATATATATTATATATATATATATATATATATATATATATATATATATATATATATATATATACAGTATATTATATATATATATATATATATATATATATATATATATAAATAGACTACCGGTACTAAACAAACCTTATAAGGTTTGTTTAGTAGTCTATGTATATATAATTGTTTTAGTTTCCTCCCTAGACCTACATCAAGCTTAATTAATTAGCCTCAAGATCCCCCTTCGAGATAAATTTGTACATTTCTCGGTAAACAAATGTTCCGGCCGAAGGCTGGTACCTCCAAATTTCAGGCTCGCTATACCTCGCTGGCATACAATCGACACCTAAATAGCACGAAAGGTCTTGATATTGAATAAGAAATCGGACGCAGTGTTAACATCGACAAACTAATGGGGCGAACGTCATAACATCTCAAAAATAATGAGGATAAACGTGAGGGAGAAGGGAGTCCAGAAAAAGCAACTACCTCACCCATAATGAGCGATACTGATAGCCTCATTAACGGCGGCATCATTAGCGGTTTGAACAAGAGTACCGTAACCTCATCTTGTAGCTAACCCAGAACCCTATTAACCCCTTCTGTACCAGTTGCGTTTTTTTCATTATATTCTGACAACTATTATACGATATTATTGAGCTTAGGAAGGATGTCTACCAATCAATAGGCTACAGACTGTCCCAATCAATTATATTAGCTATCATATATCCTTCTTAAGCTTCATAAAATCGTCTAAATGTAGCTATAATACAATTAAAAAGATGTCGTCGGTACAGAATGGGTTAATCACTATACTGTGTTCCAAATAGGTAGGCCAGAAATCGTGAACCCTAACCTCTGTAACTCAAAAAGGGCTAGAGCAAATGGGATGTACATTATAACACCTATTCCCTGGCTGACCCTTCCCATTGCTAGAAATATTAGCTCGGTTACCGGTACTTTAGTCGTTTGTGAAATTGTGAGTTAGAGGGATTACTAAACAATACTTTTGGCCTACGTATTTGGAACAGGGTATAGTATGCCTCACCTGATAATAACAGGGTATAGTATGCCTCACCTGATAATAACAGGGTATAGTATGCCTCACCTGATAATAACAGGGTATAGTATGCCTCACCTGATAATAATAACTAACCCAGAAGCCTACCTATTGTTAGTCAAAACATTATTAATATACCTTACCTGATCTTATAGCTAACTCAGAACTCTATGTGTCACTAGTATTTCCTAGTATTTTTCCTGGCGAGCGGTAGCGAGGCAGCATATATATATTTTTGTTTTGACAGCAAACTAAATTTGTACATTTTTCGATAGAAAAATGTCTCCGGCGAAGCCGGATTTCTCCATACCGGTACAATGTGGGCTCGCTATCGCTCGCCAGGAAGAAATCGACACCTGGATGGGGATAAACGTCTTAAAACAATAGGCTGAATGGGGCCGAATGGATACAAGCCAAAATGAAAGAAAGAACAGGAGACAAAGTTAAATAAAGCAGGTGACCCGCTCATTAATAGTAAACAACCCTAGTGATCGATATTGATAGCCTCATTAACGAGGGCATCATTAGCCTAATTATTATTGATAACATCCCCGCCTTAGGATGGAGTAAATCAAGGCTTCTATAGGGAGAGGGGTTGGCGGGTTGGTTTTGTTTTGATAGCCGCTTGGGTTAGTAATTATGAAAATCCACTTAACCCCTTCTGTTCCGAAACGTCTTTATAATTCTATGCTAGCTACATTTGGATGATATTGTGCAGATTGCGAAGGATCTTGTACCGGCGACGTCTTTTTAGTTATATTCTAGTATATTTGGACGGTTTCGTGCAGGTTAAGTAGGATTCGTGGTAGTGAAAAGGGTTAAGTGAGATAGTTCGAAGCATGTTACATGCTTGAGGCCCTTTTTAAACTGAATAAAATCGTTTAAACCAAAAATAAAAAAACGTCGCCGGTACAGAAAGGGTTAACAAAATATAGGTATACAAACGGTACCGTGTAACTCAAATGTTCATACTAATATACTCCAATGAAGGAATATTGGTAGTAATAAGCCCATATAATATAGGGATAGAAAGGTAAATCACTACCAATATAGGCTACCCAATGAAGTTATAAACCATTTTAATCACTATCAGTAGGACCTATAACCAATGTTTTTATACACCTTTTTAATCACTATCAATATACCCAATGTTTTTATACACCTTTTTAATCACTATCAATATACCGGTACCCAATGTTTTTCTACACCTTTTTGTACCTTTGTTATGCCCTTCATTGGCGTACAGGCCATAATAATAGGCCCAAATGGTGGAATAAAGATATTTCAAACTGTCTGCTTGCTAAAAAATGTGCTAATGATAGATTAAAATCCTCACAAAATGACGAAGAACGGGTGAAATTTGTAGAGCTACGACGCAAAGCCAAAAATTAAATTAAGCAAAGTAAAAAGACCCTAGAGTTACATATAGCGAATCAAAATAAAACAAACCCGAAAGAATTCTATAGTTATATCAGAAAGAAAAAAGTAGATACTTCAACTTTTGGACCGTTAGTCGATGAAAATGGAGAATACACCAAAGACGAAGTACAAATGAGTACTGCCCTCAATACCTTCTTTGCATCAGTTTTTACAACAGAAGACCTCAGTGATATCCCTACACCATCGCCAATTCAGATTGATAATTCAGATGTTCTAAGCAATATCACCGTTACAGAGAGAGAAGTATTGAACTGTTTAGATAAACTCTAGGTAAATAAAACGCCTGGACCTGATACAATCTCGCCTAGAATTCTAAAGGAAGCTAAGGATGAGCTCTCCAAACCACTGACATTACTATTCAATAAATCTTTGCAGTCTGGAACTATGCCTGATGCCTTGGAAGCTAGCCAAAGTAACACCGATATTAAAAAAAGGCAGCAAATACCTACCCAGTAACTATCGTTCAATTAGCTTAACCTCAGTTGTATGTAAAATGCTAGAAACGGTCATAAGAGACAGACTCGTAAATCACTTAGAGGAAAATAACATACTTAAAGATACTCAACACGGCTTTCGTAAAAAACGTTCCTGTTTAACAAACCTCTTAGACTTCTTCCACGATATCCTCAACCTCTACGATGAGAGTAAAGCTGTAGATATTATATACCCTGATTTTCAAAAGGCCTTTGACAAAGTTCCCCACAAACGTTTACTGCTAAAACTAAAAGCGCATGGAATACAAGACGGTGTGTTGAAATGGATAGAAAATTGGCCTCAGCGACAGAAAGCAAAGAGTATCAGAAACGGTACGGCAGCTAAATGGACCAATGTAAGTAGAGGGTTACCACAGGGATCGGTACTAGGACCAATTCTCTTTCTAATTTACATCAACGACATAGATGAGGGTCTCACCTGGACAATCTCAAAATTTGCTGACGATACAAAAATTGCAAATAGCGTACTCTCAAAAGAACAAGTTGGACGATATGCAACACAATCTAGATAAATTGTCATGTTGGGCCCAAATTTGGCCAAATTAATTTCAATGCGGATAAAGTGTAAAGTACTACATATCGGATAACCTAAATGAGAAAGCAAACTATTCGATGAATGGCACTCAGCTTAAGAATGTAAACAGAGAAACCGATCTGGGAGTAACAATATCGAGAACCTAAAACAGAGTCAACAATGTTCAGAAGTTGTTAAGAAGGCAAACAAAATAATTGGCTTTATAGGCAGGACATTTGAGCATAAATCCAAAGAAGTTATCCTAACCCTTTACAATTCCTTAGTCCGCCCTCTTCTGGAATAGTGCGTTCAATCCTGGTGCCCTTATTACCAAAAAGATATAAACAAGCTAGAACGAGTTCAACGTAGAGTTACCAAAATGATACCTAGCCTAAAGAACAAACCATACGAAGAGCGTCTTAGAGAATTAAATCTATTTCCTTTAACCCAGCGCAGATTAAGAGATGACTTAATTCAAGTGTTCAAAATCATCAAAGGCATCAACAATATGAACTGTAGTAAGTACTTCACTATCGACCAATCTAATTACACGCGGGGAAACGGTTGCAAAATTATTGGTAAATCTTTTAACTCACACGAATCTAAGAATTTCTTCTTCAATCGAGTTGTCAACTTGTGGAATGGGCTTCCGAGACGTTATAGACTGCAGCACCGTTGATTCATTTAAACTCCGCCTAGACAAATATCTCGCATCAAACTTGCGACTGACTGCGTTTGTAAATGAATAACTTTATTTTATCCTCCCCTCAGTTACTAACCCATCTGTCCCCTACTTACTTCCTAATCCTGCCACGGACATTAGTTCCCTTTCCAATGTTCCCTTACCCACTCTAAACCACTGTTTGGACACTTGATCCTCAGTGTTTTGGAGGACAAGCAGCCTAGAAGGGTCACTAGACCTGTTGTTGCTTGATTTCCTTTGTGTACTGTGTAGGGTAGTAAACATAAGAATACGATTGGGTACCGGAAACTATGAGCACTCTGTATCGTAATAGGTAAAGTCTCGCGTTAGCTATAAAATCATTTAAGGGGTTTTCCTGGACCCCCTTCTCCCTCATGTTTAGCCCCATTAGCTTTGAAATTTTAAGACGTTCGCCCCATTAGCTTGGCGATTAAAAAGACATTTCGCCCCATTTATTAGTCAATTTTAAGACCTTTCGTACCATTTAAGTGTCGATATTTAACTGGCGAACAATAGTGAACCTGTAATTTAAGTAGAACAGGCCTTCGGCCAGTTTATTCTAAGCTTGATGGAGGTCTAGAGAGCAAACTAAAAATGTTAAAATGAAGGGGGTATCACACGAGCTTTTATCGTCAATATTTGTATGGTATGGTAACATCTCGAGACAAGTATCGGACACTAGACTGAAAACATAATACGTTAGGAGGCAGACAGATTTTAAAAGTTTCCCTTACAAGCTGCCAGACCAGGATAAATGTTGAGGGAAAAAGCGCTCGAGTAAAACCGGATTTAGTGATCAGAGAATTATTCAGAGAGAAAGGTCGTACACTGCCTCCTTTACTGTAAAATATATATAAATATACATTAAGAAAACTAAAATTAAAGTGTCCATAGTAATCTATCCATTTACTGATATATTGTACGGTAATAAACCCAACAAATAGAAGGATAGACAGGTGAATCAACTATCAATACATGGCATATTTATAGTAGATTTACCTTTCCATCCCATATAAGCCTACGGTACCCTTTGAGTGAATATACCATTGTCCACACTTGATTCTCTAGTGTGTATATTCAACTCACATAATTCAGTATTGGTTGACAACATGGCGGCTATTAAAGCGAGGTTGGTGGTACTCAGCAGGTAATTACTGAGTGAAGGAGGTCGTACTTTGTCTTCTCGGGTCCAGGATTTAATTAGTGTAATCAGCCGGGGTTTATGAAGGAGGTCGCTTCGTAAACAGTCTCTTCGTACAGTCGGTTCGTGGTCTATTTACGGTGGATTGGCACGAGGGGTCTTGACGGTCATTTTTCATCCCCGCAATAATATTTTGGCAACTATTTGACAACATTGGTCTTTCCCAGCTGATAGTCAATTGAATCCCTTAGTAGCCGATATCTCCAGACTTGATGGAAAAATATTAATTTACACTCACACACACCAGGATTATTTTGTTTTATCATATTGGCTATATATATATAGATATATATATATATATATATATATATTATATATATATATATATATATAGATATATATACATATATATATATTATATATATATATATATATATATATATATATATATATATACTGTATATATATATATATATATATATATATATATATATATACCGTATATATAGATAGATACACACACACACACAATTTTCCTAACTCGTTCCAAAAACCCTAAACCAAGTCTCAAAGGCCTGGCAAGCCAGAAAGTAGAGTAGGCTATAGAACCACAGTAATATAATACTTCAATATAAGCTTATGGCCTTATGGGATATTTTATAGCAAGGGGGGGGGGAGAGAGTGAGAGTGAGTGTATGTATGTATACTGTATGTATGCGTGTGAGTGTGTGTGTGTCTGTATGTGTGTGTGTGCATGTGTTACACAGAGTTGCAAGGAAGAGTTAGCATCTCAAAGATCTTGCGATCCATTCCTAGGAGATAGGCTACTCTAAGTGGAGTGAAAGGTGATTGTGTAGTGAGTGCACTAGGCCTATGCCCATTGCAGAATATGCAAAAACACTACCGCTAGTTACTCTATTCTTGAACTGCTCTACTGATGAATTATTTACAAGTTTTGAGGGAAGTTTGTTCCAGGTAGAACATATCTTATATATATGCGAAAAAGTTGCTGCACAAAATAGTGCTGAACCTCTTCAATATAAATAACAGCCATGGTTGCGTGTTAAATTCCAATGCATGGAATTTGTTTTGTTATAATTCACTTTTTCTAATATATTACGTATTTCAATTATTACAATGAGTTGACCTCGTTGTCTACGTGTTGCCAACGAAAAGACATCAAAACCTCTCAACCGGTCATCATAGCTCAGCTTTCTTCTTGATGGAGAGAGCTACATAGACCTTTTCCTATTTATATTAAAGAGAAGGGAAATCCTACACGGAAAAAGTATGTCATTTCATTCACATGTCGTAGGATCTATATCTACTGTATATACCGGTATATATATATATATATATATATATATATAGATATATAATTATATATAATTATATATATATATATATATATATGATATATATATAGTTATATATATATATATATATATATATAGCCTATACGGCACACACATTACAGCCTTCCATTTTGCTATTGTCACCCTCCAATTTGTAGCAACTTGACTAACTTCAAATTTTGGCATGAGCAACTTGTATTGTCTATACAGCCTGTGTATATATTTCACTCATACCACTACCACCACAACCATCAGCTCCTTGCCTCGCCATGCTCCTCCCTATCACCACCATCATCACCACTACCACCATCACCACCACTAGCACCATCCTCCTCCCTGTCACCACCACCACCACCATCCTCCTCCCTGTCACCACCACCTTTGACATCACCAACATCGTAATCAATACCTCTCTCTCTCTCTGTCTCTCTCTCATATGTGTCCCTTCTCCCTCTTGTTTTCAACCCTCTCCAATTTCCATTTTCTTTCAATCTCTCTTTCACTAACACATTCACCCTCTCTCTCTCTCTCTATCTATCTATCTATCTAGTTATCTACCTCTCTCTCTCTCTCTCTCTCTCTCTCTCTCTCTCTCTCTCTCTCTCTCTCTCTCTCTCTCTCTCACACACACAGCTATTATCGACATATTAATCGGTATTCAGCATTTGACTACAATAAAGCTAATCTTGGTTGATATAATCGGCTGGAGTTAGCTAGACACACAGAACATCGAGACAGGCTAATGCAGGGGAGGAGTTACAGGAGGTACTTTTAACACTTTCTGATCCGACATTTTGGTGGTTATTATTTGTAATTATTATTGAGGATTTTTCTTGTCTTTGCCATTTTGGAGTAATGTATATTAGTTTGTCGCCTAGGCTAACAAAAACGCCTTCCGGACTTCCTTAAAAAAAAAAAAAAAAAAAAAAATGCTCACCCAGACCCCTTTCAAGCTAAATTTTGTAACTACCTTTTTTATCGAAATATTTCCCGGCCAAAGGCCGATTTCTTATAAGATACAGGATCAGTATCGCTCGCCCGGAAAAGAATGACACATGAATAGGCTGAAGCGTCTTATCATCTCTAAACTAATGGGGTGAAACGTCATAAAATCTTTAAACTAATTGACCGAAACAAGGGGGGGGGGGCACGAAATTATAATGAAGTGGGGCGAAAGGTCTCAAAATCGCCAACCTAATGGAACGAACGTCTCAAAACTAATGTCGGTAAACAGAAAGGAGAAGAGGGTCCAGAAAAAGCAACTACCTCCCCCCTTAACCCAATTACCTGGTTGTAATGCATAATAAACACATGCATAAAACTCCACACACTTTCTATCCATCAAAAGCTTAGATAGGTTTGGTAAGTTTTGTGAACTCCTTCAGTCCGATTACGCCTTTTTACCCGTTTGATCTGGCTATAGCTAGACGATGTTATGCAGCTTAAGAAGGACCTATGTAATGCAGAGGGTGTATTGACCCCTTTGAGTACTGAACATAGATTATAAGCTAAATAAAATCGTCTAATGGTAACCAGAATAAGATGAAAAATACGTCATCGTGCTGAAGGGGTTGAATACCAGTGCCTACAGCTCCAACTTCCTTATAGCCAGTAATAACCACCACCACCAACCCCCCCCCCCCACCACCACCATCACCACTACCACCAATATCACCACTACCACCACCATAACAACCACTACCATCAAAATAGTACAAGTGAACTCAGGAATTCTCTCCCTCAATCAATCTTTCCTTCATCCTATGACTTAAACTGCTTTAAATTTCGTGTGCCCAGGCATGTTGACCCCAACGTCCCTTCAATTTGGCTTTCACTGTTTGTGGCTTTGGGGGTGACACTCGTTACATGCAACCTGCCTTTTGTCTCCTTCATACACATAGGACATAATTAAACTCGCAAGTGGTCAATTGCGTCATCATACACTACTGCAGACATACTGAGTGGGTGAATCTTCATCACTAAAGAGAATTCAAGTTAACCTGGCAGAAACAACACTGCCATATATTTGTATAGCCTTTATTAAATAAAGGCAGAGTCACACAAATACTTAAGGGAGACCACACCGCTTTGTTTATCTTTCTCTCCCTCTCTCTTTGGCTTGTATCCATTCGGCCCCATTCAGCCTACTGTTGTAAGACGTTTAAACCCCATCCAGGTGTCAATATTTTCCTGGCGAGCGGTAGCGAGCCAGCATATATATATATTTATTTTGATAGCAAGATAAATTTGTAAATTTTTCGATAGAAAAATTTCTCCGGCGAAGCCGGATTTCTTCATACAATGCTGGCTCGCTGTCGCTCGCCAGGAAGAAATCGACACCTGGATGGGGATAAACGTCTTAAAACAGTTGGCTGAATAGGGCCGAATGGATACAAGCCAGGGAAAAGGAGAGAAAGATAGAAAAAAGCCGGTGACCCCCCTTAAGAAAGGCCGTATAGGAAGTATAGAAAGGCAGGTCACCAATTTCTGCCAGGTTAGCTAGAATACACTTTATAGTCCGGTAGCCATGGCGCTGCACCTTGTTTTGTCGGATAAAGTTTTTTTTTTTTGCTGTTTCTTGTAGCTTGGGGGTACCTCTTCAAAATACAGGAGGGTGCCAAGTGGGCACCCTTGGACATTTTGAGATATTAACCCCATAAACACCAAAAATCACAAAAGAAACGTGATTTATTATCAAGTCCATCACCAGAGATGTCAGGGAGACAGTGGTCAACAAAAATCATCATCTCCTCCTGTCAACCAAACTACCAGCCCAGAAAGTTGTCCTGTCATCCATTGAAAACAAAAAACAGCTGAACAAATTACTGTGTGAGGAACTGAGCAAAGACAGGCTATTTCATCTACGGAGCACAAAGAAGCACAAGTTGGTGGTGACAGGTGAGGACCCATGTCCCATCGAGATCAGGATGGAAGAAAGACGGGACAGATATGATCTAGAAAATCAGCAGGAAGAAGCTGACACCATCATCGTCCAACAAGTCCTGAGGTGTGCTGGAGAAGCCTATCACATCACTGTGGTTTCTGATGACACAGATGTGTTTGTCCTCCTCCTTCACCATTACCATCAGACAGGACTGGATGTACCACTAATCATGGATTCCCCCCCCCCCCCCCCCCCGCAAGGACAGAACAATAGTGGACATCAAGTCAACACTGGCCAAGCAGACACAAATTGTCGAACACCTTTTACCAGCCCATGCCATATCAGGATGTGACACTGTAGCATCGTACTATGGGTTGGGAAAAGGCTCTGTCATCAAAGCCCTGAAAGCTGGTTATAACCTATCAGCCATTGGCAACATGGATGCACCATTCCAGCAAGTCCTTGAACAAGCCACTGCCTTCATCTCAGCCTGTTATGGCATAACAGAGAGCATGGACATGTCCCACACAAGGCTACTTGTCTGGGGAAAAAAGAATGGGAAAGGATATATGTCTGCACCAAATCTGGCTGCTCTACCACCAACAAAGGAAGCATTCCTTGAAAATGTTAAGAGGGCCCACTTCCAAGCGTACTTGTGGCGAAATCTCGATGTGAATCAGCTACCAGCACTGGACCCAGAGGAATTTGGATGGGAAAAAGACACCTGTAACAGGGCACTGATCCCAATCCACCTACCATAAGATGCCAAACTTGTATTGTATTGTTTTGTAGATGTTTAGGTGACAATCACCACGGTCGATCTGGGGATCCGCCGCTGATGAGCGGCGGAATCTTTACGACTCTGGAATCTTTACGACTCTGAATCTTACGATTCTTTACAGGACTGAACATGCCATTTTTATCGGCAATAGCTCAGAGAAGAGTGTTGAGAGGGGAGAAGGGGTGTTGGAGAGAGAGGAAGGTATTGGAGTGGCTTTGTTATGTGTATTTTGTCTGCATACGTCGTCAGGATGTCCCCTGACTGGGTGCAAGCATGTGAAACATGCTAGGACGTACTACCGCACCCACTAAATGTCCGCCGTGGCAGGGATTCGATCCCGGGTCTTTCAGATTCACACGCGAGCGTGCTCACCACTTGACCACCACGGCCTGGGACACTTGTCCCAGACTACATCCTGAAGATGATCCGGTGTGGCAGCAAGAGTGAGACCCCTTGTGCTTCCAAGAAGTGCAGCTGTAAAGAACATGGTTTGCCATGCACGATGTTCTGTGCATGTTTCAGGGTAGGATGCTCAAGATCCTAAGTTTTGGGCATGAAGGGGTTAATATCTCAAAATGCCCAAGGGTGCCCACTGGGCACCCTCCTGTATTTTGAAGAGGTATCCCCAAGCTACAAGAAACAGTAAACAAAAAAAAATTATCCACAAAACAAGGTTCATCAATAAATCAGGCTATGGCTCCCGGACATTCGTGGTGTAAATCGGCACCCACATCTAAATTACCTTCCAATTGTTATACAAATTACTATAAACTTAATGTACCATAATTCATTATAAATTTAAAATTATACAGTACCCACACATATTGTATATGGTACACAACTATATGATCATCTTCATAATTATGGAAAAACACTGACGCCGGCATTTTGTCGAAAGGGAATGTTTCATATGATGCATCAGCGTGTCAGAATTGTTCAAGAAGATTTGTACCGTACCGGTAACATGACGTAACTTCGGACGGGGAGATAACTACGGACACTCTAGAAAAAATATACAATGAACCACAGTTATAGGATAAATACATGATGTTATGGAAAAAACAAGTATGTCTGCGGTGTTCTTCCATAATGCAGACATTTTTCCATAACTGTAGCTTACATACTTTCATCCAGAAATGTCCGACGTATAGCTCCTGTCCGAAGCTAGGTTATTTCACGGGGTACCATATTTCCCTCAAGGAAATTATATATGATACCGTTATCTAATATATAATAGGCTACTCGTTAAACCATCATGTTTATCACACTAATCTACTGGCATTGCTTATTCAGTATTGATCTTAACAGTAAGCCTACCTGTATGTTAGACTAAACGAATAACACCACTACCACCACCACCAACAACCACCACCACCAACAACCACCACCACCAACAACAATAACCACACCACCACCAACAACAACAACAATAACCACACCACACCACCACCACCACCAACAACAATAACCACACCACCACCAACAACAACAATAACCACACCACCAACAACAACAATAACCACAACACCACCACCACCAACAACAACAACATGATCACAACCTTCCACACACTGTCATTCATGTTCTTCCCTTTAACTCTGCAATCAGCCACATCTCCAACACCGTAAAACTATCTCTAAAGCGATAAAATTCAAGAGGGGAATGAGAGATGCGAGTAATAAAGGAAACGGAGAAAGGAGAAAAATTATGAAGAGGGGGATTAAGTAATTGATAAGAGAGAGAGCGAGAGAGAGGCAATGAATCAGTAGGCTGTCAACAAAACTATATATGAACAAAAAACCTTGCCCTGTCGTTGATACATACAATAATAACAGTATCACTCTTCCTATCGCCTCCATCACCAAGTATTGTCGTGAGCGCTATAGGTAGCGCCAAGGAACTTGACAATAATCTTGACCCCTTAACTTCTTATAACTCAAAATTATTGAAAGCAATCGGGCTGAAATTTCTATCATTTGGGAAGAGTCCACCAGGAAATAGGTGTGGATATTTACAGCCAGTTTGCTCAAAGTCCTTTTGAGTTACGAAGAGGTCAGGGGTCAAGATTATTGTCAAGTTCGTTGGCGCTACCTATAGTACAGTTACAGCCAATTGTATCCTTGAACCTTTTGTTTTGAAGAATCTGGGCTATAACAAAGCATTGTATTGTTTCGCTCGTTCGAGTAGTGTACGAGTTAACAAGCCTCCGTAACATAACAAGCAACAATACCAACACTAGCACCAGCACCAACAACAACAACAACAACATCTTAACCTCCACCCACTGTTTTGTCTTGCCTTTAAGAGGGGAATGGTTGCTTTTTCTGGACTCCCTTCAAGTTCTCCCTCATGTTTAACCCCATTAGTTTTGATAATTTAAGATGTTCTTTGTATTAGTCTGGCGATTTTAAGACCTTTCACCTAATTTCTTTGTCAATATTTGGACCATTTGTGCCATTTAGGCGCCGATTTTTTCCTGACGAGCGATAGCGAGTCTGTAGTTTTAAAAGGAAACGGCCTTTGTCCGGGAATTTTTCTACCGAAAACTGTACATATTTATGTATAAGGGGTGTTTTTCTTAAGCTTGGTGAAGGTCTACCGAGGAAACCAAAATATAAATAAATAAATAGACCAAAACAAAACCCCTTAACTCTATAATCAGACACATCGCCCTAATCTATATCAACACATCGCCATACACCGTAAAGACACAAATCTAAAGAAACGGGGCTAGAGAAAAACCACTTAACTATCAGACACGAGATCCTATAATCAGACACAATTAACTCTATAACAGACAAAGACAACTCATAAACAAAAAAATAAATTAAACACCAGGAGGAGAGAGGAGAGAGAGAGAGAGAGAGAGAGAGAGAGAGAGAGAGAGAGAGAGAGAGAGAGAGAGGAGTAAAGGAACAAAGAAATGAGGACATTGTGAAAAGGAAGATTGAGCGCCGTAATTAATAAGGAGCGAATGAAGATGTAGAACGGAAGGAGAGAGAGAGAGAGAGAGCTACAAGTAATAGTTAGTATCTCAGAGACCTTGCGGTTAATTCCGAGGAGATAATCGAAATGGAAGGAGAGAGACTGTTTAGTGCACTATACTCAATACAGAGAGAGAGAATAGAGTTAGAGAGAGTTATAGAGCCACCACAGCTATAACTCTACATTATTGTTAACAGTAATAGGATATAGACCAGACTAAAGACCAAAACTGTCACTTACAGGAGAATAATGGCATCTGTTTATATCCAGGCTAGGCTATGGTAGCGAGCGAGGCATTTGTTTTATTATAATACATCCACCAATCTATCTAGGTACTAATCAAAATATATCTATAAACAAACATAATATTTAAAGGTGGTCACCGGCTTTTTTTTTTTCTCTTTCTCTGACTTGTATCCATTTGGCCCCATTCAGCCAACTGTTTTAAGACGTTTATCCCCACCCAGGTGTCGATTTTTTCCTAGCGAGCGATAGCGAGCCAGCACTGTATGAAGAAATGCGGGACACATTTTTCTATCGAAAAATGTACAAATTTAGCTTGCTGTAAAACAAAAATAAATATATGCTGTCTCGCTACCGCTCGCCAGGAAAATATTGACACCTGGATGGGGGTAAACGTCTTAAAACAGTAGGCTGAATATGGCCGAATAGATACAAGCCAGAGAAAGAGAGAAAAGGAGAGAAAAGGAGAGAAAAGGAGAGAAAAAAAAAAGCCTGTGACCCCCCTTAACCCTTTCGCTGCGGATGACGTTCCGGAATGTCCTGGCAAGTTACAGCAATTTGCAGGCTTTAAAAGCCTGTAAAAAACTTAAAAATCGAGTGTCAGTGGGCGGGATCGTGAGGGACCCACCTCCGACCCTCAGAGCACCGAGCAGCTCACTGAGGTTGACTGTGTCATGCGCGAGTCTCTCTCTGTCTCTCTCAACAGTGTAGCCAAGCGAGCGAGTGTTACATAATAGCGGGGTTCACGCGTTTCACTGGCACCACTGCGGGTGAACCAGACCACGTACAGGGTCCGTTCTGGTGTCATTTTGAAGCTATTTTCACCTAGTTTTCGGCAGAATACACTTCATTTATTGCAGATGCTTGATTTATTATTCAGGAGTGCCTGAATATGCCCTAAATAGCCCAAACATAGCCGCAGCCAATGGGTTAAGTTATGGAGCTTAGGCTGAGTTGAGCTTGGCCGCAGCGCTTATCTCTGTATATTTACCACTTGGACCCTGAGGTGGGTTACTGGTGTGAGTTATCTAGCTTGGTACACATGGGGCCATTTTATTAAACCATGGTAAGATCTTTCCTGACCCAGATTAATCCTTATCGCTGTGGCTACTATTTGGCGATTTTACTCAGTTTCAAAAGGTCCTCCATCAATTAACAGGCTTCGAACTATCTCACTTAACCCTTTTTACTACCACAGATCCTTCTTAAACTGCAAAAATACTCTAAATATAGCTAGAATAACATTATATAGACGTCGCGGTACAGAAGGGGTTAATAAAATGGCCCTATGTACGGGTACCATAACTTCCTTGGATGGGATGTCACAAGTGTCCACTAACATTAAGCTCCTATTTACTGTTAAAAGAATACAGCCATCAAATGCTAGATCAGCCAATATTATAATCTCATCCTGCCCCGGCATCGAACCCAAGTCCTTTCGTCTGTACACCCAACATGCCAGGCAATACGCCACAGAACACCCTTTAAGTGGGTATGGTTGGGTTTTATGGTCACCCTTCTTCCTCAAGTTTAGCCACGTTAGTTTTCAGATTTTAAGACGTTCGGCCCATTCGTTTGTCGATTTTAATACCTTTCATCCCATTTTTGTATCAATATCAAGACCTTTCGTGCCATTTATTTGTCGATTTTTTTCCTGGCGAGCGATAGCAAGCCTGTAATTTTGAAGAAACCGGCCTTCGGCCGGGATATTTATCTACCATAAAATGTACAAATTTATCTTGAAGGGGGGTCTTGGGTTATCATTTAAGCTTGATGTAAATCTATGGGAGAAACTAAAATAATTATAAAAAGATAGATAAATAAGAACATAGGCCTATATACGCCCATCCCCCTTTAACCTAGTTTCATATAAGATAAGTGTTATCAGTCTAAATTATATCGCACCGTACTTATATCTTTTCCGTGATATCATAAAATTCGTTATAGACAAAATATCTATTTCAGCCTAGGCCTAGATATCAATCTTTAGGCCTACTCTGTTCATCGTGACAGGACCAATAATGTAATTTATGATAGGTTTCCTTCCATATCTGAACTATTATTATAATTTTTTGTTTAAACAATTACGGTTCCTTTTCCCAAATGTGTTTATCTGTTTTGTATTAATTTCACCACAACACCAAACACCTCCAATTAAATTAATGAAAGCATATAGGCTATGTGATCCACCAGGATTCGAACCCGGGTTATCACACACCGATTATTAGACACCTTAACCATTACACCACCAAGACGGTTATTAGACAAGTAAATGCCGGTAGCTACTTATACATATCTACCGTAATGGTAATAATAACAAAATAATAATGGATCTATAAAATCCTCAGGGCTGCAAATGAACAGTAAACTAAGAAATATCACACACACACACACACACACACTGTACATATCATTACACCAGTGCATCTGCGTATATACTATGGTCAGAACTCAGGCACCTCACGGTCGCCAAAGGTCGCATGTGACCGAAGTTAAGGTAGAATAGGCCTATAAGTATTGTACTGGACCGAGGTTAAGAACACAAACTATTGTAGAATTCCAGGGATATGATGATCTTTTGTGGCTCAAGCTCTTTATCAAAATGGTTCGGCAGTGTACGGTACTGGTACCATTATGATGCTTCTAAAAAATTTCCATCAATTCCTGACGACGACTGTACCTCTAAGCATACCGGTACCGTATATCAATCTAAGCATACCGGTACCGTATATCAATCTAAGCATACCGGTACCGTATATCAATCTAAGCATACCGGTACCGTATATCAATCTAAGCATACCGGTACCGTATATCAATCTAAGCATACCGGAACCGTATATCAATCTAGTTTAGTTATCTATTTCACATGTACGGTATATATGTACGGTATGTATATCCGTACCATTATGTGTCGTCTATATACCAATCCGTCTTAAATAAACTAAACATTTCTATGATAAATTAATTAATCAATCAATAAATATATGTCAATAATATTTAACTGATTCCCCCAATCACCTCCAACTCTTCCACCACCAATATCTCCTAGAACCCACAAACAATATTCCTTAAGGGGGAGGCAATTGTTTTTTCTGGACCCCATTCTCGATCATGTTTAGCCCATTACTTTTGCAATTTTAAGACTTTTCGCCCCATCTGTTGTCAATTTTGAGACTTTTTGTGCTATTTAGGTGCCAATATTTGTCCAAGCAAGCGATAGCAAGGCTGCAATCTACGAGACACATAATACCGTACCCATTTATCTTGAAAGGGGTCTTGGAGGTATATATTTAGGCTCGATGGAGGTCTAGGGAGGAAACAAAAAACCTCCCCGTAACTATATTCGCCTACAATCACAATAAGTCAAGCAATACTATCAAGTAGGAATAGTTGAAATATAGGGAAATATAGGGAAAAAAAAAGAAAAAAAACACACACACACACACAGGCTGGCAATACATACCGGTACTGTAGATTATTCGAACCCAGTCCTAAATACAAGATTTTTGTTGTCTAGTTATTATTAGTAAATATATAAATTCAAATATATGTTTTACAATTTTTACGTTGTCTCTGAAAGTGATAAAATGGCTCAAACTATGTTAGTTGATACCTTAGAATAAGGTCTAGGTTAATTTTATGTATTTTCAGCCTCACTGACTGCCAGATCGAGAAAAAAAATATATTATTATTTTATCATTATCATTAGGCCTATTATTATTATGATTAGTAGTAGTAGTAGTAGTAGTAGTAGTACCGGTAGTAGTATTTTTATTATTATTTTTATTATTATTATTATTATTATTATTATTATTATTATTATTATACTTAGTAGTAGTAGTAGTAACAGCACCACCATCACCAATAACTCCAAAAGAACATAATCATAACCTTTCCCTCACTGTCTTGTCTTCCGTAATCAGCCACATCGCTAACACCGTAAAACTCTCTCTAAAGTGATAAAATTAAAGACAGGCGAAGGGGAGTGGGCGAATGAATGAGAGAGACGAGTAATAAAGGAAACGGAGAATGGAGAAAAATTATGAAGAGGGGGATTGAGTAATTTGATAAGGGGCGAAGGAAGACGTCAAGGAGAGAGAGAGAGAGAGAGAGAGAGAGAGAGAGAGAGAGAGAGAGAGAGAGAGAGAGAGAGAGAGAGAGAGAGAGAGAGAGAGAGAGAGAGAGAGAGAGAGAGAGAGAGAGAGAGAGAGAGAGAGAGAGAGAGAGAGAGAGAGAGAGAGAGAGAGAGAGAGGTCAGCTGTTTAGTGTTGACATTTGTTGATAAAGACGTCCGACTGGCCCTGCGTTTTTGTCTTCACCGGCTTTTTTTATCGTTCTCTCCTATTCTCTCTTTCTTTGGCTTGTATCCATTCGGCCCCATTCAGCAAACTGTTTTAAGACGTTTATCCCAATCCAGGTGTCGATTTTTTCCTGGCGAGCGATAGCGAGCCAGCATTGTATGGAGAAATCCGGCTTCGCCGGAGAAATTTTTCAATCGAAAAATTTACAAATTTAGCTTGCTGTCAACACAAAAAAATATATATGCTGGCTCGCTACAGATCGCAAGGAAAATATTGACACCTGGATGGGGGAAACGTCTTAAAACATTAGGGTGAATCGGGCCGAATGGATACAAGCCAAAGAGAGAGGGAGAGAAAGAGAAAAAAAGCGAGGTGGGGTCCCTCAAGATCAAAATCGACATAATAAACCTGAAAGTACAGCCTTGGGTATCAATTAGTACTTTTGTAAACTTGTACTGTACCTAGTCAATATAGCCTATCTCTGCATAGTTAATAGCCGAACTCTGTAGAATTTCAGCTTCTAGGTTGCAAATGAACACTAAATCAGCAATTATCATTCTCATTACACACACACACACACACACAGGCCTTCATTCAGCCACTAATATGTGTCCGATTCCTAGTTCTACAACATGACGTCAGTTTGGAGACTCAAGGACACAACAGCTAACTTTCCATTACCGTATCTTTATAATATATACCGGTAGGCCTATACAAAATAATCTTAGATATATGCGTGAGACACATGGATAAATGTTTAGACCTCTGCCAGGATTCGAACCACAATCAATCATGGACCATACAGTATCAACATGTACAGTACAGTCGCGGTCATTAAGCGATCCCACTTCGCTTTTTTTTTCTCTTTCTCTCTCTCTCTCTCTTTAGCTTGAATCCATTCGGCCTCATTCAGCCTATTGTTTTAAGACGTTTACCCCCATCCAGGTGTCAATATTTTCCTGGCGAGCGGTAGCGAGCCAGCACATATATATTTGTGTTTTGACAGCTAGCTAAATTTGTAAATTTTTTGATAGAAAAATTTCTCCGGCGAAGCCGGATTTCTTCATATAATGCTGGCTCGCTATCGCTCGCCAGGAAAAAATCGACACCTGGATGGGGATAAATGTCTTAAAATAGTTGGCTGAATGGGGCCGAATGGATACAAGCCAGGGAAAGAGAGAAAAGGAGAGAAAGAAAAACAAAAACGGTGACCCCCCTTAATAGGTGTACGGATATTGTCAGGCAGGTGTACACAGCTATATTATAGTGTTCACAGGTTTTCTACACTTTTATAATATGGGGTTCTTTCTTTGCTTACCGGTACTGTATTTCTTTTACCGTTTCGTTTCAAATTATGCAATATAAGCCTATACAGGTATATTAAATAATTACTGGGTACAAACCGAGCAGTACCAGTACGTAGAATTATAGGCTCTAATTAATCATACAGGTGTCATTAATTAGCGTGTTTAGCCCTTTGTAAGTAGTACCGGTAGTTCTGATACCTGCAATTTACTGTATAATATATATATATATATGTTATTGCCTGATAAAACCATTGAATTAATTGGAAGTATACGGTAAAAAATTACACATTGTAATTTATGCAGCCAAAATATGACTACCGGTACCGTACGTAGCAAATATGACTACCGTACGTAGCAAATTAACAGAAAGATAATTTGACGGAGAGTCAAGCTTTTACTGGTTGTTTGAAACATGTTTGTTAACTTCATGTGTGTGTAGCCTCGTGATCGTTAAGAGTGGGCTGCCGTCCAGAAAGGATCCACTCTAATTCATCGGCTCCAATCTAGCTGAGCTAGACATTGTGGTGTCCGAGTGTACCTGTACGGAATATATATATCATCATCATGAGACTACCGGCAACATGCCAATCCATAGTGACTGCAGACCACCTAGAGCCCTAGGTTATAACCTGCTCAGCCTACCATACCAACCACACACTGAACTCCTGACATTTGACGAGCTGGTGTCAGGACTCTATGTTTCAGTAGCTATGGTGCCCTAACCGCGTGTTGGCAAAGCCAACACAATTTTGTACCATATATATATATATACAGTATATATACTGTATACGTATATATATATATATACCGGGTATATATATATATATATTTTTTTTTTTTTTTCAGAATAACTTGCTTTCTTTTCTTTCGTTTTCCCTTGTGTTTCTTATGTCTGTTAAATTAAAGACCTTGCCTCTGCACTCGTCGATTTAATTCACTTTTAGGGATAAAATCCCTCTTGTGCTTAATAATACTGGCGAGTTTGAGATAGATAGAGTACCGGTAACTAATTTGAGAAATTAGTACCGTATGTGGACTAGTAGATCTATGTGTAGTTACATGGATACAGTAACAAATATTTAGGAAAGCTAGATTAGTTATACTTAATAGATACACAGATAGGCTATAAGGGATCAATTAAACGATAATATATGTAGGGCGAGACGGATGGGTGGTCTCCTCACAACCGATGCCTCTGTTCACCTAGCAGTATATTGGAACGTGGAATAAACCTGAATGAAATGCAGTAGGCACTGTGTACCAGGCTAGGTTACTGATACACCAGCCACCCAATGCTCAAAACGGCTAAGCGCATCCTAGCTCCTCTAACTATACCAGCCACCCAATGCTCAAAACGGCTAAGCGCATCCTAGCCCCTCTAATTATACCTATAAGGGGAGATGGTTCACTTTTTGGGCGATTTTTGCATGTATTCATTATTTTTCTAGTTTCCTCCCTAGACCTCCATCAAATAAAAAAAAAAAAAAACATTAGATCCCCCTTCTAGATTAATTTGTACATTTTTCGGTAGAAAAATGTCCCGGCCGAAGGTCGGTTCTTCCAACATTACAGGCTCACAATCGTTCGCCAGGACAAAAATCGACACCTAAATAGCACGAAAGGTCTAAATATTGACGAAGAAATGGGGCGAAAGGTCTTAAAATCGATTAACTAATGGGGCAAACATCTTAGCATCTTCAAACTAATAGGGCTAAACATGAGAGAGAAAGTGGTCCAGAAAATCGGCCCATCCCCCCTTCATTGATATTGCTGACATTTAGAGGGATGACGTCAGGCCTGTGAATTCCGCAATGTTTGGAAGAGTTCGCCCTTTTTCCCACCCTTTTCAATTTGTCTTTCTCCATTTTATATGTTTCCGGGTATTGCTAATTTGCATACCAATACTGTTTTTCCAAAGAGGCCTTGTCATCGTACCGTATAAATTAGCCACTTACACCTAGCGGCATTTGATTACGTGGCGGTAATAGATATACAGTAGGTCCAAACACATGCAGTCATTACGTGGCGGTAATAGATATACAGTAGGTCCAAACACATGCAGTCATTACGTGGCGGTAATAGATATACAGTAGGTCCAAACACATGCAGTCATTACGTGGCGGTAATAGATATACAGTAGGTCCAAACACATGCAGTCATTACGTGGCGGTAATAGATATACAGTAGGTCCAAACACATGCAGTCATTACGTGGCGGTAATAGATATAGAGTACCGGTAGGTCCAAACATGCAGTCATTACGTGGCGGTAATAGATATACAGTAGGTCCAAACACATGCAGTCATTACGTGGCGGTAATAGATATACAGTAGGTCCAAACACATGCAGTCATTACGTGGCGGTAATAGATATAGAGTACCGGTAGGTCCAAACACATGCAGTCATTACGTGGCGGTAATAGATATACAGTAGGTCCAAACACATGCAGTCATTACGTGGCGGTAATAGATATACAGTAGGTCCAAACACATGCAGTCATTACGTGGCGGTAATAGATATAGAGTACCGGTAGGTCCAAACACATGCAGTCATTACGTGGCGGTAATAGATATAGAGTACCGGTAGGTCCAAACACATGCAGTCATTACGTGGCGGTAATAGATATACAGTAGGTCCAAACACATGCAGTCATTACGTGGCGGTAATAGATATACAGTAGGTCCAAACACATGCAGTCATTACGTGGCGGTAATAGATATAGAGTACCGGTAGGTCCAAACACATGCAGTCATTACGTGGCGGTAATAGATATACAGTAGGTCCAAACACATGCAGTCATTACGTGGCGGTAATAGATATACAGTAGGTCCAAACACATGCAGTCATTTTATTTGGAAATGTGATAGATCATTCACCGTTCGTAAGACATCCTATGACGATTCTCACGATCAATATTTGATGAAAGTAAAAAAATACTATTATTTTTATCTGAATGGAAATCCCTACGTGTTGTTTACATACCGGTACGAATGTGGCAACGGCAACACGACTTGTGAACTACGGAACGTTATTATTTATTAACAAAGCAGCCTTAATCGTGGTCGTGCTGTGATCTGTAGTTATATTTATTATTCTGTATATACAGGTATATATTCTTGATGGTGTAATGATCAGAGTGTTTAAATATATGTGTGTGGTAACCCAGGTTCGAATCCCGGTGGATGACATCATAAATTTCATAAATTTCATTGGAGGTGTTAGGTGTTGGAGTGAAATTAATACAGATATAATGTAATCTGTAAATATAGTAAATCCATAACTACATAACAAATATTAATTTTACGAAGAACTTTGTATCAAAGAGTTTTTCACCGCATCAACACAATTTTGGCTCATGCTACCTCTCATTTACGGCCGTTCTTAATAAACTATTAGTTGCAATATTTATATTTGTACAGTACTGTATACCGGTACTGTAACAGTTTCTGGAAATTTAAAAGTTTGGTTCTTCAAATCCAAAATATTAAGACGACCGAAATCAGATTGATCTTCTTGTATCGTCGTTGGTTGGTTATTGGAATAAGGCTACTTGCGCTTGGTGGGAGGGAGGGTGTGTATGTGTGTGTTTAATGTAATCTATCAGTAAGAGAAGTGAGTTAATAAAATGAAATGCTTCAGACTCTATCCTTTCGAGACGTTCGGTATGGGTGGAACCTCTCCACTCATGCGAACAATACTCAACACATGAGCACACTGTGCACAGAGCAAGAAGCTGTGCAGGGGTGGAAACCCACGGAGACGGTTGAGCACACCTAACTTCTGGGAAGCTGTTTTAGCAAAAGTGGTAATATTATCTTTCCAAAAAAGGTGTGCATGTGTGTGTGTGAGCGTGTGTGTGTTCAGCTTGTGTTTTCCAGTAGTCTCTTTTGAATGGTTCGTCATTTTTCATCCTTTTCAATTTGTCTGCCTTTCATTTTTAAAGCCCAGTTGATTTCCGAGACTAGTTATTGCAGGGTTTTTCCCCGATTCACTGTATTTTTTTTTTTTTTTTTTTTTTTCTATATTCCAACTTACTTCCTCTCGGGCATAGGCTGAGAGCCTTAACATTCACCGCTTTACAATGAACAGTGAAGCCCGTGAGGTCTTGTTCCAGTCTAAGGAATGAGATACGTGAAGCACGTAGAGTACAACGAGCACCTGCCATCTTGCCTTCACATGAGGCACGGTGCTCACTCATGGCCCGAAACGACCCCATCTCTGAAGCCACCTCGTTCCTGTGCTTCACTGTCTCACCCCCTACACTCGGACTCTCACACTTACACACACACAACGCCACCTGTTGAGCAGATAACTCACCATACAAATAAAGGGTATAAAAAGGGTATGAAAGAAGACAAACAAGATCATTGGTTATATTGATAGTGATATACCTTTGACTCCTTGTCTTAGATAGGTTATCATCACCAATATACCTTGAAATGGGTAATTATTTTGGACACTTCAATAAACCTTCTTCTTTTTTCTTTTTCTTTTTTTTAGAGCGTAGGGGCATAGCAAACCTTGTGGAGTTTGAGAGATTTGGAACAGATTGTGATAGACATAAATATACCGGAAGCAGGCTGGCAATCGAGAGACTATTCAAAGCTATTATCAAAAGTACAAGGTCAAAAGTTATATTATACCGTACTCTTCTCATTATGCCTTTGGAAGTAATAGAATAGCCAACACACTAGTACCGGTATTTCATGTTAATTTTCATATACCGGTACCGGCATTCTTTCTCACATTCATTCCAATCATATCCAGGGAGGTATTATATTAGCCAAAACAATGGTAGGCCTATTTCATGTTAATGTTCGTGTATTCCTTATCATATTAATTCCAATCATGTCTACGGAGGTGATATGATAGCCAAAACAACGATACCGGTACTTCATAATAATTGTCCTGTATTCCTTCTCACATTAATTCCTATCATGTCTACGGAGGTGATATAATAGCCAAAACAACGGTACGGTACTTCATGTTAATTTTCCTATACGATATTCCTCCTCACATTAATGACAATCATGTCTCCCGAGGTGATGTAATAGACAAAACAATGGTACGGTACCGGTACTTCATGTTAATTGTAATGTACCGGTACGGTATTCCTTCTCACATTAATTACAATCATGTCTCCCGAGGTGATGTAATAGACAAAACAATGGTACGGTACCGGTACTTCATGTTAATTGTAATGTACCGGTACGGTATTCCTCCTCACATTAATGACAATCATGTCTCCAGAGGTGATGTAATAGACAAAACAATGGTACGGTACCGATACTTCATGTTAATTGTAATGTACCGGTACGGTATTCCTTCTCACATTAATGACAATCATGTCTCCAGAGGTGATGTAATAGCCAAAACAACGAGTCCAGTACTTCTTATTAAGCTTAATGGGGGTTTAGGGAGGAAACAAACCAAATAATTATAATATATATAAATGAGGATATAAATACGCCCATCCCCCTCTTAAAAAATGTGTACCGGTATCCGAATGTAATAAGAACAAAACGAAAATGAACTCATCGTGCTGAAAGGGTTAACACTGTCCTCCCCTCTCTCTCTCTCCCCCCCCCCCCTCCCCTTCTCCCTCTCCCCTCTCTGTCAACATTTGAAAGGTTCATGTCGGTTCGGTTTGGTCCGGATGTTTCCAATGGTTCGCCCCCTTTTCCCCCATACCTTATTTTTTTGTTTTTCAATTTGGCTTGTTTTATTTTTCCTTTCATTCGTTTTTTGTTAGCGCATGGTTGATTACTGCCTGGTCCTGGTGCTTGTCTGTGCTTGTGTGTGCATGGATCCTTTTTCGCTGTTAGGGGCATAGTTAAACCCTCGCGTTTTTTGACAGAATTGAGATATAGAAAGAGAGCCACAGCAGATAGAAAGCTACAACAAATAGAAAGCTACAACAGATAGAAAGCCACAACAGATAGAAAGCTACAACAGATAGAAAGCTACAATAGATAGAAAGCTACAATAGATAGAAAGCTACAACAGATAGAAAGCTACAATAGATAGAAAGCTACAACAGATAGAAAGCTACAACAGATAGAAAGCTACAACAGATAGAAAGCTACAACAGATAAAAAGCCACAACAGATAGAAAGCCACAACAGATAGAAAGCTACAACAGATAGAAAGCTACAACAGATAGAAAGCCACAACAGATAGAAAGACACAACAGATAGAAAGCTACACCAGATAGAAAGCTACAACAGATAGAAAACTACAAGGATAGAAAGCCACAACAGATAGCAAGCTAGAATATACAGAAAGCTAGAACAGATCGACAGCTAGAACAGACAGAAAGCTACCGTACAACAGATAGAAAGCTAGGACAGACAGAAAGCTAGAACCCGAGTAATGAAGATGAAGACATGACAATTTATCATCAGCTGGAAATAAAACTGCATAACCCTTTCCATTGGTTGCTGACTAACATTAGAAGATATTACTGTCTGGGAATGGCCTCTTTGACTAACATTAGAAGATATTACTGTCTGGGAATGGACTCTTTGAATAACATTAGAAGATATTACTGTCTGGGAATGGCCTCTTTGAATAAACTATAATAACTACCTAGGCTATACTGATCTCAACCCTTGCTAATACTTGAAAGTTGGAATGTCTTTTTGACCCACCTCCCCCCTTCTCTCTCTCTCTCTCACACACACACACACACGCACACACCGCCTTAAGGGGGTCATCTGCTTTTTTATTATCTTTCTCGCCTTTTCTCTATTTCCCTGGTTTGTATCCATTCGGCCCCATTCAGCCAACTGTTTTAAGACGTTTAACACCATCCAGGTGTCGATTTCTTCCTGGCGAGCGATAGCGAGCAGCATTATATGGAGAAATCCGGCTTTGCCGGAGAAATTTTTCTATCGAAAAATTTACAAATTTAGCTTGCTGTCAAAAAATATATATATATATGCTGGCTCGCTACTGCTCGCCAGGAAAATATTGACACCTGGATGGGGGTAAACGTCTTAGAACAGTAGGCTAAATGGGGCCGAATGGATACAAGCCAAAGAGAGAGGGAGAGAAAGATAAAACAAAAGCGAGGTGGGCTCCCTTAAAGCCGGCGTCACACAAGCACTATAGCGGTGGATGATGTATCGGAGTCACAGTGTGGTAGTGACAAAGTAAATATAATCGAATCTATTATCGGTCAATGCTCGCCTTCATCATAACTGTATTTTGTATTTTAAAGCTCCCTGTTCTTGCTCTGTCTTGAGTCGGCCACCCCCAAGAAAAAACAAATAAAATAAAATAGAATAAAATAGAAAATAAGAAAATAGGAAAAAATGGGGATTGGGCCTGAGCATATAGATAAGTACGGTAGATAATCGTGTACAATCCAATTTAACTTCAGAATAAATATACAAAATCCAACTAAATAAAATTATACCTTGTAGTGGATTCCAGGCTCAGATACATGTCGCCGATACACTTGTTCGTGCCCCCAGCTTAATTATCGGGAGAGTTTATGGCCGGTTCTATTTACCAGATTATTGAGGTTTCTATCCCTTTGGCCATTTTCGAGCAAAGTAGTATTAACTTGCCCCCTATATCAAATTGGCGCAGGTTGGCCGATCTCTGTTACCGTAAAGTTTCTAGTTATATGTGTTTTTCTATCTAGTTTTCTGTTCACTAATTTGATTACCAATACGCGTGTTTCCCTACGCTTTCATTTTCACAGGGAGGCCATGTTTTGGCAGTAATTGCGTTAGGGGGGGAGAGAGAGAGAGAGAGAGAGAGAGAGAGAGAGAGAGAGAGAGAGAGAGAGAGAGAGAGAGAGAGAGAGAGAGAGAGAGAGAGAGAGAGAGAGAGGGGGGGGGGTTGTCAATGCTGTGTTTTCCGGTATATTCAGATTTGTTTTTCCCGTTTTCACTCTGTTTTTCAGTTCGGCTTATTTTTCTATATTTCCCGTATGCCGACTGATTAACTATACGGACTTATTTGTGTGTGTGTGTGTGTGTGTGTGATCTATAAGTAGTACTGTACTGGTATCCTACTGATTGTTTTCTTTTAAGCCTACTTATATATTACCAGAATCATCATCATTATTATTATTATTATTATTATTATTATTATTATTAGTAGTAGTAGTAGTAGTAGTAGTAGTATTAGTATTAGTATTTTTAGTAGTAGTGGTATTATCATAAGCAGTAGTTGTAGTAGTATTTGTTGTTTTGGAAAGATGTCAAGAAAGTTAGGGAGGGTGATAAAGAAGGTACCGGTAGTAAGGGTGTGAGAGATATGAATGGGCGACTGCTAGTGGAGAAATAAGAGAGAGTCGAGAGATGGAGGGAGATCTTAAAAGAATTGTTGAATATAGGAAATGTAGTTGCATGGGGTATGGAAAGGAGAAGAATAGACGCAGTGGAGGAGGAGGTGGGGATCAGGTCAGAAATTAGGCTTTGAAAATGGTGAAGATGGGTAAAGCATCCGGGATAGATAGAGTGTGTGGTGAGATGCTAAGTAATGGTGGTGAGATAGTGATTGAATGGGTATGGAACATGTGTAGACTAGCATGGGGCAAGGGAAATGCACCCAAAGACTGGAAATCAGGCATAATATTTCCCTTTTATAAGGGTAAATGGGAGAGAGGAGTGTGAGGTACAGGTAATCACAGGGGTATATGTCTTGTAAGCATAGAAGGAGTGTGAGGTACAGGTAATCACAGGGGTATATGTCTTGTAAGCATAGAAGGAGTGTGAGGTACAGGTAATCACAGGGGTATATGTCTTGTAAGCATAGAAGGGAAGATATACAACAGGGTATTGATTGAAAGCGAAATATCTGGAAAAAGAACTTAAGTTGTATGCTGGCTATAGGCGAAAGCCTATGACCGAGATGACAATAGAGGTTTGTGGAAAGTATTTAGAATATACGGATTAGTTGGTAAGTTGATGAAAGCGGTGAAGAGCATTTATGAGGGTGCATGGGCGGCAGTGCATGTGGAAAATTAACAGAGCGAGTTCTTTGATCTGAATTTTGGGTTAAAGCACTGGTGCGTGATGTCTCCATGGTTGTTCAGATGCAGTCATCGAAGAAATGCAAGGAAGAGCAATGGCTGTTGGGGTACCCCTGATAATGGAAGGGAGTGTTTGGAAGTTGCCTGTACTGCTGTTTGCTGATGATACAGTTATGATGAGTGATAATAAATAGGAGTTGCAGGTCTGGTAAATATGTTTGGAACTGTGTGTAAGAAACGGGACATGAAGGTAAATGTAGGGAAGAGTAAGGCTAAGGTTGAATGGTCAGGTTATAGAGAATGTTACCTCATTTAACCCTTTGAGTACCAGCGACGTGTATTCGATTTTATTCTAGCCATATTTAGACTATATTATACAGCTTAGCCAGGATCTGTGGTACCGGTAGTTGAAAGGGCTGGTTGGGATAATTTGAAACCTTATTAATTGCTATAGGTCCTTCCTAAGATGAATATAAGCGTCTAATAGGTGCCAGAGTATGATGAAAAGGACGTCTGGCACTTAATGGGTTAAGTATTTGGGTAGTGTCATGAGTAAATATGTGAGTATGAAGGATGAAGTGTGGGATATGGTACAACAGGGTAAGAGGATTGTAGAAATGCTGAAAGTAGTGACAAGAAATAGGGTGGTGAGCATGGAAGTAAAGAAGTACTTGCTTGATAGTGTGGTAATCTCGACATTGACATAAGGAAGTGAAGCATGAATGTTGTTGAAGAGACACAAACCAAAAGTGTGAGGGGTGGAAATGAGTTATTTGAGAAGTGCGTACGGATTTACATGGAGAGATAGACAGGCGAATAAGGAAGTAAGAGAGTGATGTGGTGTGGATGTAAATGTATTGGAAAGTGTGAAAAGGAACACCTTGAGATGGTTCGGCCATGTGGAACGTACCATGGGAAGCGAAAGAATGACTCACACAGTGTACGAGAGTGAAGTGGAAGGACAGAGAGGGAGAGGTATACCGAGAGAGAGGTGGAAGGATAGAGTTAAGAAGTATTGATTATTATGACCTAATGTAACCACACCAAAAGTTTGGCGCTTTTGTCTGCTGTGTAAATATTTTTACCATAATGCCCCTAGCTAATACACGTGAAAGCGGTGTTGGATGGGAGGAGGGGTATCGACTGACTGTGGACAGAGGTGAAAGGGGGCAATAGATTTGTGGCTACACGTCTGGCAATAGATAGATAGAAATTCATAAGAATCCTCGTAAGGATCAATAGATTTATTGTTCCTTGCTTTCCTTTGTATTCTCTGAAACACAAACTCTCTTTCTCTCTCAGTCACGCTCACATTATCTCTTTCTCTCTCAGTCACGCTCACATTATCTCTCTCTCTCTCAGTCACGCTCACCTTATCTCTTTCTCTCTCAGTCACGCTCACATTATCTCTTTCTCTCTCAGTCACGCTCACATTATATCTTTCTCTCTCAGTCATGCTCACATTATCTCTTTCTCTCTCAGTCACGCTCACATTATCTCTTTCTCTCTCAGTCACGCTCACATTATCTCTTTCTCTCTCAGTCACGCTTACATTATCTCTTTCTCTCTCAGTCACGCTCACATTATCTCTTTCTCTCTCAGTCACGCTCACCTTATCTCTTTCTCTCTCAGTCACGCTCACATTATCTCTTTCTCTCTCAGTCACGCTCACATTATCTCTTTCTCTCTCAGTCACGCTCACATTATCTCTTTCTCTCTCAGTCACGCTCACATTATCTCTTTCTCTCTCAGTCACGCTCACATTATCTCTCAGTCACGCTCACATTATCTCTTTCTCTCTCAGTCACGCTCACATTATCTCTTTCTCTCTCAGTCACGCTCACATTTTCTCTTTCTCTCTCAGTCACGCTCACATTATCTCTTTCTCTCTCAGTCACGCTCACATTATCTCTTTCTCTCTCAGTCACGCTCACATTATCTCTTTCTCTCTCAGTCACGCTCACATTATCTCTTTCTCTCTCAGTCACGCTCACATTATCTCTTTCTCTCTCAGTCACGCTCACATTATCTCTTTCCTGTATTCCTTATATACCGGTAATTTCCATATCTCTTGGCTTGCGCAGTGAGCCACATCCAACTTTTTTAAGACGATTCCTTTGTTCATTTAATTATTCATGTCTGTCAAGTACCGGTACTTTAAAGCACGCACCCTCGCTTCCAAGTATTTTAAATAGATTACCCAGGAACATTATTCTATCGAAGAATATACGAATAAAGACATTTGGAAGTCTGAATAAGTACGGTACGGTACAAAATTGAAAGTTAGAATTATCCAGAAGTCAAAATTACCGGTACAAAATCTCCACGAATCACACAAACTTGGAGTCGATCTACATACCGAACTAGGCTAAGTATACCGGTACTGTACATGGACAAAATCAACGGTATCAAAATTGTATGAAAAAGGTACCGGTACAGTAGGCCTATATAATATATATAATCATTGGGTATATTGAGGGTGATTTACCGGTACCTTGCTATCCTTGTACAAACTGGGTTAATAACCATCAAAATAGCTGCCTTTGATTGGGTAGATTATTATGGACACAATAAATGCCCCTTTCATACCGCACCCATTATGTTTTTAGAGTGTAGCTAGATGGAGAAATGGATACCGGTATATAATAAACTAGCATATGTATACAGTATAGACAGCAGCCATTATTCATCTATAGTGATATATAGTTATGGTCCTTGGTCAACAGTCAACATTCTATTACTGTGAGAAATAATGTATAGTTATAGCTGTGGTACGGTAGGTCTATAACTCACACGCATACATACATACACACACGCACACTCTCTCTCTCTCTTTATCACACACAGGCGCACACTCGCTATCTCTATCTATGTCTTCATTGCAACATACACATAGCTACACATTCTCCCTCCCTCTCATTAGTTTTGATCGTAACAATTAGAATATGTATATACTTTGTCCCAAATCTCTCTCTCTCTCTCTCTCTCTTTTCTACGTCTTCATTCGTCCCTTATCAAATTACTAAATCCCCCCTCTTCCTCACTTTTCTCATTTCCTCATTCCTTTATTAGTAGTAGTAGTCGTCGTCGTCGTCTCTCCGTCTCTCTCTCTCTCTCTCTCTCTCTCTCTCTCTCTCTCTCTCTCTCTCATTTCATTATTTAGAGACATTTCCTCATTTCCTTTATTAGTCGTAGTCGTCTCTCTCTCTCTCATTTTATTATTTAGAGACATTTTTACCGTGTTAGCGATGTGGCTGATTAAATAATTACAGGGAAGATAACACAGGGGGTGGAATAATTATGAGAGTTCAATATAAATTGCTATCCAATGTATTAATATTTATTATGCAACATGTACTGTATGTATGTATGCCTGTATGTATATAGTCAGCCACATACCGGTAGTACCACATAGCTGGGGGTGGCCGATTCGAGGCAGAGCCCAAACAGAAACAACAACACACACACACACAAAAATACAAAAACCAAAAAAAAAAAAAACACACACACACACACACATCTAGGTCGCCCAGAAGACTTACATACCAAGGATTACGAGACCTCCAGCAATCCCCAGGTCCCAGACATCCCGGAGAGGTTCCGTTCTCAGCAGGCAGACACACAGCGGAACACACCACACCGCCCGCCCACACTACTTCCAGGCATGGCCCTTCATTTATACATACCGGTATTGTGCAAGTTGTGCAACATACGGTACGGTACCTATCTATATATTCCTGATTAGATCTGGTACCGTAAAGCCTATTAATGGCCATATACCGGTACCCAATTATATCAGTATTAAACACAAACAAGACAATCATATCCCAAAGGCTTCGGAGCTTGACTTTAAAGGTTCAAATATGTGTATCATTATTGAAGCACACCACTGAACCTTTCTCTACTGCCATTATTTGAGTGGCAGTCCTATGTTTTGTCAGTGGTTTTGGAAGAATTCTTCTTTTAGCACTCCTTTTCAATTTGGAGTTTTGTTCTATTTTTCTTTTGTATAATTGACTGATTAACTAGAGCAACTTGTTATTGTAGCTGCCTGTGTGTTCTGAAAATATAGCCTTGACGTGAAACTTAGTTATTGTGTTAACAATGTAAACTTAATAGACACATAAATATATACATATACAGTAGTACAAAGGATTACAAAGGACATCAAGCAACAACAGATCTAGTGACCCTTCTAGGCTGGTTGTCCTCCAAAACACTGAGGATCAAGTGTCCAAACAGTGGTACCGTATATATACACAAAATATGTACCGTACCATGTATAATTATACTGTACAGTATAATATATATATATATATATATATATATATATATATATATATATATATATATATATATATATATATATATATACACACGTGTGTGTGTGTGTGTGTGTGACATTTGCAGAGCTTGTGTCAGTGCTGTGTTTTTCAGATATGTTTGGAAAGGTTTGCTCCATTTTTCTACCCTTTTCAATTTGGCTCCCTTTCTTGTTAACACACGGTGACTGTACTTGTTTAGGGTCTGTGCAGGTATTTTGTCATGTAGTTTTCCCATTTGGGGGCAGATAAATCCTTGCGTTATTAAAACCGGTAGATATGATAGAAACTGACATTGATTATTTCCGCCAAATGAAGTTTGTGGATACTATGTGAGCGTCGCATTCTGTCTGTCTTTCTGCTGTTTGTCTTTCTGTCTGTCTGTTAGTCTATTTTTTTTGTCTGCTTGTCTGTCTGTCTCTTTTTTTTTTTTTTTTATATGCAGGATTTGTAAACATATATTGGACCGATGTACATGAAACTATGTTAGTAACGTACTATTTTGCCGGATTCAACAACTTCCGAGCCCATCGCCAGCCTACCACCTCACCACCAGATCAGCCTACTCGCCACAAACACAGTCACCGTTTCCACTCAGCCGTGCTCTTTGATCCAGCAGCGGGTTAACAGAAAATGAGGACAACACCTTGAATGACCCTATTCTCTACCTGTAATACCACCTCCACTGCCACTAATTACCCCTTTAACTGTCACTCCAGAGAAGAAAATACCTAAGTTTATTGGGAACTGCTCCTTACTAGGCTCCTGTACCACAGTAGCCTATGCTTGCTGTGTCCTCCGAGCAAGGCCCCAGTGCATTCTCCTGGACTTCTCCGACTGAAGAACCATTGCATCCTCCGAATAATTTAGGATTGCTGCAGCCTTCGTGCCTTTTTTAAGAACTGCGCCCTCCGAACTCTCACCCGGTGTTGCATCCTCCGAACACTGCACCAGCACACTCACATAGCAAGGAACCAAGGCGTACGGTATCCTTATGCATGGGACTTCTATGCAGAATTTGAGAGTTCACTGACGAGCAGTTATCCATTATATATAAAGTCATGTTCGTTATCAGATGGAATGAATGTGGAGTGGTTGCATTGAGGTACCGGTAGTTGAACAAATTTCAAAACAAAGCAATTAGATCAATCAATAACTCTGTAATCACGCAGGATCTTCTTCCGCTATTCATACAAAGATGTTGCATTCCTTGCATTACTCTACAGATATATTCACAGTAAATATTCTGAGAACTTGTTTCAATTGTACCACCTCTCCGCATCTTTCCCCACAGTACTGGGGCAGCTGGAAATGGCAATGAACTCACACTCTCTCCTCCACAATGTAGAACTTCCACTTATCAATATAAATTTATCCCCAGAACTTCTACTCTCTGGAATTCACTTCCTTGGAGTTGCTGTCCACAAATTTGCAACCTACAACAGTTTAAATTCAATTGTTGCAAACATTTTATGAATTAAGTTATTTTTCATGTTTTTGGGCTTGACAGAATGCTTAGAGCAAGAGGAAGTCAAATATCTAAACATATATTACTTAACATGAACAATAGAGAGATGCACGGGTAGATAGATTGACAGAGTTTGAAAGAGAGGGATAAACAAGAAAATTACATGAGCTGATGGGGGCAGTAGAATAATTATTTATAGGCAAATACCTAAATAATGAAGTACCGTGTACTGAAGTCCTGGCAAAGTGGTACAGAGGAGGGGGGCTGGGGGTTAGTAATCCATCAAATCGTTGGAGGAGGAGAGTCCGTTCGACGTCATCGGTGGGTGCGGTGGCGGTAGCTGCTTGGTCCCTTACAAGGTCCTTGAAGAAGATTCGGTATGGTCGAGGAACAGACTATATTAGCTCCTTGATGTCATGCAACTTTCCTGGCTTCAACTTGATGGGGCGATTGTACTTCTGGGGCAAGTTTGTTGTTGTTGCTGTTCCCCAGGCTGTCTGGCTGAGCAGCCCCAAGGTCCCGAGCAAGGCCAAGGCCACAACCGAGCGGCCCCACAAAACCCTCGCTGCTTACCACTAATAAAGCCCAGGTGACCAAAGCCACTCCAAGGCGGGGAGCTGAGGAGGGTGCGGAAATGCCTGGGAAACCAAAGCCCCACCGGCCCTGAGCCCCTCAGCAATTATGAAGGGAAAGTTGAGGGGCAAAGGAAAAATGTGACGCTTTGGCTCCCAATCTGCCAACCTCTAGGTTGGCAGTAGGGAGGTCAATCTACGGAAGAGACGCCGTCACTGGAGATCTAGAAAATATATAAGTAAAAGGAACAGTCAGACCAAGCTATGGGTATGACAGAGATCGCTCAACTCTCACTCTGATAGACCAGCCCATCACCACATGACTAGAACCCAATCCTCTCGGCATCAGCTAGGAAAGGCCCTAGAATAGCTCCCCTATTTCAACTCCTTTCGGTGTTGGGCACCAGCCCAAGTTAAAAACATTGGTGTTGTAGTCCTTCCTCCTATCTTTTTGCAGCTTGACAGTGACCGAAGTGGCAATGTTGTAGGCGGGCAGAATCGAGAACCAAGTCTTGTCTGCATCAGAGAAGCGGAAAATCTTGCCGTCCTTGAAGCCCGCTTGTGCCGTGCCTCGTTTACTTATTCCACTGCAGTACCGGTACTCCATGTCCATGAAGTCAGGCAGCTTCAGGTGGACAACTGTGAAGGGATTCTGGCGCCGAGCACTCTTCACCTTCTCACAGAAATGAGAATCTGTATAGAACTCTACCTTTCTCACTACCGACTCTAAATTCCCAAAATCATGGTCACACGGCATGTAAGAATGGCCAGAGATCATGAAATAATGGTCGACTGAGCGAAACCGACCGGCATGGATGTACGGTACCTTAGTATGAAAAGCATTAGGTTATATTTTTATTCTGGCACCCGCAATTGTCACTAATAAGACTTCAGGTCCAACACTTTTACTTGTTTCTGGAGTATACCGGTACCGTACTTGCGATTTCTGCCAAACACCTCCATCTCATTCCAAATGTACATAATTACCCAATACCGGTACCTGAAAAGTTTTGACATTGTGGACACCAAGGTTGTATGTCCATAGCTTCCTCTTGTAAAACTGAACACCTGTGCTCAGCTTAGGATTACATTGACCATGTTGTAGGTCAAAACAAGGACCGGTATTGCAAGCTTTGGATCCTTGTCTTTCCTATAGTTAGATAAAGTTTTTTGTGTGGTTCTTGCTCATGTATTATGCCACAGTTTCCCGAGCTCAAGTCGATGAACTTTTGGTGCCTCAGTCACACGATCAAGGGTACCATACCATACATAACTCATTGTTTACACGGTCACAAAAATTGCAGGAATCACTCTTTGGTGGCTCGAACCCTAGGGCAAACTTGGTGCTGAACTCATTGCAGTAGGCCAACTACTACTCAGAAACTGACTATTCTTTGCTGTAATTCTCACTCACCCATACTTTGTACAGCGAATAAAGTTTTCTCTAATTAAGGCCAGTGGGTAAATATTTTCAATTTGGACTTTTTGTACGATTGTAGTGACTGCTTACACATGGTAGGCCCTATACTTTTGATATCAACATGAACTAAGTCCAGGCGTGCGTCACTCACTCTACTGGCACAGAGGGCCCTACCATGCTAATCTTGGGTGATGTACTACAGTATACAGTACGGTACCAGTGACATTTTGTTTGTCAAGGGATACATGCACACGTTTCTCACTGATAGCATGGTTACTATAGAAGGCACTTCTGCAGACAATATTCCCGGTGTTTTGATATTGAACAAAGTAGGTACCGGTACCGTAATACAGTAGAAAGCAATAGGCCTACACTGCTGGGGTGGTCCTTAAAACGGCTTCTCTTACAGTCTTTGGAATTCTTAGCAAATTAGGGACTGTGAAAAAGAGACAGATTTACACTTATTCAAACACGATATAACCTACTTTCCTGGTGTTGAGAGCGGGGAAACAGAACTTCTGGTATCGTAGCGAGTTGGGGTGGTGTCACAGACAGGCTTCTCTCTGCGTGCAGGAACTTGGTGTCTTCTTTCTTCTCTGTCCTTAGACTCAAATGGGAAAGGTATCGAACTGCAATCCTAAGAATGTCTCAGACCACTTCTAACACCAGGCACTGTAGAGTTGATTCTCAGGAACTAGAGGTTACACTGGTTAGTTGTTGTAGTTGTTCCCTAAGCTGCCTGGCCGAACAGCCCCGAGTCTCTAAGGAAGGCCATGGCCATGGTCGGGCTTTCCTTAGGGACTCCGGGCTGTTCGGCCAGGCAGCTTAGGGAACAACAACTAACCAGTGTAACCTCTAGTTCCTGAGAATTACCTCTACAGTGCCTGCTGTTAGGAGTGGTCTGAGACATTCTTAGGAATGCAGTTCGATACTTTTCCCATTTGAGTCTAAGGACAGAGAAGAAGAAGAGGTCCTGGAGTGGCGGCGTTTACGCCGTGGGACCACCTCCCGGAGCTGCCAACTATGGATGGCTGCCGACCTTCCCGGCCGGGGACAAGATCACCGACAAGTGGAGGACAGCCGGCTGCCGGCCGTGGGGAGCAGTTCCGGGAGCCAAACCGTCACAACCATCCCCTGCCCCCTCCCTGGGGGCACGAGTCCTTGGAGCGGCTTCGGTCACGCCGGGCAACTACCACACTGGTTAGTTGCACAAGTCACTATTCTACAGTAGCATCGAGCATAGAATTAACCCTAGTAACAGACTTAGGAGGAGACCTAGTACCGTATCGAACTTAGGTATGGATCCAGTCGAATGACCTGGAGGACGAGCGTCGAGCCTCGTGTTGGAGAAGGGGATTCTCTACTTTTCCTGCCGTAGTCATGACTCTTATTGGTACCGGTAAGTCGGGATCTTCTCCTATAGCAGCGAGGTCATTGATCGTTTCCCTTTCTCTCTGTTGGTCTTGATACAGCACCTACTGTAGGTGTGAAGAGGGGGTCTGACCAGAACCATCCTGGCAGGAATGCTACGTAGGCTCTTGGCTCCAGGGTGGCTCATACGTCCTTTTAAGCTCTGGCTCTTGTTGGTAGTGCTATTACTCTGGTGGCTGTTGTTGTTATCGTCGTTATAGGGGTCGCTTCTATAGCCACAACTTTAAAACTGGGCATAACACTATAGGCCTAATGCAAGATCATAGCATGTTCTGAGGTTTTCTTCATCATCGATACATCATCTGCTAGTGGAGTAAACTTTTCGCTAGGTTAACTCCTTCAGCACGTTGTCGTATTTTCGTTGTAATCTGGTTATCATAATACAATTGCTTATAACCTACCTTCAGGATTCAGAGGCTCAAATACTACGGTACCGTATCTCAATTAACCCTCTTAAAAACATAAGACCTTAAACTGCATAAAATCATCAATTGTTACCCAGATTAAAAGGTACAAAAGGCGTCATCGTGAGGAAGGTGATAACAAATAAATATAATACGGTACCGTACCGTTAGTAGTTACAGGTAGCGGTACCATACTTACGATAGGCTTACGATAGGTATTACCGGTACTGGTAGGAACTATGGATATTTATAGCTGTGGTAGCCATATACATTTTATCTCTCTCTCTCTCTCATCAAAACTTAAATGAGCTTGCTAACAAAAATTTCGCTCAACAACCCAAATGTTTCTCTCAATAATATATTCCCAAAAAACGGTTCCCCAGCCGTTCATGGAGCTAATTAAATGTTGTATTGGCATATATTGAACTGGGGGAGCTTAGATTAGAGATGTTATAAAGTTATCGTGAGTACCGTACCAGTAGGATATTATGTTCATGATAAATACATCGATAGAATTATATAACGGTATAATATATATATATATATATATATATATATATATATATATATATATATATATATATATATATATATATATACGGTATATTGCCGGACGCCGTGATCCCCGAATGGTTGGCCACGAACGAAACGTCCCCATGCACCTCTGTCCCCGGCCAGTCGACGTCCCTTCTCCCATCCAGCACTGCCTTCACTCATATACCGGTACTTCTTCACTCCATCCTTCCACCTCTCCCTCTCTGTCCTTCCACCTCGCTCTCGTACACCCTTAGTCATTCTCTCACTTTCCATATGTTCCATATGGCTGAACCATCTCAAGGTGTTCCTTTTCACACTTTCCAGCACATCTAGGCTACATCCACACCACACCTCTCTCTTACTTCCTCATTCGTCTGTCTATCCCTCCATGTAACTCCGCACGCAATTCTCAAGTACCGTAACTCATTTCCACCCCTCTCACATTTGGTCTGAGTCTCTCCACCAACGTCCATGGTTCGCTTTATATATAGCCTATATATACTGTACTGTATATGTATATATATATAGAGAGAGAGAGAGAGAGAGAGCGAGAGAGAGATTGTATATGCTGGTTTGTGCATGCGTGTGTGTGTGTGTGTAGCCTAACTGTACACGGTACCGGTAGGCTGTGTGTGTGTGTGTGTGTGTGTGTGTGTGTGTGTGTGTGTGTGTGTACAATTTTCCTGGGTTCATGGATACAAATTTCATATTATTAGGTTTTTGTGTAAAAACAGACTGAACCGGCAGTTTAAGTGAACCGTAGCGGTACACATATTGTTTTTAGTAGCCACCGTATTTAGAAACAGTGCTTTTGGTTAGGTTAGGTTAAGTAGGCTAGATTAGATAGCCTAATGATAGTTTAGGTAAATTATGTTTGGTGAGGATTTATCTCAATAGTTATATTAAGGGTAAAAACACGTTAAATGTACCGGTAGCCTACTCGTAAGCATGTGTGTGTGTGTGTGTGTGTGTGTGTGTGTGTGTGTGTGTGTGTGTGTGTGTGTGTGTGTGTCTTAGTGCCGTTGTAAAGGCTTATCCCTCAATGTCTTCATCTGACCTGATGTGTGCTCGGGAAGTGATAAAAACCCACCCCACAAAAATATTAACCAGTGATAATACAGCACCGTACCCATTACTCTATCATCCGTTGTTGTTGTTGTCGTTCCCTAAGCTCCCTGGCCGAACAGCCCTGAGGCCCTAAGGAGGGCCATGGCTACGGTCGGGCTTTCCCACAGGGCTCTCAAGGAGTGTAGATTATGTTGTTGGCGTAAGTGATTGTGTGAAATGCAGTCTCCTACGATGTGTTCAATGGTATGGGGTGCTGTTTTACATCCCGGGCAGTTGTCGTCAACGGAGTCATCCAGTCTCTTCTGATAGCTCAGAAGAGCTGGATTATTGTCGCCAAGCAAAGTGAAGTGGTCGTTTGACATGTCTAAGTAAAGCTCAGTTCACACATGCACGAATTAACGTCCCGTCCGTCCCCGACCCCTTAATTCGCCGTGCCTAGGCGGTGGTTTTTTTGTGCAGCATAAAATGGTCATGTGGGTCGGGGCAACTGCCAGAAAACGTGTTATGTCGGGGACACCCACGCACACACACGGGAGCAGTCGTCGTCTAGATGCATCCTGGCGGCGTCTAGACGATGACTGCTTCCGTGTGTGTCCGGTGGGTGTCCCGGCAAAAAAAATTTGGAACGGCCCTAGTGGCCATATGGGGCCTCCAGATTGATGCCGTCCTGCCTATTTTCTTGGTCGGGGACGGACGTGACGTTAATTCGTGCATGTGTGAACCGAGCTTTAAGCTCGGTTCACACATGCACGAATTAACGTCACGTCCATCCCCAACCCCTTAATTCGCCGTGCCTAGGCGGCGTCTGTTTTGAGCAGCATAAAATGGTCCGTGTGGGTCGGGGCAACTGCCAGAAAACGTGTGATGTCGGGGACACCCACAGGACACACACGGGAGCAGTCGTCGTCTAGGCGACTGCTTCTGTGTGTGTCCGTGTGTGTCCCGGCAAAAAACTTTGGAACGGCCCTAGTGGCCATCGTGGCCACATGGGGCCTCCAGATTGATGCCGTCCTGCATATTTTCTTGGTCGGGGACGGACGTGACGTTAATTCGTGCATGTGTGAACCGAGCTTAAGAGAGGGTGACCATCTTTATTTTAGACGTCATTTTCAGGTACCGGGTACCGGTATCAAAGAACGAGGTTATATTTTATAATTGATCTTGTAGAATACATATCCAAAGATCAAACTATATATCCTGTACCAGTATTCCCAAATGTGTATAATGGGTAGAAGATGGAGATAATGGAGTGCCAAGAGAGAAAACTATCACCAGTGGCACCAACATGTCGAAGGTTGACCGATCTCTGTTACTATACGGTCTACAGGGGCCTTAATCTTCTTCTTCTTCTATTGAACCTGCCTGTAGTCTTTTTAGGGACCACAGGGCTGGCCTATTTATCGGCGCTGGCTCAGAGTACCGTTATGTTAGTAAAAGGGAAAGTTAGAGTGGAAAGATAGTGTTAGGGACAGTTTGAGTGGAAAGATAGTGTTAGGGACAGTTTGAGTGGCACTAGCTATCCCCCTTCCCCCGTTAATCTCTATCTATGTTTATATCCCCCCTCTCCGTTCACCCATATAATAATGTTAGGTTACTGCAAGTGCCTTGTTTACGGCTTATGTTATACACCACCCTCATGTATTTATAGGCTCTCCGTGACTCGTAAAGATAGCATATTACACGAGAGAGATTTACATGGATACACTGGCCACAAAAACCTTACGATCCCAGCGAGGTGGTCAGGACTTGATTCTAGTAGAGATAGCTAACCCAATAGTAAGGGAGAGAGAGAGAGCAAGTGTATTTAAACAAGGGAGTCTGTAGAAACCCAACTGGACTCTAGGCCTATATGGCAGACCCCGCTCAAACCCAGCCGCCTAAATCTACTCGTTTAGCCAGGTCTACTGTAGCCTATATAGAACGTTTTCAATATTACCGATAAGTTTATTATTATTATTGTTATTATTTTGTAACTGGTATCAGCAGCTAAGCTGAAGGCAGATTATATTAGGAAACTTAATTATAAAAAAAAGTAAATTTTAAAGCAGCCATACTACAATTGCCCGAATAAATTGCTGGAAAAAGCGCTCATGTGACACCGCCTTAAGACAATACCAGAGATATATTTATTTTGATTTATTCCCGCTACTTCTAAATGGCTACCTTCACGACACTGAACACTACAGACAAAAATTGCTGGAAAAAGCGCTCATGTGACACCGCCTTAAGTCTAGACAATACCAGATATATTTATTTTGATTTATTCCCGCTACTTCTAAATGGCTACCTCCACGACACTGAACACCAAGACAACAATTGTGTGCAGCGCCAAAATGAACAAAGCGAACCAGCCGGATTTCCGCTACACTTAAGGGGAGATGGGCCGTTTTTCTGGTCCCTCTTCTTACTCATGTCTAGCCCCATTATTTTTCAGATTTTAAGATATTTGCCCCATTAGTTTGTCGATTTTAAGACCTTTCGTCCTATATCCTTGTCAATATTAAGACCTTTCGTGATTTTTATTTTTATTTTTTTCCTGGCGAACGATAGTGAGCCTGTAATTTTGGAAGAAACGGCCTTCGGCCGGGCCATTTTTCTGCCGAAAAATGTACAATTAATCTAGAAGGGGGATCTAATGGATTTTTGTTATTAAGTTTGATGGAAGTCTACGGAGGAAACTAAATTTGTTTTATAAAAATATATATAAAAGAGCAAATATATACGACCCATCTACCCTTAAGTAGGTCGTTTTGCTGCATATTGCCGTCTTAAAAACCTTTGACGCACTACTGTACCGTACTTCTCTTAAACGGCTGCCTCCACTACATTGAACACGAAGACCAAAGTTGTTCACAAAGCTAAATTGAACCATGCGGATTTCCACTACCTACTCTTGCACCGCGAAATTTGTCGTCTACGAAACCTTTGAGCACTATTACTCCTAAACAGCTGCCTACACGACATTGAACAGCTGCCTACACGACATTGAACAGCTGCCTACACGACATTGAACAGCTGCCTACACGACATTGAACAGCTGCCTACACGACATTGAACACTACGATCAAAATGTGTTTGCAGAGCCAAAATGAATAAAGTTAACCTACCATACCAACTGTGGTGGCTATGGTAGGTTAACTTTATTCATTTTGGCTCTGCAAACACATTTTGATCGTAGTGTTCAATGTCGTGTAGGCAGCTGTTCAATGTCGTGTAGGCAGCTGTTCAATGTCGTGTAGGCAGCTGTTCATACCAACTGTGGTGGCTGTGGTGATGGGCTGGTCTATCAGAGTGAGAACTGAGCAATCTCTGCCATACCCATAGCTTACTCTGACTGTTCCTTTTCCTTATATATTTTCTAGATCTCAAGTGACGGCGTCTCTTCCGTGGATTGACCTCCCAATCTACCAAGATTGGAAGCTAAAGCGTCACATTATTCCTTTGCCCCTCAACTTTCTCTTCATAATTGCTGAGGGGCACAGGGCCCTGGGTGGGGCTTTGGTTTCCCGGGCGTTTCCGCACCCTCCTCAGCTCCCCGCCATGGAGTGGCTTCGGTCACCCAGGCTTTATTGTGGTCGGCGGGGAGGGTTCTGTGGGGGCGCTCGTTTATGGCCTTGGCCTTGCTCGGGGCCTTGGGGCTGTTCGGCCAGGCAGCTTGGGGAACAACAACAACAACAACAACTGTGGTGGCTCTTACGCTATGAAATTGTCTTCTTTTCCGTTGTTTTTGGGAACCTTTGACGCACTACTCCCCCTAAACGGCTGCCTCCACGGCACTGAACATGAAGACTGAATTTGTTAGCAGAGCTTAATGAATAAACTGAACCTGCTTGTTTACCGCTACCAACTAGCTCTTTTGTTAATATATGGCTTCAGAGGCTATCAACCCTTTTGGATTATTAAGCCAGAACACTGTACGGTAAGTCAAGAATGGCGTCAGGACTGGAACCTCTTTTCGAAACTCCAGTCCCTGGATGCAGGGGAGTAATCTGCCATTATATTATGTATGACATAAATCGTGGCTTAGGTTTTCGAAGCTATCCCGAACTGAATCGAATCTTCCCAGTAATTATTTACCTGCTCTTTATAGTTCGGAGGTTCGTTTTACGGCTCGAAGGCTCACATTGGGCCAGGATATATAAGTGTAAGGTACTTTACCTTATAATAGTAGGGCAATGACTATAGATCAGGCAAGAGAAGTGGTAATAAATAGGAATGAATGGAGAATGCTAGTGAATAGATGAGTGTCAATGAGGTCGTTTGGGTGAGAGGGTCATGTGCCAGTTGGACTAGATAATAGTCCGTCAGGCACCTGGCCTGGGGAGCCGGTGGTAATGAAGGGTACGGCGGGTGGTAAAGCTTCGCTGCGGGTCTAGTCTACTTGCGGAAATCAGAGCCTCTCATGGGGATCTGGGAATCTGGCTGGAGACCCCAAATGGGCTTGGGTCTCTTGGTATTTCTCCTGGACGACCTAGATGTGTGTGATTTTGTATTTTGTTTTGTTTTTCTGTCGTGCTGTCATTTCTGTCTCGAGTCGCCCCCCAAAAAAATAAAAAAATAAAAAAATAAATAAATAACTAAAATATAATAAAAATGGGGAAAGTGCCACAGTACATACATACAGACATACAATAATGGGTGTCAAACGAAAGACAAGTCCCTAAATTTTAGTCTATATTATTGTGTATGTGAAGCTAAAATTAGTTCAAATTATATCTTTAGAAGTGATAACATTACCAAAACAATGCTATTTCAGGTTAATTGTCTTGTATTCCTGCTCATATTCATTAGTCTTCAAACAAAATTGCTCCGGTTTGACACAAAGGATAATTACAAGAACCTCTCAGGGAAGTGCCGTTGTTAAGGCAAAACTTCCCGAATCACATCTGATCTGACCATGACATACATACATAGCCTACATAGGCTAGTTATGTCACTTACAAACGTTGTATTCTTTTCCCTCACACCAATAATTTGTGAATCAATTAATAGAGACTCTTTGCCAAAAGAGTTTCCTTTCTTCAATGGGTGGTGTTTGAGCCTTATGGTCATTTTAACTTTAAGGGGGGTGACCTGCTTTTTGTTATTTATGTCCTTTTCTCTCTTTCTCTGGCTTGTATCCATTCGGCCCCACTCAGCCAACTATTTTAAGACGTTTATCCCCATCTAGGTGTCCATTTCTTCCTGGCGAGCGAGCCAGCATTATATGAAGACATCCGGTTTCGCCGGAGAAATTTTTCTATCGAAATATGTACAAATTTAGCCTGCTGTCAAACAAAAATAAAAAATATGCTGGCTCGCTACCGCTCACCAGTAAAAATTTGACATCTGGATGGGGATAAACGTCTTAAACCAGTAGGCTGAATGGGGCCAAATGGATACAAGCCAGAGAAAGATAGAAAAGGACAGAAAAAAACAGGTCACCCCCCTTAAGATTGGCTTTATAATTCTGAGCCCAGAATAGAAGATAAAGGGCAAAGGTTCCGAGGGTGATCCTTCCTATTTCTAGTTAACCCCTTCTGTAACGGCGACGTCTTCGTTATTTAATTTCAGCTACATTTAGACGATTTTATGAAGCTGAGGAAGGATATGTGGTACCGTAGCTAAAATGATTAATGGAGACAGAATGTACGGTACGGTAGCCTTTTGTTGAGTAGACATCCTTCCTAAGCTGTACAAAATCGTCTAATAGTTGCCAGAATATAGGTATAGTTCCAGATAGGTATAGTTCCAGAAGCTTGGAAGCTTGCAAATGTAGTTCCGATATTCAAAAAAGGTGATAAATCAATAGCATCCAATTACCGTCCCATTAGTCTCACTTCAATCATAGGAAAACTACTAGAGTCAATTATTGCTAGGAAAATGAGAAACCACTTAGAAACATTTAACTTAATCAATTCTTCTCAGCATGGATTCACTCAGGGACGGTCTTGCCTTACTAATTTGCTTAGTTTTTTCTCAGAGGTATATGAAGCAGTAGATAATGACAAGTCATATGATATTATATATTTAGATTTCAGTAAAGCTTTCGACAGAGTCCCTCATGAGAGATTGATGAGAAAGGTTGAGGCACATGGAATAGGTGGGGCGTTGTTAGGATGGATTAGGTCATGGCTAATTGGTAGGAAGCAGAGAGTCAGCATAAATGGTACCAAGTCAGAATGGGGAGCAGTCAAAAGTGGTGTCCCCCAGGGATCGGTATTAGGTCCCCTGTTGTTTCTTATATACATAAATGACCTAGATTTAGGTATAACTAGTAGGATAAGTAAATTCGCAGACGATACTAAAATAGGGAGATCAATTGATTCAGATAGCGATATAGAGTGCCTCCAAAGGGATCTAGATACCTTACATGAATGGTCAGTAAATTGGCAGATGAAGTTTAACATTGACAAATGCAAGGTATTAAAGATAGGGAAGATGCAAACAAATGTTAAATATAAACTAGCTAATTTAGAATTAGAAAATTCAGACTGCGAGAAAGATCTAGGTGTGTTTGTTAGCAATGATTTGAAGCCTAGAAAACAGTGTAAGCGTTCGTAATAAGGCAAACAGGATTCTCGGGTTCATCTCTAGGAGTGTGAGTAACAGAACTGCTGATGTTATCTTAAAACTTTACTTGTCATTAGTGAGACCCCACATGGATTATGCTGTCCAATTTTGGTGTCCTTATTACAGAATGGACATAGATTCATTGGAGAGAGTACAGCGTAGAATGACAAAAATGATCCATAATATTAGAAATCTTTCGTATGAAGAAAGGTTGAAGAAATTAGGTTTACATTCGTTAGAGAGACGCAGAGTTAGAGGGGATATGATAGAGGTGTTCAAGTGGGTTAGTGGGATTAACAAAGGGGACATGGCAAATGTACTAAAGCTCAGTGATAGCGAAAGAACTCGTACCAATGGTTTCAAATTAGATAAATTTCGTTTCAGAAAAGATATAGGCAAGTATTGGTTTGGTAACAGAGTTGTAGATGGGTGGAATGGACTACCAAGTGCTATAGTGGGATCTAAAACTGTAGGGAGCTTTAAGATAAAATTAGATAAGCATATGGACGAGAAGGGTTGGGTGTGAAGGGGGATCAGCCGGGTTGGGCCAATCAGCGCTCTGCAGACCTCCATAATCCTGCGTTAATCTCTAACCGTTTTGGTAAGATGATCCTCAGGGTATTAGAGTGTGAAGCCTATAATTGGGCTTTGTAATGAATTGGGGTTGTGTGGGACAGGGATCTGCCTTGCTTAGGCCAATCGGCTTTCTGCAGACTCCCATTTTCTTATGTTCTTATGTTCTTAATATAATGTGAAAAGTACATCACCGGTGCAGAAGGGGTTAAGCAAAACATAAACAAATAAATTAAATTAATATTAAATTAAATAAAAATAGATATATAATAATATGAATAAATGAATAAATTAATAATAGTAATAATAACAATAATGCCGATAATCACAAATAAAATACCGGTAATTAAAATTAAAGATAGGGTGATAATACAGTACCGTACCTGTGTTTTAGAAAATTGTCGTAGGCCTTACCAAAACTGTGCACCCTATGGCAATGAAATATGGAGATCAGAATAAATAACCCCTTCAGCACGATAACGTAAATGTAATCCCTAAACGGCTGACTTATCGATACATGGGTAAATACGAAACTTAATGTCAGTTTCAGCTAAATTTCTGCATAATATTTATGTCAGCCTTTTATAGTTCCCACCAGATATCGCTATAAATTCCTCGTAACAACTGAACAATCGGGACATGAAATTTACCGTCACTTAAAAATATATATACCGTAAATAGGCTATATATACTGTACCGTATGTATGTATGTATATATATATATATATATATATATATATATATATATATATATATATATATATATATATATATATATATATATATATATATATATACCGGTATATATATATACATATATATATATATATATATTATATATATAATATATATAATATATATATATATATATATATATATATATAATTAAGTAATATATATATATACTGTACCGTATGTATATATATACCGGTATATATATATATATAAAAGAAAAACAAACGTACCGGTATTTGCCTCTCTCACTTGTTACAGGTAGCTTTGTCTTTTGTCTCATTCATAAACATAGGAAGACAATACACATATTATAGCCTAAGTGATGTAGCCATAGATTTCATAATGCTACAGGCAATACTATAGCTTAACTTTCTTAATAGTTAGGCCGGGAGGGTGGGAGGATTTCTATAATTCATTAATCGAGTTTAGGAGTAAAGTTGGTTAGTGGAGAGAACATAATAATTAGTCTTAAACATCTATATACTGTAGGCTATATACGGTAGGCTGGATAGTAAAAATTAGTCCCATAACATATTTACGCTTCTTACTGATATTGGCTAATTTTGACATTTTTGATCTACTGAATATGAGTTCCCGGTACCGGTAATGTTGCCTAATAAATTCATCGCCATTATATTAATCTATATTTTTTTAATTTCACCACAACACCAAACACCTCCAATGAAATTAAGAAAGCATATATAATATGTGATCCACCGGGATCCGAACCTGGGTATCACACACAGATTGTTAAACACTCTAGCCATTACACCACCAAGACAACAAAACACAAATATTTGCGATCTACACAAAATGTATAGGCCCTAGCCTAGCCTAAGTCTAGTCAAAGCCTATATTTCATCACTGCCGGCCAGAAACAATCACACCAGTTTTATAAATTACACAATAGCCTACCATGAAGTTACAAGATGATAACAAATAAAGGTGAAAGTATTATAATAGTTACCGTTACAATTAACAAAACCATGAAGCTACAAGACGAGGAAAATGTGACTAAAATGTATTGGTTGCGTTAACAATTAATATTAGATTTTAAGATGAAGAATGGCCAACATATGATAGTTACAGCTTTAATGACTCTCTGAAATAAGGATGTAGGTTATTTTCATATTGTACTATACACTAGGCTATAGGCTATAGATAAAGGATATGAATAGGGTAATTAGAGTGTCATTTATAGGTACATTGATGCCAGTAACAAAACCATCTAATACACAGATAGTAAGGTAAATCACTGTCAATATACCTTATGATCTTGCTGAAGTTGTTATGACTTTTTAAACCCTTGATTTAGTACAGTACAGCAACTAAAACAAAGGTTGTCAAACTCGGCTATTTCGTCATCATTACAAAATATACAAAGTTAAAAATATGATTTACAAATAACTTTGGAAGTGATATACTGTAGGCCTAATAACCAAAACATTAAAATGTCTTGTATTGTTTCTCATATTCATTCTAGTCTTAATTAAAAAAAAATGTTCCCACGGCTCTTTACTAACATCAGTATATAGTATAAACTAATATGCACGTGACTTTACCTTTAAATGCCGCCGAGTGTACTGGTGGAGAGGTGGAGATGATGGTGGTGTACCGTGATAAACACCAGTTCACAATACAACACTGATATAGGAGATGTTTCGTGATTTTGTCTAGTTTTCTCAAAACTTATACCGCGAGTTTGAATCGGTATTTCGATCTGTTTCAGCCATAATCCACACTTTTCTATTATTTAGTAGTTGGTAACTTCTCATCATTCATTAACACAGTATAAGCCGATACGAATATTTACGCGTCATCATAGTTATAAAATTATTCAATAGTTTTCTTATTTAATAACAGCGTAACTGCCATTTAACACCTAAACATCCATTATATACAATTGTACATATTTTTCAATTTGCAATTATTATACGGCACTATAAATGCTTTAGTAAATACGAACAAGTAAGCAAATTACTATTAAAATACTTCGGATCCAGATGCAAGTAAGCGGGAGAGGGCGAGGAGAGACGCCTAACGCACATCCACTCCCTCCCGTAGTTGACTGAACACTGAGTGGGTTGAGCGTCAGGGTTGCCAGTTTAAAGAGCCGGAAACCCGCCCAGTGTCGCCAGAAAGATAGCCCAGTTATAGCCCCATGTAAAGATCCTGTAGTAGTAAAGAACGCACCTTTTTTTTTCTCCCGACGCGATTTTGTTGCCGTTAATATCAAACAAATGTGTGGTACCGGTATTTTATTTTTCATCATGTATAAATTAGATCTAAATACCAAGCTATGTATTATGTAGCAGTATCGCCCTATTTACAATATGGGTATAAATATACCTGAGTTTATTAACCCCTTCTGTACCACCGACGTTTTTTTATATTTTATTATAGCTACATTTAGACGAGTTTATAAAGCTTGGGAAGGACATGTGGTCACTAAAAGGATTAATTGATATTGCCTGTATTGATGGGTAGACGTCCTTCCTGAACTTGATAAAATCGTCTAATAGTTGCTATAATATAATGAAAAGGGTGTTGCCGGTACAGAAGGGGTTAAAGAGAGTCTAATGACACCAGTGGCATCAAAATGGTGGAGGTTGGCCTGATTCTTGTTACTATAGGTCTCCATAGTCAGGCTTGGTACTGTACAGTTAACCCTTTCAATATTCGAGGACGAATAGTCCACATTATTTTGGCTATCAAAAAAACAATGTATTCAGATTAGGACATGTTCTTGAAAGTCGAGGGTTAATTAAGATAGATTTTACCTCTTTACTCCAAACCTGAGTAAAATAATTTAATAGCCAATAATATGTCTTTCTCTTTTTAGTGCTTTAAGCTATTTGGAGAGAGAGAGAGGGAGAGAGAGAGAGCGAGAGAGGGAGAGAGAGAGAGATAAAGTGTGTGTGTGTGTTTGTGTGCTACACATAATTACACAGACCTTGCGGTCCCTACTAAGTGTCCGGCCTAATACTACTAGACAGGGACAGTTTATAGTAGAAGAAGAGTACAACAAAGTAGAAGGCTGTCCCCACCCTTCGTTCAGAGAGAGAGAGAGAGAGAGAGACCGCTAACAATCTGCATAAGAACAGCGTAAATGCGGCAGAGTTTAGCGAATTAGCATAACAATCACAAACGCACACACGCACATTACTCTACCCCCACACTTTGCATATTCAACACACCTAAAACATTCATTAAAGTCTAAAATTATACATTCCTCATATGAATTCAAATTACAAGACGTCATTGTAATTTTTTTGACTGGATATCAGGAATTGCCATACGATGGATCATGTAATTTTAGTCTTTGAGGCCGCTTTACACTTAATTTTGGTTAACATTAGACGATTTTATTCAGGCCATCTGGGAATCATATGGGTAAAATCTAGCTTAGTTAACCCTCTGACTTCCACTGGTCATTCCTAAGCTGAATAAGATCGTCTACTAATAGCCGGAATAACAGGAACCAAAGCGTCCTCGTATCTGAGAGGGTTAACCTCAGTATACCATAACGCATGTTTGCATTTATAAGATCTGCTAAAGATAACCAGAATATAATGAAGAAGAAAAAATGCGTCATGGTACCTGTGGTGTACTGAATGGGTTAATCTGAAAATAAGTAATCATAGCCAGCATAAAGTAATAATAGGAGTTATCATATGATGAAGGGGTACACTATAAATTACCGTACAACAAAACCAACCACTATATCGGACTGTAGTGTATACGAACCACATATAACACGGGCATTATTTCGGTGTTTTAACTAGCACATAACCGATTATGGCCAGTGATCCATGAAGTAATTAAGGAGCACCCCGTTCTTAACATTAATCCTCCATTACAAACCCCAATGCACTAGAAGAAACTAATAAAAGCATATGATCCTCCCGGGATTCGAACTCGGTACACCACACCCTGAACATTAGCATTATTCTAAAATAATTCTAACCTATTACACAATCAACACAGTTAAAACTTAAAAGTTAAGTACACGATCACGATTAATATCCATTTTCGATTTCTGTACCAAATGTTGTCACACAAGAAGACTCGGCTTTGGAATCATCTTAACCGTGTTGTACTTTAGAGGGGCTCTGGGGAAGCGTTATGCGTCTGGGGGGCAAATCCTCTGTGGGAGCCCTGATAATAAAAATCTACATTGTCCCAAATATCAGCGCGGTGACGTAAGTTTAATTTTATTCTGGTTACCATTAGACGATTTGCTTTATCTTATAATCTACCACGAGGACTCAAAGGGTTAAATACGATCTCAATAAACCATGTGAATAATATAGGTCCTTCTTAAGCTGCACAAAATCGTCTAACTTTAACCAGAATAATAGAAAAACACCATCGTGCTGAAGGGGTTAAATGTGGTGTGGAAGGGTAATTAAAGTGGCCATAATAATATACCATTTAGAGTTTAGATTTTAATTTTAAAAGGCATATTGGTAGTGATTAACCCATTTAATATAATGAATGAAAAAGCGCATTGAATAATAACAGATAAATCACTATCAATTATCTCCAAAACAATTATATATGCCTTTTTATATAATACCCCTATTTTGTGTACAGTGCATGGAATTGCAACTACGCCACATCAAATAAATATAAATAACATAATGAAGAGGAGCCTGAACTGGTATCGAAAATTAGTATTGTTTTGTATTTTAGTACAATGAAGTATAAACTAGCCCAGTCGGGCGCTTTACCAATGAATTGGCAACACTGAAAAGCTGACGTTCCCTCCCTCCTTCCCCCCCCCCCCCCCCCTCTCCCTCCTCCCCAGCAAATGCCTCCTTAACTTCTCTCTCTCTCTCTCTCTCTCTCTCTCTCTCTCTCTCTCTCTCTCTCTCTCTCTCTCTCTCTCTCTCTCTCTCTCTCTCTCTCTTTTGTAAATATATGTAAATCCTGTTCTGTAAATTGTTTATATTCTCAACACATTTATCTTTCTCCCTTTGTAATTCTGGATACATTAATAAGAATACCATTGTGTAATATTCCCTGAAGGTAACAATGTTATGATGATAGACAGTCAGTCGGGTATTAAATTCCGTTTGCTAGGTTTCACTTTTTAATTGCACATAATCATTGGCCGCACAAAATCGAAAACAATATTAATTTGTCTCCACCTTCATATGGTTTCAACAAGTAAAGCTAGATGGAATTACATTACTAGGAGTTGAAAGTAAGAATATCCTTCAAGTAGAGTTAGAAAAAAAATATGATTAGTCGTATTCTCCCTTTGATATTGATAAATGCTAGGTCCTCAGTGTAAAAATATGATATACAAAGGAATACAAAAGTATGCGAACATCAACAGACAAATTAGTCATTACGGTAATTATCGCTGTTAAGTGCAAGGAGAAATAACACATAATTATGCATATATGCATCACTCGTCCCACTTGAAATACTCATTTCTGAATTGAACTAGATGAAGTTTGCTGCCATAAAGTTGTTTAACCCATTCAGCACCATGACACCATTTTACCTTTGAGTCTGGCTAAAACTAGATTATTTTATGCAGTTTAAGAAAGACCTATGTTACTAAGGCTTTATTGAGATCGTATACAGTATAACCATTTGAGTGGCATAGATAGATTACACACTAAAGAAAATCGTCTAATAATAACCAGAATGTGATGACAATTACGTACTGGTGCTGAAGGGGTTAAGCATATTGTGAAAGGCGATACAGTCTTTTGAGAGCTTTCGCTTTGTCTTTAACCCATACAGTACCGGTGACGTCGTTTTCATTATATTTTGGCAACTCTTAGACGATTTTATTCAGATTAGGAAGGACCTCTAGCAAAAATATAAGGCTTCAAACTATCTCAACCAACCGTCTTAACGACTGCAGATCCTTCCGAAGCTGCATAATACCGTCTAAATATAGCTATAATAAGAGATAACATACGTCGCTGGTACTCAAAGGGTTAATCTTTGTTAGCAATTATCCTTGTTTTATTGACGTATCATCTATATAACTTACGATCATTACTTTGCCGTACCTTTAGGACGATTTGCTTGTGTTGAGGCTTATTGCCTCTCTTAATATCTATTAATAACCTATGTACGAGCCTGGTGTGACCACCCCGTGTATATAAATATCATATAATTATATGTGCCTAACCCCTTATGTGAATAAAACCATTGTGCCCTACCATTGTGTTTCTGTTGATTGCCTGTTATCTGTTTGGTGTGAATAGAGTAAAGGTCAGTTCTTGCCCAGTCGAGAACACACTAAGTTGAAGATTACTGCACAATTCCCAGAGAGGGAATTGCGACCAGAATATACCTCGCACAACAATGATAATATAGATTATTATTATTGTACAGCACTCCTTGGACGCGAACCAAACAATACTGGTCATGGGTTATCCGAAACATTAGGACTGTCAAGGAAATGTGATAGTCACTTACACCGTATACTCTTTTAATTTATACATGTTTTTTATTTTTTTTATTTTATTTTTGTTTTGTTTTACAGTGTATAACTAACTCGTGGATTTCCTTTGTGTCCTATTGTTATAATTTCTTTTACCATCATAGTTCATACTGATCTATAGTTCAATTGTACAAAGTACAAAGGAGTACAAAGGAAATCAAGCAACAACAGTTCTAGTGACCCTTCTAGGTTGCTTGTCCTCCAAAACACTGAGGATCAAGTGTCCAAACAGTGGTTTAGAGTGGGTAAGGGAACATTGTAAAGGGAATTACTGCCCTGGAACTAATGTCCGTGGCAGGATTAGGAAGTTAGTAGAGGACAGATGGGTTAGTAACTGAGGGGGGATAAAATAAAGTTATTCATTTACAAACGCAGTCAGTCGCGGGTTTAATGAGAGATATTTGTCTAGGCGGAGTTTAAATGAATCAACGGTGATGCAGTCTATAACGTTTCGGGGAAGCCCATTCCACAAGTTGACAACTCGATTGAAGAAGAAATTCTTAGATTCGTGCGAGTTAAAAGATTTACCAATAATTTTGCAACCGTTTCCCCGCGTGTAATTAGATTGGTCGATAGTGAAGTACTTACTACAGTTCATATTGTCGATGCCTTTGATGATTTTGAACACTTGAATTAAGTCACCTCTTAATCTTCGCTGGGTTAAAGGAAATAGATTTAATTCTCTAAGACGCTCTTCGTATGGTTTGTTCTTTAGGCTAGGTATCATTTTGGTAACTCCACGTTGAACTCGTTCTAACTTGTTTATATCTTTTTGGTAATAAGGGCACCAGGATTGAACGCACTATTCCAGAAGAGGGCGGACTAAGGAATTGTAAAGGGTTAGGATAACTTCTTTGGATTTATGCTCAAATGACCTGCCTATAAAGCCAATTATTTTGTTTGCCTTCTTAACAACTTCTGAACATTGTTGACTCGGTTTTAGGTTACTCGATATTGTTACTCCCAGATCGGTTTCTCCGTTTACATTCTTAAGCTGAGTGCCATTCATCGAATAGTTTGCTTTCTCATTTAGGTATCCGATATGTAGTACTTTACATTTATCCGCATTGAAACTCATTTGCCAAATTTGGGCCCAACATGACAATTTATCTAGATTGTGTTGCATATCGTCAACTTGTTCTTTTGAGAGTACGCTATTTGCAATTTTTGTATCGTCAGCAAATGTTGAGATTGTACAGGTGAGACCCTCATCTATGTCGTTGATGTAAATTAGAAAGAGAATTGTTCCTTGTGTTACCTGACGGAGCATAAAATCCCTCGTCAGCTAATTTTACGATATATAACTGCTATATACAGTATATACTAGCAATTTGATTAAAGCGAAGATATCAGAATTAGGGGGGAGATTTTTTTGATATTAGTGTATTCATTATGTCTTTATCTATTTATATTTTAGCTTCCTCCCTCCTGTAGACCTCCATCAAGCTTAAACAAATACAATTTGTTCAATTTTTCGGTAGAAAAATGTCTTGGCCGAAAACCAGTTCCTTCCAAATTGCTGGCTTGCCATCGCTCGCCAGGAAAAAAATCGACACCTTAATGGCACGAAAGGTCTTGAATTGACAAAGAAATGGGACGAAAGGTCTTAAAACGGTCAAGTTAATAAGCGACAGTCTTAAAATCTCAAAACTAATGGGGCTAAGCATGAGGGAGAAGGGGGTTCAGAAGAAACACCCTTATAACATCATATTCCGCTACCGAATCTTCGTAATAGCCAAGTAATCAAGCTGGGGAGAAAACAATATCACTAGTGCAAGTATTCTAATTGTCTGTATGTAGTAACCCAGGTTCGAATCCCGGGAGGATCATATGCTTTCATTAATTTCATTGGGAGGTGTTTGGTGTTGGGAGTGAAATTAATAGATAAGATTATTACACATTTACTACATAGTCTATGTGTTCTGTATTACACATTTACTACATAATATACTAGTTGTGTTACAGTCTATGTGTTCTGTATTACACATTTACTACATAATATACTAGTTGTGTTACAGTCTATGTGTTCTGTATTACACATTTACTACATAATATACTAGTTGTGTTACAGTCTATGTGTTCTGTATTACACATTTACTACATAATATACTAGTTGTGTTACAGTCTATGTGTTCTGTATTACACATTTACTACATATACTAGTTGTGTTACAGTCTATGTGTTCTGTATTACACATTTACTACATAATATACTAGTTGTGTTACAGTCTATGTGTTCTGTATTACACATTTACTACATAATATACTAGTTGTGTTACAGTCTATGTGTTCTGTATTACACATTTACTACATAATATACTAGTTGTGTTACAGTCTATGTGTTCTGTATTACACATTTACTACATAATATACTAGTTGTGTTACAGTCTATGTGTTCTGTATTACACATTTACTACATAATATACTAGTTGTGTTACAGTCTATGTGTTCTGTATTACACATTTACTACATAATATACTAGTTGTGTTACAGTCTATGTGTTCTGTATTACACATTTACTACATAATATACTAGTTGTGTTACAGTCTATGTGTTCTGTATTACACATTTACTACATAATATACTAGTTGTGTTACAGTCTATGTGTTCTGTATTACACATTTACTACATAATATACTAGTTGTGTTACAGTCTATGTGTTCTGTATTACACATTTACTACATAATATACTAGTTGTGTTACAGTCTATGTGTTCTGTATTACACATTTACTACATAATATACTAGTTGTGTTACAGTCTATGTGTTCTGTATTACACATTTACTACATAATATACTAGTTGTGTTACAGTCTATGTGTTCTGTATTACACATTTACTACATAATATACTAGTTGTGTTACAGTCTATGTGTTCTGTATTACACATTTACTACATAATATACTAGTTGTGTTACAGTCTATGTGTTCTGTATTACACATTTACTACATAATATACTAGTTGTGTTACAGTCTATGTGTTCTGTATTACACATTTACTACATAATATACTAGTTGTGTTACAGTCTATGTGTTCTGTATTACACATTTACTACATAATATACTAGTTGTGTTACAGTCTATGTGTTCTGTATTACACATTTACTACATAATATACTAGTTGTGTTACAGTCTATGTGTTCTGTATTACACATTTACTACATAATATACTAGTTGTGTTACAGTCTATGTGTTCTGTATTACACATTTACTACATAATATACTAGTTGTGTTACAGTCTATGTGTTCTGTATTACACATTTACTACATAATATACTAGTTGTGTTACAGTCTATGTGTTCTGTATTACACATTTACTACATAATATACTAGTTGTGTTACAGTCTATGTGTTCTGTATTACACATTTACTACATAATATACTAGTTGTGTTACAGTCTATGTGTTCTGTATTACACATTTACTACATAATATACTAGTTGTGTTACAGTCTATGTGTTCTGTATTACACATTTACTACATAATATACTAGTTGTGTTACAGTCTATGTGTTCTGTATTACACATTTACTACATAATATACTAGTTGTGTTACAGTCTATGTGTTCTGTATTACACATTTACTACATAATATACTAGTTGTGTTACAGTCTATGTGTTCTGTATTACACATTTACTACATAATATACTAGTTGTGTTACAGTCTATGTGTTCTGTATTACACATTTACTACATAATATACTAGTTGTGTTACAGTCTATGTGTTCTGTATTACACATTTACTACATAATACTACTAGTTGTGTTACAGTCTATGTGTTCTGTATTACACATTTACTACATAATATACTAGTTGTGTTACAGTCTATGTGTTCTGTATTACACATTTACTACATAATATACTAGTTGTGTTACAGTCTATGTGTTCTGTATTACACATTTACTACATAATATACTAGTTGTGTTTACAGTCTATGTGTTCTGTATTACACATTTACTACATAATATACTAGTTGTGTTACAGTCTATGTGTTCTGTATTACACATTTACTACATAATATACTAGTTGTGTTACAGTCTATGTGTTCTGTATTACACATTTACTACATAATATACTAGTTTGTACAGTCTATGTGTTCTGTATTACACATTAGAACATAATATACTAGTTGTGTTACAGTCTATGTGTTCTGTATTACACATTTACTACATAATATACTAGTTGTGTTACAGTCTATGTGTTCTGTATTACACATTTACTACATAATATACTAGTTGTGTTACAGTCTATGTGTTCTGTATTACACATTTACTACATAATATACTAGTTGTGTTACAGTCTATGTGTTCTGTATTACACATTTACTACATAATATACTAGTTGTGTTACAGTCTATGTGTTCTGTATTACACATTTACTACATAATATACTAGTTGTGTTACAGTCTATGTGTTCTGTATTACACATTTACTACATAATATACTAGTTGTGTTACAGTCTATGTGTTCTGTATTACACATTTACTACATAATATACTAGTTGTGTTACAGTCTATGTGTTCTGTATACACATTTACTACATAATATACTAGTTGTGTTACAGTCTATGTGTTCTGTATTACACATTTACTACATAATATACTAGTTGTGTTACAGTCTATGTGTTCTGTATTACACATTTACTACATAATATACTAGTTGTGTTACAGTCTATGTGTTCTGTATTACACATTTACTACATAATATACTAGTTGTGTTACAGTCTATGTGTTCTGTATTACACATTTACTACATAATATACTAGTCTATGTGTTCTGTATTACACATTTACTACAGTACAGTATTTTATAGTAAACACACACATACTCTCTCTCTCTCTCTCGGAATGAATAATAAAGCAGGAGGGAGAAAGTCGATCACAAAACACTTCTTCGCCTACAGTGTGGTCAAAGAGTGGAACAAACTGCCGTAGAAAGCGGTACAATGTAATGCAATTGACACATTCAAAAGGAATCCAGACACCAATTTCCAGGAGGTTGGATTAATATAGGTTAAACAAAATAAAAGAGAGAGAGAGAGAGAGAGAGAGAGAGAGAGAGAGAGAGAGAGAGAGAGAGAGAGAGAGAGAGAGAGAGAGAGAGAGAGAGGTTAAGCTATTTCTCAAAATAGGTTAGGCATCAGTTTATACACTGTTTCTTAACTTCCTTCTTTGCTATGAATTTTCCGGTAGAAATTGATCTCATTCTGCTGGGGGCCTTGCTTCCCTAACTAAATTTCATGCCGATCCAAGGTTGGACAGAGTGGTGGGTGAGGAGCTTTACTATCCTTACCTTCCACTTTGTAGCTAATACAATGCCTAGTAGGGACTGTAAGGTCTGTGCAGTCTGTGTTTCTGTGTAACTCTACCTATGTAACTCCCTCTCTCTCTCTCTCTCTCATTTAACATCCTTTTCTTCCACTTTCCCCTAACCTGGGGTTTGATATCTCTACTAGAATTAAGGGGAGGTTTTTAGTTTGGTCCCTAGATATCCATCAAGCTTAAGATTACACCCCCTTGAGCCCCTTTCAAGATAAATTTGTACATTTTTCGGTAGAAAAATTTCCCGGCTGAAAGCTGGTTCTTCTTCAATTACAGGCTCGCTATCGCTCGCCAGGATAAAATCGACACCTAAATTGCACGAAAGGTCTTAAAATTGACGGAAATGGGGCGAAAGTTCTTAAAATCGCCAAACTAATGGGGCGACTGTCTTAAAATATCAAAAGCAATGGGGCTAAACATGAGGGAGAAAGGGGTCCAGAAAAAAATCCCTCAAGTCGATTTCTCCCCTAAGTTCCGGTCACCTCACTAGGATCGTGAAATTTGTGTGACCAGTGTTTCTATACAAGCAATATTTTGTTCCTGGAATATTTTCCTGAAATGAACCGTAAATACAGTATATCTGAACTAGTAACTATTTCGTGTAACTCTCTCTCTCTCTCTCTCTCATCCCTTCTATGTCTTCATCCGTCCGTTATCATTCTCTCTCTCTCTCTCTCTCTCTCTCTCTCTCTCTCTCATTTCGTCTATGTCTTCATCCGTCCGTTATCATTCTCTCTCTCTCTCTCTCTCATCTCCTCTATGTCTTCATCCGTCCGTTATCATTCATCCCTACACCATCGCCGATTCAGATTGATAATTCAGATGTTCTAAGCAATATCACCGTTACAGAGAGAGAAGTATTGAATTGTTTAGATAAACTCAAGGTAAATAAAACGCCTGGACCTGATACAATCTCGCCTAGAGTTCTAAAGGAAGCTAAGGATGAGCTCTCCAAACCACTGACATTACTATTCAATAAATCCTTGCAGTCTGGAACTATGCCTGATCAGTGGAAGATAGCCAACGTAACACCGATATTAAAAAAAAGGCAGCAAATCCCTACCCAGTAACTATCGTCCAATTAGCTTAACCTCAGTTGTATGTAAAATGCTAGAAACGGTCATAAGAGACAGACTCGTAAATCACTTAGAGGAAAATAACATACTTAAAGATACTCAACACGGCTTTCGTAAAAAACGTTCCTGTTTAACAAACCTCTTAGACTTCTTCCACGATATCCTCAACCTCTACGATGAGAGTAAAGCTGTAGATATTATATACCTTGATTTTCAAAAGGCCTTTGACAAAGTTCCCCACAAACGTTTACTGCTAAAACTAAAAGCGCATGGAATACAAGACGGTGTGTTGAAATGGATAGAAAATTGGCTCAGCGACAGAAAGCAGAGATTAGTCATAAACGGTAAGGCATCTAAATGGACCAATGTAAGTAGCGGGGTACCCCAGGGATCGGTACTAGGACCAATTATCTTTCTAATTTACATCAACGACATAGATGAGGGTCTCACCTGTACAATCTCAAAATTTGCTGACGATACAAAAATTACAAATAGCGTACTCTCAAAAGATCAAGTAGACGATATGCAACACAATCTAGATAAATTGTCACATTGGGCCCAAATTTGGCAAATGAGTTTCAATGCGGATAAATGTAAAGTACTACATATCGGATACCTACATGAGAAAGCAAACTATTCGATGAATGGCACTCAGCTTAAGAATGTAAACAGAGAAACCGATCTGGGAGTAACAATATCGAGTAACCTAAAACCCAGTCAACATTGTTCAGAAGTTGTTAAGAAGGCAAACAAAATAATTGGCTTTATAGGCAGATCATTTGAGCATAAATCCAAAGACGTAATCCTAACCTTTTACAATTCCTTAGTCCGCCCTCTTCTGGAATACTGCGTTCAATGCTGGTGCCCTTATTACCAAAAAGACATAAACAAGCTAGAACGAGTTCAACGTAGAGTTACCAAAATGATACCTAGCCTAAAGAACAAACCATACGAAGAGCGTCTTAGAGAATTAAATCTATTTCCTTTAACCCAGCGCAGATTAAGAGGTGACTTAATTCAAGTGTTCAAAATCATCAAAGGCATCGACAATATGAACTGTAGTAAGTACTTCACTATCGACCAATCTAATTACACGCGGGGAAACGGTTGCAAAATTATTGGTAAATCTTTTAACTCACACGAATCTAAGAATTTCTTCTTCAATCGAGTTGTCAACTTGTGGAATGGGCTTCCCCGAGACGTTATAGACTGCAGCACCGTTGATTCATTTAAATTCCGCCAAGACAAATATCTCGCATCAAACCCGCGTCTGACTGCGTTTGTAAATGAATAACTTTATTTTATCTTCCCCTCAGTTACTAACCCATATGTCCCCTACTAACTTCCTAGTCCTGCCACGTTAGTGGCAGGGCAGTAGTTCCCTTTCCAATGTTCCCTTACCCATTCTAAACCACTGTTTGGACACTTGATCCTCAGTGTTTTGGAGGACAAGCAGCCTAGAAGGGTCACTATACCTGTTGTTGCTTGATTTCCTTTGTACTCCTTGATTTCCTTTGTACTTCTTTGTACTCTCTCTCTCTCTCATTTCTTCAATGTCTTCATCCGTCCGTTATCATTCATTCTCTCTCTCTCTCTCTCTCTCATCTCTTCTATGTCTGCATCTGTCCGTTATCATTTTTTCTCTCTCTCTCTCATCTCTTCTATGTCTTCATCCATCCATTATCATTCTCTCTCTCTCTCTCTCTTATCTCTTCTATGTCTTCATCCATCCGTTATCATTCTCTCTCTCTCTCTCTCATCTCTTCTATGTCTTCATCCGTCCGTTATTATTCTCTCTCTCTACCATCTCTTCTATGTCTTCATCCGTCCGTTATTATTCTCTCTCTCTACCATCTCTTCTATGTCTTCATCCGTCCGTTATTATTCTCTCTCTCTACCATCTCTTCTATGTCTTCATCCGTCCGTTATTATTCTCTCTCTCTACCATCTCTTCTATGTCTTCATCCGTCCATTATCATATACATGCATTCCCCTCTTCTCCGTTTTCTCCTTCCTTCCTCCTTTATCACGTGTACCACTCTCATATTTTCTTTCACTCTCTCACTCCCCTCTTCCTGACTTTAATGGTATCACGTTAGAGACAGTTTTACGGTGTTAGCGATGTGGCTGATTACAATATGTCCCAGTTGAAAGCCGATTCTTTTACGTTACAGGCTCGCTATCGCTCGCTCAGACAAAAATCGAAATCTGAATGGGGTGAAGTGTCTTATTGACGCCAAACTGATGGAGTGAAAATACACCATCATATCTCTAATATTGCCACACCACAACACCAAGCCCTACATCACCCCAATAACACCACGTCCATAACTATAATATTAACACAACACACCACCCAAACACCACCACCACCATAACTATAATATTAACAACACAACACCACCTAAACAATAACACCAATACCATAATTATAATATCAACACAACACAACACCACCCAACACAAACACCACCATAACTTTAATATTAACCCACCACAACACCAAGCCCTATACCACCCCACCACCACCATAACTCTATTATTAACACAACACAACATCACACCAACACCCCAACACCACCATAACTATATTATTAACACAACACACCACCACCACCACCACCATCATTTTGCGGCCAACACCCGCGGCTAAAGTATGACTAAACTTATATTGGACATTTTTTACAGCCACCCGCGATAATGCTGATGGCAACTTGGGCATGAACACTGATGAAAATTCTTACGCAGGTTTTAGTCACGCGAAGTGTTAAAAAAATATTGGCATCTTCATCGATACCCAAAATTTGCTAAGTTATGTCTGGAGTTATTTTGTTTTCTTCATTTATATTTATACCCTATACAGAAATTTAAAAAAAGGATATTAAATTATCTGAAAAATTATGCATTAGGAATTTGCAACAACCGGATTATAGCTGCTGTAGATAGCAGGTTGTTCGACGTCCTTTCTATTTTACTCTGGCTATTGCTAATCGATTCTACTCTCAGTTAAGGAAGGATCTCTAGCAATTATAAGGCTTTGAATTATCTCAATCATACCTTTTAGCTAACACCGATCCTTCCTAAACTGCATATAATCGTCTAAATATAGCTAGACTACAATATAACAGACGTCGCAGGCACAGAAAAGATTAAGATAATTGAATTTGGATTTCATATTTTGGTCATAAAAGTGAAGAAAAGATTTCCGCAGCTTTTAGTCACGGTGGGGAAGGACATGTTATTTTCTCTGGCTTGTATTCATTCGGCTCCATTCAGCCAACTGTTTTAAGACGTTTATCCCCGTTCAGGTGTCGATTTCTTCCTGGCGAGGGATAGCGAGTCGGCATTGTATGGAGAAATCCGGCTTCGCCGGAGACATTTGTGTATCGAAAAATGTACAAATTTAGTTTGCTGTCAAAACAATAATATATATATGCTGGCTCGATACCGCTCCCCAGGAAAATATTGACACCTGGATGGGGGTAAACGTCTTAAAACAGTAGGCTGAATGGGGCCAAATTGATACAAGCCAAAGAGAGAGGGAGAGAAAGAGAAAACAAAAAAGCGAGGTGGGCTCGGCTCCCTTAAAAGCAATATTAGGGCACGCAGACAAAGCCATAATTGGTTCAGTCATGTTGCAAACGGTAATTTTCGAGCCATGTCAACAATAATGCATTTCAGCCTGCATAGACAACCAAAATCTGCTCAACATTATATGAAAGTTAACTCCATAATTGATTGTGACTAGTAAGTATGGGGATGATAAACAACATTCGTTAATTTGTTTAGTTAACCCCTTAAAGCTCTGACGCGTTTTAGCAGTATATTTTGGCTATCATTCGACGATTTTATGCAGCTTAGGAAGGATCTGTGGGTAATAAAGGGTAAATACTATCTCAATCAACCCTTTGCCTTCCATATACTGTTATTAATCTGAATAAAATCGTCTAATAGTAGCTAGAAAACAGAACAGAAACGCATATTGGAGCTTCAAAGGGTTAAGCAGAACGCACTATCTCATTTTATTCTGGCAATTATTAGGCAATCTGTTTAAGTCTAGCTAGGACATTTTTGGAGATACATCCGTATTTTTAAACGCGTGGGAAGGGTGCTACCAAGACTATATTGAATAAACATAATATAACTGAGTGTTAATTTGCGATAAAGGACTAAATACCATTAAGTTTCAGAAATATCATAATTTGTTTTTGCTGAATTCGTTTTTGAAAGTTTAGGGGACCACTTTAGCTCTCTTTCTTTTACATCCCCCCCCCCCACCCCCCCCCCCAGGTAAACCCTAAAGCTCCTGGGCTATAAGGGGTTATAAGGGGTTATAAGGGGTTATCACCGTCATCTAAAACCCAAATTAGCCACCTTATGTCTGAAGTTAGGGTTTTTTCTTTTACATACATTAATTCATGCAACTAGTTATGTTCTCCATTCATGAGAAACTTGTAATGATTGGATTTGAATAACTGTGGATTGAAGGTTGGTTGGTGGAAAGTTTAGCATTATTTTGTCTAAGAAGGGTGATTTTCGATCATAAGTTCAAGGCTATACCGGTAAACAATCTTACGCAGATCTTATGTGTGTTGTACATTTCTAGAGGTCATAGAAAAGAAAATTAATCAAGATACGTCCATTATAGCTACTAATATAATGTGTCCTTTGTCATAAGCTATTCACTAAATTTAAGGCAAATTTACAAAGATAACATTTAACCAATTTATGTTTCAACGTTAATTACAGATTAACTCATTTTAACTCATAATTTAGGAGAAACTGGATGAGAATTCTCACTCTTCTAAAATTCAACTGCCTGCATAAAGAAAATACGGCTATCAACATAATACCGCTATCAACATAATACCGCTATCAACATAAGTTTACCTCTGCCAGTGAGATGACGCCACTACTCATAAGTTTACCTCTGCCAGTGAGATGACGCCACTACTCATAAGTTTACCTCTGCCAGTGAGATGACGCCACTACTCATAAGTTTACCTCTGCCAGTGAGATGACGCCACTACTCATAAGTTTACCTCTGCCAGTGAGATGACGCCACTACTCATAAGTTTACCTCTGCCAGTGAGATGACGCCACTACTCATAAGTTTACCTCTGCCAGTGAGATGACGCCACTACTCATAAGTTTACCTCTGCCAGTGAGATGACGCCACTACTCATAAGTTTACCTCTGCCAGTGAGATGACGCCACTACTCATAAGTTTACCTCTGCCAGTGAGATGACGCCACTACTCATAAGTTTACCTCTGCCAGTGAGATGACGCCACTACTCATTATACGGCTATCAACATAAGTTTACCTCTGCCAGTGAGATGACGCCACTACTCATTATATTCTGGCTATCATTAAGGGCAGATGACGCCACTACTCATTATATTCTGGCTATCATTAAGGGCAGATTTCCACTTAAGGGACTTTTTTCTTGACCCCTTTCTCCCTCATGTCTAGCCCCATTGCTTTTGAGATTTTAAGACGTTTTCCCCATTAGTTTGGTGATTTTAAAGAATTTCCGCCCCATTCTGTCAATTTTAAGACCTTTCGTGCCATTTAAGTGTCGATTTTATCCTGGCGAGCGATAGCGAGCCTGTAATTTAAGAGTAAACGGCCTTCGGCCGGGAAATTTTTCTACTGAAAAATTTACAAATTTATCTTGAAATGGGGTCAAGGGGGTGAAATTTTAAGATTGCTGGAGGAGTAGGAAACAAACTAGAAACCTCCCCTTAAACCACTATATTCAGCTTGGGAAGGCTCTGTAAAAGCAAAGGGATAATTGAACTAGCTCATACCCCTAAAATTAACTCCTTCTGTACCGGTGACGTCCTTTTCGTTATATTCCGGCAACTATTAGACGATTATTCCGGCAACTATTAGACGATTATTCCGGCAACTATTAGACGATTATTCCGGCAACTATTAGACGATTATTCCGGCAACTATTAGACGATTATTCCGGCAACTATTAGACGATTTATTCAGTTTAAAAAGGGCCTCCAGCAATGAACAGGCTTCAACCTCTCTCCCACTTAACCCATATCACTACATTATATATATCTTAAACTCTCTCCCACTTAACCCATATCACTACATTATATATATCTTAAACTCTCTCCCACTTAACCCATATTACTACATTAGATATATCTTAAACTGCACAAAATCGTCTAAATATAACAAATATATAGTTTAAAATACGTCGCTAAAGAAGATACTTCCCAAGTCGAGTCAATATCTATTAAATACCACAATGACAAATCCAAACACATACCCACACAATTTGGCCCTGTCACTCCTTCAACTCTGGGGGAGGCACTCGTCACAGGTAGTTTGCCTTTTGTCTCCCTCATCCACATAGAACAATACAAAATAAAAAAACGTAACAACACCTTATTTATAACCAAACGTAGCACACACAACATATTCACAACCTTGCATACATCTACACATTACACACATACACACCACGTTCACCAACCAAATATATAACTACACAACCACACGCACACAAGCCATGACCCTAAACATACATAGGCCTACACATATGTTCACTTCATGATTACAAACACACACACAATTACTCAACCACCTACACCCAAGCCGTGCTACACACAGACACACAGCTCTACACACACACAAAGCTTCTCCTTACACACGCACACTCTTCACACACACACACACACACATAACACATACAGTCCCCCTCACACACACACTCACATAACACATACAGTTCCCCACACACCCACACACACATAACACATAAAGTCCCCCTCACACACACACACACACATAACACATACAGTTCCCCACACACCCACACACACACACATAACACATAAAGTCCCCCTCACACACACACACACACACACACTCACATAACACATACAGTTCCCCTCACACACACACACGCACACACACGCACACACACACACATTCACATAACACATACAGTTCCCCTCACACCCACACACACACATAACACATACAGTCCCCCTCACACACACACACGCACACACACACACACTCACATAACACATACAGTTCCCCTCACACCCACACACACACATAACACATACAGTCCCCCTCACGCACACACCCACATAACACATACAGTTCCCCTCACACCCACACACACATAACACATAAAGTCCCCCTCACACACACACACTCACATAACACATACAGTTCCCCTCACACCCACACACACACATAACACATACAGTCCCCCTCACACACACACACACGCACACACACTCACATAACACATACAGTTCCCCTCACACCCACACACACACATAACACATACAGTCCCCCTCACAAGCACACACACACACACACACACACGCACATAACACATACAGTCCCCCTCACACCCACACACACAACACATAGAGTCCCCCTCACACCCACACATAACACATACAGTCCCCCTCATACACACACACACACACTCACATAACACATACAGTTCCCCTCACACCCACACACACACATAACACATACAGTCCCCCTCTCTCACACACACACACACACACACATAACACATACAGTTCCCCTCACACACACACACACACACACACACACACACACACACACACACACACACACACACTATAATCACAAACAAGCACAACAAATAAACAATCACTACTTCTCACCACAAGACAAAATAGTACACTCGAAAAATGTACCATAATTTATGCGGAAAATATTAAATCAGATTAATTACCTCTTATAATTGAGTTGATTAAAGTCGGGCAATGTAAAAAAAAACATGAATCTGGTCCCGGGGCGGTGGGAGTCTGAAGAGGTAATTACTAGAGCTGAGGCTTTATTTTTTTTATTTTTTTTACCTTGGTTTTCATTAGTAGGTTTTATGTAGCTTAGGCAGAAAGTATATATATATATATATATATATATATAGGCGGCAAAGATGATCTCAATGTTCCTTTTGACTCACAGATCATTTCTAATTTTGGTTATCATTAGACGATTTTATGCAACTTAGAAATTACCTCTATAAATTAAAGTCTTAAAAACTGTCAGACTCCGACATACCTTTCCTAAGCTAAATAAAATTGTCTAACGATAACATAATTGAATATGAATCTGGTGCCGGGGGTGGAGAAGTCTGAAGAGGTAATTACGACAGCTGAGGTTTATTTTGCGTTTTTACTTTGGTTTTCATTAGGTTCTATAAACATCGCCGGTGAAAAAATTATCTTAGAATGAATGGTATGACTCACACAGATCCTTCCTAATTTGGGTTATCATTATACGGATGATTTACCTTCACAAATCAAAGTCATAAAATCCCTCTGACCTGTATATATACCTGTCTTAAGGCGAGAGAGACAGTTTTTCTGGGGCCCCCTTCTCCCTAGTGTTTAGCCCCACTAGTTTTGAGATTTTAAGACGTTGGTTCCATTAGTGTGGGGATTTTATGACCTTTCACCTCATTTCTTTGTCAATATTAGGACCCTTCGTACCATTTAGGTGTCGATTTTTTCCTGGCGAGCGATAGCGAGCCTCTAATTTCAGGAGGAATCGACCTTTGGCCGGGACATTTTTCTAATGAAAAATTTACAAATCTATCTTGAAGGGGGGGGGGGGGGAAGGGGGGGGGGGGGTCTAGGGGGTGTTTTTCTAAATTTGATGGAGGTCTAGGGAGGAAACTAAAAAATATATATGAAAAAATTAATGAATGAATGAATAGACCAAACAAACAGCTACTGTCCCCTTAAGCTAAGTGAAAGCGTCTAATGATAACTGAACTATAATGTAATCTCTTGGGTGGAGGAGCATGAGGAGGTAATTACGAGTGGTGGGGATTATGCGACTTTCTAATCTAATCTCTTGGGTGGAGGAGCATGAGGAGGTAATTACGAGTGGTGGGGATTATGTGACTTTCTAATCTCTCTCTTGGGTGGAGGAGCATGAGGAGGTAATTACGAGTGGTGGAGATTATGTGACTTTCTAATCTAATCTCTTGGGTGGAGGAGCATGAGGAGGTAATTACGAGTGGTGGGGATTATGTGACTTTCTAATCTCTTGGGTGGAGGAGCATGAGGAGGTAATTACGAGTGGTGGGGATTATGTGACTTTCTAATCTCTTGGGTGGAGGAGCATGAAGAGGTAATTACGAGTGGTGGGGATTATGTGACTTTCTAATCTCTTGGGTGGAGGAGCATGAAGAGGTAATTACGAGTGGTGGGGATTATGTGACTTTCTAATCTCTTGGGTGGAGGAGCATGAAGAGGTAATTACGAGTGGTGGGGATTATGTGACTTTCTAATCTCTTGGGTGGAGGAGCATGAGGAGGTAATTACGAGTGGTGGGGATTATGTGACTTTCTAATCACTCGGGTGGAGGAGCATGAGGAGGTAATTACGAGTGGTGGGGATTATGTGACTTTCTAATCTCTTGGTGGAGGAGCAATGGAGGATGCCTTTAGGCACATGGACCTTTTTGTTTTATCTGTGTTTTTCCTTCCTCCGTTCATTGTCTCTTAAAAAAAAAAAAAAAAAAAAAATTACGAGTGGTGGGGATTATGTGACTTTCTAATCTTGGGGTTCATTAGATGGTTATACATGGTTATTAGGGGTATACATGGTCTCAGTAAACATATATATTAAGCATAGGAAGGATGTATATATACTCTTCTTTCCTATTTTAGTCCAGGTCTGGTCTATTTAATCGAGTATAAACTATCTTAATTACCCTTTTGGCTACCACAGATCCTTCCTATCTAAGTATGTTTGCAGCTTAGGAAAAACCGTAAATATATACTGTATATTAAAGGCACAATGACTATCTCAATACACCTTTCAATCATCATGGATACCTCCTAAACTGAATATATTAATATAATGATAACCATAATATAAGTCCGAAGAGCAGTTTGGGATTAGGCTAACTTTTTGTTTTAAGGGGAAGGTTATTTTCCGAAACCCCTTCTCCTTTATGTTAAGCCCCATTCTGTTTTAGATTTTAAGAAGTTAACTCCATTAGTTTGACGATTTTATGACCTTTTGTGCCATTTAGGTGTCTATTTTTTCCTGGCATATGATAGCGAGCCTGTAATTTAGGAGGAACCGGCTTTTGGCCGCGAAATTTTTCTGCCGAAAAAATTTACAAATTAATCTCGAAGGGGGGTATTGGGGGTGTTTTGTAAAGCTTGATGGAGGTTTGCAGAGGAATCTAAAGAAAATATTGAATACATAATTATACAAATGAACGAATACACAAAAATCTCCCATTAAACCCTTTTGTTTTAAGTAGGACGCCTTTTAATTTTATATATTTATTTTCATTACGAGATATTATGGTAATTATGAAACGTATTTATATATTAAAAGGGTACAAGCTATCTTAACCCTATCTGGTGCAGGACGGGTAAGGGATGATGTTGAGCAAGTGACCCTAGTTCGTTTAGGGGGTATGGTTGCGGAACGTGTGGTTTCTGCATTGCTTCCTCATCGTGGTTGAACCGGAAACTGACAATAATAAGGGCTGTCGCTGGTGATCGTCGTCTCGGAGCCTCCTTGAAGTTAACACACTCAGACTTGTGTTTCGTTTGTGGCAGAGAGCTAAAATAAAACTGCATGCAGAAAATCACTTGATGCTCCAATACCAAGTGGAGCACTTCTCTTGGTCTAGTGGTGAGAGTATTCGCCTCGTGAGCGTGGGGACCTGAGTTCGAGTCCAGGTAGCTTTTTCATTGGGTGGGGGTGGGGTGAGGGGAAATTTTTGCATCTAACCAAATTTAAGTATGTTGGTTGTATTGTAAATAATCATGTAACATAGTTGTAAAGTCGGGAAAAGTAGCTATGTGCCAATTTTAAGTTTAACAAACCAAACTATACTCTATTTTTTTTCCAGCTGATCATAAATTGAATCTCTTATTAGCTGATTTCTCGATACTTAATGGAAATACATGAAACTACTATGGCTGTGTGTCGTATTAATGCCAAGTTTTCATAATTAACAGCATATTTCGCTACAAAATATACCTTATAGCTGAGTAACCAAGATAGTAACATGGCAATTTACCCTCAGCTGGAAAAAAATAGACTATAGTAATGAATCTGATCCCGGGGGTGGAGGAGACTGAATAAGTAATTACGAGAGCTGGAGAATATTTTTAATTTTGTGTTTCTTTTGGTTATTATGGGAAGGTTTTCTTCAGCTAATGAAGGACGTCCGTATAATGAGGGGTAAACACTTTGTCAAGAAAGTTATCGCAATAGATTGTCCCTAAACTGAATAAAATCGTTTAGTGACAACCATAATAGGAGGGAGTGTGAAGAGTAGTCTGAGATTGGGTTGAAATGTTTGTGAACCCATTCTTAAGGGGGGTCACCGGCTTTTTTGTTTATCTTTCTCTCCTTTTCTCTCTTTCCCTGGCTTGTATCCATTCGGCCCCATTCAGCAAACTGATTTAAGACGTGTATCCCCATCCAGGTGTCGATTTCTTCCTGGCAAGAGATAGCAAGCCAGCATTGTATGGTGAAATCCGGTTTCGCCGGCCATTTTTCTATCGATAAATGTACAAATTTAGCTTACTGTCAAAACTAAAATATATATATATATATGTTGGCTCGCAACCGCTCGCCAGGATTTTTTTTTACACCTGGATGGGGGTAAGCGTCTTAAAACAGTAGGCTGAATGGGGCCGAATGGATACAAGCCAAAGAGAGAAGGAGAGAAAGAGAAAAAAAGCGAGGTGGGCTCCCTTAACTAGGATGCATGTTTACTTTTGGTTTTAGCCATCATCAGGGGATATTATGTAACCTATGAAATACATCTATAAATAAAGGGGTACAAACTATCATACTATATCTTGTGACTACCATAGAAACCTCCTAAACTAAATACAACTGCTTAATGATGTTGAAACTAATAATTAATGTGGTCAAGGGGGTGGATGAGACTGAAGAAGTAATTACGAGAGCATTACCCTTGTACTTGTTATTTGCTTTATTATCAATTAACGTTTTTATTCTCCTAAACTTGTCCTAAGCTAGATTAAATCGTTTATTGATGAAACAATCAAGTCCTGTGGGGGGAGAATTCTGAAGAGGTAATTACGAGAGCTCAGATGTTTTACTTTTTATATTATTTAATTTTATTTTTATTAGAAGTTTGTATGCTGGTTATGAAGGTAGTCCACAGTATGAATACACGTAAAATACTATGTCAGTTAATATGTCCACTCCCATACATCTCTCCAAATACTATGTCAGTTAATATGTCCACTCCCATACATCTCTCCAAATTATGGTCTAGGACTCATTTTTCCTTTTCCTGTTAATTATCAGTGGGATGTTTTATGTAGCATATTAAAGACATCTACACATAATCGTCAAAAACTGTGTCAGTGAATATACAGTATATATATATATATATATATATATATATATATATATATATATATATATATATATATATATATATATATATATATATATATAAAATATAATGAACATAAATAAAACAAATAATACGAAATATCTAGTTTGAGGTTGAGGAGTCTGAGGAGGTAATTACGGGAGCTGCGGTATACTTTCCATATTCATTTTGGTTTCAATAGAAGATGTAATAGAACTTTCGGCTCCAACAGTTCCCTCCTAATTATGGTCTAGGGGACGCATGTTTTATTATCTATTTATTTATATTTAATATATATATATATACTTTTTGTATTAGTTTAATAATCATAAGGCGGTTTTATCCAGCTTATGAAGGAGTGTATATTATTTTATTAACCTATTTCAGTAATAATTTTGATTTATATTGACCCTTCGTAATTCTGGCTATCATTAGATTTTATGTTGCTTATAAATTATCTTCAAAAACAAAAAGTGTAAAATATAACCCTTTAACTCTCCTAAATATTTCTTAAGGGGGTAGTGTTTGTTTTTTATATATTTACTTATTAATATATTTTTGAGTTTCCTCGCTAAACCTCCAACAAGCTTAAAACAATAGCCTCTATACCCCCTTCCAAGATAAATTTGTACATTTTTCTACACTTACAGGCTCTCTATCGTTCGCCAGGAAAAAATCGACACTTATATAATTGACACAAAAGGTCTTAATATTGACAAAGAAATGGGGCGAAAGGTCTCAAAATCGACATATAATGGAACGAACGTCTTAAAATATCAAAAGTAATATGTTAAACATGAGGGAGAAGAGGATCCAGAAAAAGCGACTACCTCCCCCTTAACCCCTTCTGTACCGGCGATGTCTTTTCAATTTTATTCTAGCTATTTTTAGACGATTTTGTATAGTTTAAGAAGGATCTGTGGTAGTCCAAGGGTTAAGTGAGATACTTCGAAGCCGGTTAAATGCTGGAGACCCTTTCTAAACTGACAACATCGTCTAATAGTAGCCAGAAAAAATTATAAACGACATCGCCGGTAAAGAAGGGGTTATCATAAATTAAATTGCCTAAAGATAACTCAAAAATAAATTAATCTGGTTTTGCTGGTGAGGGGGCTGAAGAAGTAATTACGGGTTTTCAGATTGACTTAGGATATCTTGTAACAATTTAGATTATAATGTTGGCTATCGTTAAACGCTTATATGCAGATTAATACTGATCTTAAGTAAACAAAGGTGCTCTAACAAACGATATTATGCCGCCTCAAAATTATCTTTAGAAATCAAGTTGCAAAAAGCTATCCCAATAAACCTTTTTGACTACCACAGATCCTTCTTAACCCCTTCAGTACCGGTGACGTCCTTTTCGTAAAATTCTGGCTCCTTTTAGATGATTTTACTTAGATTAGGAAGAACCTCTAGCAAATATATGACAGCAGACTATCTCAATTAATCCTTTTAGATACCACAGATATTTCCTAAGTTGAATACAATCGTCTAATGCGTGTCAGAATATAATACAAAGGACGGCATGGGTACGGAAGGGGTTACACTGATTAAAATCGTCTACTAATAACTAAAATAAGATTGAGTGCATCCCCCTGTGTGTGTGTGTGTGTGTGTGTGTGTGTGTGTGTGTGTGTGTGTGTGAGAGAGAGTGTGTGTGGAGAGTGAGGAGATCATTACGGGGGTCTGGGATTGGGGCCTGGGGGTGGGGGGTCACTTTAAGAGGGATGTTTTTTTTCTATACCCATTTCTCTCTCATGTTTAGCCCCATTAGTTTTGACATTTTAAGATGTTAGTTTGGCGAGATTAACACATTTCGCCCCATTTCGTTGTCAATATTAAGACCTTTCGCGCTGTTTAGGCATAAATGTTTTCCTGACAAGCGGCAGCGAGCCTATAGTTTTACGATGAATCGCCCTTTGGCTGGGACATTTCTCTACCAACAAATGTACAAATTTACCTCTAAGGTTGGTCTAGTCTAGGGAGTGTTGTTTAAGTTTGATGGAGATCTATTGAGGGAAGTAAAAAATATATGAATTAATAGATAAATAGACCAAAAAAAGTACAACTACCCCCTTAACCCTATCTATTCCCTAGCTGGTTTCTTTGTTGGAACACTCCTCTTTCGCTGCATTAGATTTGTAATATATAGACATTTGACCCCATTAGTTTGGAAACCGTAGGAGGTTTCACCCCAAGGGTCGACTTTTTTTGGGCGAGCGATAATGGACCTGTAAAATAAGGAAACCGGCCTTTGCCAGAGACATATTTTTTTCACCCACCAAAATGTATAAATATAATTTCAAGAGGGGCCTAGAGCATATTTCAAGAGGGGCCTAGAGCATATTTCAAGAGGGGCCTAGAGCATATTTCAAGAGGGGCCTAGAGCATATTTCACGAGGGGCCTAGAGCATATTTCAAGAGGGGCCTAGAGCATATTTCAAGAGGGGCCTAGAGCATATTTCAAGAGGGGCCTAGAGCATATTTCAAGAGGGGCCTAGAGCATATTTCAAGAGGGGCCTAGAGCATATTTCAAGAGGGGCCTAGAGCATATTTCAAGAGGGGCCTAGAGCATATTTCAAGAGGGGCCTAGAGCATATTTCAAGAGGGTCCTAGAGCATATTTCAAGAGGGGCCTAGAGCATATTTCAAGAGGGGCCTGGAGCATATTTCAAGAGGGGCCTAGAGCATATTTCAAGAGGGGCCTAGAGCATATTTCAAGAGGGGCCTAGAGCATATTTCAAGAGGGGCCTAGAGCATATTTCAAGAGGGGCCTAGAGCATATTTCAAGAGGGGCCTAGAGCATATTTCAAGAGGGGCCTAGAGCATATTTCGCTTGAAGGGAAGGCCGGGGAATCGTTTTGTTAGGTGAGGAGGTAAACAAAATATTGCTCAAGAATGGCCTAAACATTAATATCCCTTAGTAATGAATGGATACGAGGTGGCCGCCTGTAGGAGGCTGTAGCTTGGTTGATTTATCATATAGCTCTGTCCTAATCTGAATAAAATCATTTTGTGTTAGCCTGGGGAAAAAAAACAAAAAAAAACACAAAAAAAAAAAATATATATATATATATATATATATATATATATATATATATATATATATATAATATAAGAGAGAGAGAGATAGAGAAGGAGAGAGAGTGAGAGAGAGAGAGAGAGAGAGAGAGAGAGAGAGAGAGAGAGAGAGAGAGAGAGAGCTACATAGATACACAGACCACACAGAGAGAGAGAGAGAGAGAGAGAGAGAGAGAGAGAGAGGGCGAGTAAGAAGACGAAGATGAGAGAGAGAGAGAGAGAGAGAGAGAGAGAGGTCCTGCTCAGTATTAATAACTTGCTCATTAACGAAGCCATCATTATTATTGAACTCATCGACCCCAGAAACACATATATTAATACTATTTGGTTTGAGGGGGGTCTTTTTGGATTTCCCGTTTTGCCGTTTGGTGATTTTAAGACGCTTCACCCAATTAGTTTGGCGATAATAAAACGCTTCATTACATTGTCGTGTCGAATTTGTCTGGGCTAGCGATAACGAGCTTGTAACTTAGAAGTAATCGACCTTCGGCCGGGACATTTTTCTATCGAAAAATAAAATAAAAATACAAATTTAGCTTTGAAGGGAATCTGGGTGGGAACCTTTTTTTCTTCGTTTATTTTTAGTTTGAAGGAAGTCTGGAATGTCGTGTTTGTTATTCCAGGGGACAAACTAATATGCAGTGCTTGAAAATGGCAAGAACAAGCAAAATCCTCAGTAAATAAACAACATAATTATGATAACCTGCAATACGTCGGCTCAGATAGTATTAACTCTCTGACTCAACAACGGGCTAACATCGTCTGCAGGTGGACAGAATATGGAAGGAGCTACATACATACATACATACACAAGTACACATTAATATACACATTCGCCAACATCAAGAGACAAACCACAAACACACACACACATACACACACACACACACACACACACACACACACACACACACACACACACACACAAACATACACACACAAGGATGGACACTTAAATAAAACACAACACACACACACATACACACAGACACACAGTTACAAACACACATACATACATACAGTTTAAACACATACAAAACTGCACACATAACGCACATATACACACAGATATACTCAGAAAGATGTATCACCTACAGTATATGATAAACAAACACACACATATTCATATATACAGTATAAATAAACGAACACACACACACGTATAAACAATATACACACGCACAAAAAATAAAAAATACACACACACATACACACACACATTCACGCATACACACACACACATACACACACACACACACACACACAGCATCAACTGGTTCCCAATATCTTTCCTCCTTGTTTTTCTTCAATTATTTCCGACGATAATACAATATTTTCTTTTTGACACAATCTCTAATTCCCGGAAGGCAAGATTGGCGGATTAAAAACAAATACGAAAATCTTAAAAAAAAAAAAAAAAAAAAAATCTATTCAAAACTTTGGACGCGGTACTAATCAAATGTTTTCGTTTCTTTCCGGATTAAAAGAAATTGGTTGTTTTTTGGAGTTACAGGAAGTATGGCTGTGAGGAGGATATTAATGGAACAAAAATACAAGAGAGAGAGAGAGAGAGAGAGAGAGAGAGAGAGAGAGAGAGAGAGAGAGAGAGAGAGAGAGAGAGAGAGAGAGAGAGAGAGCGAGAGCGAGAGAGAGAGAGAGAGAGAGAGGAGGGGGGGGGGGGGGACTGGAGTTCTCGAAAAGGGGTTCCAGTCCTGGCACATTTCTTGTGCTGGTTAAATAATCCTCTTAAGTCCTACTTTAACTACAAAAAAAAAAAAAAAATAGTAATAAACCAATGAAAAAGTGAGAGCGGGAGAGTGTGTATGCATAGCTGTCTGAGTGTGAGCGGGAGAGTGTGTATGCATAGCTGTCTGAGTGTGAGCGGGAGAGTGTGTATGCATAGCTGTCTGAGTGTGCAGTGCATGTGTTAGAGTTAGTCTACTGTACTGTGTGTGTCATTGTGTGTGTACTACTATTTATATAAGAGGATTTCCTTTTTAAATGTTCCAACTCTGACTCCGAACATTCAGTCGTTCAAAGGTGAAGGTATTGAGTGATAAGCCTTTACAACGGCACCTCGTACCTACGTTCTACTATTCCTATGTTCTGAAGAGTGTAGAGAGGGAGAAGGGGTGTTGGAGAGAGAGAGGAAGCTGTTGGAGTAGCTTTGTTAAGTGTCTTATTAGTCTGTATACGTCGTCGAGATGTCCCCCGTCTGGGTGCGAGCATGTGAAACACACTAGGACTAACTACCACACCCACTAAATGTCCGTTTTGGCTGGGATCGAACTCAGGTCAAGCAGATTCACATGTGAGCGTGCTCTCTACTCGACTGCCCAGATGAAAAGGGAGACAGCAAGACAGACGAATTAGTTAGACAAAATAGGACTTCAGAGGCTATCAACCCGTCTGGATTATTAAGCCAGCACACTGTAAGTCAAGAATACCGAAAAATGCACATATTTTTCTCGAAGAAGGGTGTTGCAGGTAATTTTTTACAAAGCTTTATGAAGGCCTGGAGAGGAACTTAAAATTACAAATAAATAAATAAATATATAACTAAACATAATAATAATAATAATAATTATATATATATACAAAATTCTCCCCTTAATTATAACTGTCTATTTTTATAATTGTACCTTCCTTCACTGTATTGTATTATTATTGTTATATTTGTAAGTTTTTCTTTTATATTCCAACTTCTCCCTCTCGGGCATAGGCTGAGAGCCTGTACATTCATCTGTTATACATTGAACGATATTAGACATATTATGCTTTTACTGGAACTAGGGATAATGTTTGACAGGTAAAGGGTTATTTGAAATGGTCTTCATCCCAGTCGATCCCTAGAGTTCCTTCCTAACCTGCATAATATAGTCAAGTTATGGACAAAATATTATTGAGAAAGGCGTTATCATATACAGACAGGGTTAATGTGCAGTTATTTATTTACTGATTCTGCTAATACGATGGGTAGATACTGAAGATATATAACTGTAAACATCGATATATAGACAGATAGATAAATAGGTACAGATAGATACCAAAAACCTCTCCAACAATTTCTCTTCCTCGTCTTTCCCTCCCCTTTCCCACTCTGATGGCACAACCAATACTACTTCCTCTGACGAAGCTAAATTCTTCGCTCAAACTTTTGCTAGAAACTCCACCTTGGATGATTCCGGTGCTATTCCTCCCTCTCCACCCTCTTCTCTCTTACTTATGCCTAATATCCTAATCTCTTCTAAAGATGTACTTTCTACCGTCTCTGGGCTTAATACTAATAAGGCGTACGGTCCGGACGGTGTTCCTCCTGTTGTTCTCAAAAACTGTGCTTCCGTGCTGACTCCCTGACTAGGCAAACTCTTTCGTCACTGTCTATCCTCTAACGTCTTCCCTTCATGCTGGAAGTTTGCTCACATGCAACCTGTCCCAAAGAAGGGTGACCGCTCTCAACCCTCCAACTATCGTCCAATTGCTCTCATCTCTTGTCTTTCTAAAGTTTTTGAAACTATTCTTGCTTCCAAATTTCTTAAGCATTTCTCTTCTCATAATCTGCTCTCAGATCGCCAGTATGGCTTCCTTAAGGGTCGCTCTACTGGTGATCTTCTTTCATATCTTACTAACTCTTGGTCATCCTCCTTTCGGGACTTTGGTGAGACTTTTCTATTGCACTAGACATATCGAAAGACTTCGATAGAGTCTGGCACAAATCTTTAATTTCTAAACTACCCTCCTTCGGTTTCTATCCCTCCATCTGTGCCTTTGTCTCTAATTTCCTTTCCGGCCGTTCCATAGCCGCGGTTGTGGACGGCCATCGTTCACTTCCTCACCCTATAAACTCCGGTGTTCCTCAGGGCTCTGTCCTATCTCCTATTCTCTTTCTAATTTTTATAAATGATCTCCTCAACTGTACCTCACTTCCCATCCATTCATACGCAGACGACTCAACCTTACACTACTCCATTAGTTTTTCAGAACGCCCCAGCCAGCAATCCCTCAATGACAAACGTAATGAAGTCATAGAACTCTTAAATTCTGATATAAATACTATCTCCAATTGGGGCAGAGAAAACCTTGTTATCTTTAATGCTTCCAAAACCCAATTTCTCCATCTATCTACCCATAAGTAACTCCCAGCGGACTATCCCTTATTCTTCAACAATACAAAAATCAATCCTTCATCTTCTCTCAATATTCTTGGTGTCTCTTTTTCTTCTGCTCTCAGTTGGAAGGACCATATTACCAGTCTTGCTAAGGCAGCCTCCCAGAAGCTGGGTGTCCTCAACCGCCTTAGGGGGTTCTTTTCCCCTGCACAGCTTCTTGCTCTGTACAGGGGCATAGTGCGTCCTTGTATTGAGTATTGTTCACATGTGTGGGGAGGTTCCTCTCACACCGTTCTCCTAGACAAAGTTGAAAGGAAGGCTTTTCGTATCATTAACTCCCGTCCTCTCACCAACTCTCTGCAATCTCTCTCTCTCCACCGCAATGTTGCATCTCTCTCGCTATTCTATCGCTACTATAATAATCCGTGTTCCTCAGAGCTTTCCCAGTGTATACCACCTCCTTTACGTAGGGCACGTGGTACCCGTCTTGCAACTAAATCCCACCCCTACTCTGTGCAACTCTCCAACCCGAGAGTGAAACGTTACTCTCAAACTTTCTTCTACTCAACAGCTGAGCTCTGGAACTCTCTCCCAGAATCAGTCTTTCCCTCTTCCTATGACTGAAATTGCTTCAAACTCCGTGTGTCCAGGCATTTTGGCTCGAACGTCCCTTGATTTTGGCCCTGTCACTCTTTCAACTATGGGGGAGGCACTCGCTATAGGCAGTTCTGCCTTTTGCCTCCCTCACTCACATAGAAAAAAATAAAAAAATAAAAAACAGATAGAGAAGTAGATTATTAGATAGATAGAAATATAGATAGATAAATAGACAAATAGATAGATAAATAGCTCAATAGATAGACAGACAGACATACAAGTACACAAATAGATAAAAACACTTAATATTCCGAACGTACTCACAGAAGAAAAAAAATCGCATCAAATTGGTAATGGCACAACATTGGAGGTCGTGTTGACATGTTCTCCATATTTTGAGGAATCAGAAAATGTTGGTAGAAAACGGGGGTAAAAAAAACATATATATATATAAAACATATGCTGTGATTTTTAGGGTACGTATGAATATGTTGATCACATAGGATTTGGAAATATATGGCAAGGCTGACATATTCGAAAATGAGAGAGAGAGAGAGAGAGAGAGAGAGAGAGAGAGAGAGAGAGAGAGAGAGAGAGAGAGAGAGAGCAAGTATTTGTGTACTAATACCATACAATTCCTACCCTTACATTTGACAACAATGGAGCTTTGACAACAATGGAGCTTTGACAACAATGGAGCTTTGCATATCAAATAATTGTAGAAATAATATAAATATTGGATAATTTGATAGAACTACAAAAATCAAAATGTAATGAACTAGTGTGAGTAAATGTAACCAGAGATATAAGTTTCTTAGAATAGATGGGAACACTTGGCATCTATCTATCTATCTATCTATTGCCTGACGCCGTGATCCCCGAAGGGGTGGCCACGAACGAACCGCCCCCATGCACCTCTGTCCCCAGTCAGTCGACGCCCCTACTTCCAACCAGCACTGCCTTCATCCATATACTTCCTTACTCCATCCTTCCACTTCTCTTTCGGTTTACCTCTCCCTCTCTGACCTTCCACCTCGCTCTACAGGGACTATTTCCCCGCACCCCCTCTCCCCCTACCATCTTCACCCACTTTAGCCATCCCCACGGTAGAAACCCAATTCGTACCGAGTGCATGGTGGCTTTTATGTTAACAAATAATAATAATAAACACAAAATACTAATAACACAACAAAAACAAACATTGAGCCCTAAGTCAAATTTACGACACAGAAAGGGGACGACGTATACAGACTAATAACACACATAAGAAAGCCACTCTAACATCTTCATCTCTCTCCAACACTCTTCTTCCCCTCTCTACACTCTTCACAAAAAAGTAGAAAGTAGAAAGTAGCTACGAGGTGCCGTTATAAAGGCTTATCCCTCAATACCTTCACCTGACCTGACTTGACCTGACCTGAGGATGGATAAAGTGGATTGGAGGTGTATGTATTTATACATTTTCATACGCATACCCTAATGAAATTATGTGATATGACGAATTATTTGAAAGCCAAACCAGTTATCTGCTTGACTGGCCTCGGCTTAACCTGACTGTTGCAGTTATCGTACTGCACAGGCATAGTTTATATTATAAACAACGCTAATAAACTATCTTACTTTTTGGGATATGTATTCTTGTCACCGTACATCAGCTTCAATTCCCGTAATACCCCAGGAATTTGAAAAGGTGTCAAAACCTCACATACGATAAATTATACTAAATTAGAACAAGTAGCAAATAAGCTTAATTTATATTAAAAATAACTGCAAGGATATTGCGATTTTCGATTTTCGTAACAGTCGACTAGTATTTAGGAAATGAGCTTTTAAAACTACACCAAGCGAAAACGACTACGATTTTTTTTTTTTTTTAGGTAGTAATAGTATACAATGCATATACATAAATATTAATATGTGACTTACAAAACTATGCCAAGAGGGACCCAGCCAAAATGAACTAAAGTGTAAGGGTAGGAATTGGCTTACCCTTCCACGCCTAACTTGATTTTACATTTTACGAAAGCAGGTCGATATTCCTACTATAATTTCCTGATGTCACCCGAGCCAAGGATTCCAAAATAATCTCTCTCTCTCTCTCTCTCTTCTTCTGTCTATCTAGTTCTCTCTCTCTCTAGTTCTCTCTCTCTCTCTCTCTTCTTCTGTCTATCTAGTTCTCTCTCTCTCTAGTTCTCTCTCTCTAGATCTCTTCGGCGTGCTAGTCTCTCTCTGGAGATAGTTCTCTCTCTCTCGCTCTCTCTCTCTTCTTGTTCTATCAGCGAGTCTCTCTCTCATCTCTAGTTCTATCTCTCTGATCTCTCTTCTGTCTATCTAAGTTATCTCTCTCTCCACTTCTCTCCTCATCCTCTCTCTCTTCTAGTCTATCTCTAGTTTCGCTCTCTTCTCTTTCTTTCTCCTCGATATAGTTTAGTCTCTCTATTATAGTTTCTTCTTATTCTGTCTATTCTAGCTTCTCTCTCTCGTATTTCTGTCTATTATAGTCTCCCTCTCTCTCTAGTTCTCTCTCTCTCTCTCTCTCTCTCTCTCTCTCCCTCTCTAGCCATCTCTATCTAGTTCTCTCTCTCTCTCTCTCTCTCTCTCTCTCTCTCTCTCTCTCTCTCTCTCTCTCTCTCTCTTCTCTCTCTCTCTCTCTCTCTCTCTCTCTCTCTCTCTCTCTCTCTCTCTCTCCTATCAACATATTCACCTGCGATCGTGCATATAAAAATCCCAAGTCGATATCCTCCCCCTATTATGTATATTGCAATATGTCAGCCATGCCATATAATCCCCAAACCCCAACATATTCATATATATACTGTATATTCAACATATTCATACGGTGTGGTCGACAACATTGCAAAATACGTGAAAATACTGTATTTTTAAGGGGGGGTCACTGTTTTTTTTTTTATCTTTCTCTCCTTTTATCTCTTTCCCTGGCTTGTATCCATTCGGCCCCATTCACCCAACTGTTTTAAGACGTTTATCCCCATCCAGGTGTCGATTTCTTCCTGGCGAGCGATAGCGAGCCAGCATTGTGTGGAGAAATCCGGCTTCGCCGGAGAAATTTTCTATTGAAAAATTTACAAATTTAGCTTGTTGTCAAAACAAAAATATATATATGCTGGCTCGCTCCCGCTCGCCAGGAAAATATTGACACCTGGATGGGGGGTAAACGTCTTAAAACAGTAGGCTGAATGGGGCCGAATGGATACAAACCAAAGAGAGAGGGAGAGAAAGATAAAAAAAAAGCGAGATTCGCTCCCTTAGGAACTCTCCATTCTACCAAATTTGTCTGATTCTCACATTTTGGATAATATGTTATATATTAAAGGGAGATGGGTAGTTTATATTGGCTCATTTATGTATCATTATGTATTTTTTATGTATCTTTATTTATGTATCATTGTGTATCTTTATTTATGTATCTTTATGTATCTTTATAGTATCTTTATGTATCTTTATTTATGTATCTTTATAGTATCTTTATGTATCTGTATTTATGTATCTTTATAGCATCTTTATGTATCTTTATTTATGTATCTTTATAGTATCTTTATGTATCTTTATTTATGTATCTTTATTTATGTATCTTTATAGTATCTTTATGTATCTGTATTTATGTATCTTTAAGTATATTTATGTATCTTTATTTATGTATCTTTATGTATCTTTATTTATGTATCTTTATGTATGTATCTTTATTTATGTATATTTATGTATGTATCTTTATGAATCTTTTATTTGTATCCTCCCTAGACCTCCATCCAAGCTGCTTCGGTCCACTGCCGATATGAATCAAACTGGCGAATATGATGGTCCGTTTTGGTCCTATATCTTTTTCATCCACAGCCAATGAGTGGACCAAATTAGCCAAAGACCAATAAGGATCATCAAATTCAACTGCTCGCTCCATGTTAGCCCAAGACTCAAACGGCCACTAACAAAAGTGGCCATGGACCAGAACGGCCACTTAAGGGGGCCCACCTCGTTTTGTGTTTTCTCTCCCTCTCTTGTTTGTATCCATTCGGCCCCATTCAGCCTACTGTTTTAAGACGTTAATCCACATCCAGGTGTCGATTTTGTTTTCCGTGAGCCAGCATACTTAAAATAATTTTTTTGACAGCAGGATAAATTTGTAAATTTTTCGATAGAAAAATGGCTCCGGCGAAGCCGGATTTCTCCATACAGTGCTGGCTCGCTATAGCTCGCCAGGAAGAAATTGACACCTGGATGGGGGATAAACGTCTTAAAACAGTAGGCTGAATGGGGCCGAATGGATACAAGCCAGAGAAAGAGAGAAAAGGAGAGAAACAAATCAGGTGACCCCCTTAACAACTATGAACTATGAACCAAAGTGGCCACGGACCATAACGGCTACTTGACCAACACCAGGTGGACTTATGTGGTCACTTGAATCTGTCCATATCGGCCACAGAATAAATTAACCGCATACGGGACGGATTTACTTACACTGGTTTGCATACATGGCAGAGATATGTGCTCTGCTAAACACACATATTATTGTTATTATTATTATTATTTTTAATAGTAGTAGTAGTAGTAGTAGTAGTAGTAGTAGTATTAGTAGTAGTGGTAGTAGTAGTAGTATTACCATTTTTATCACTTTACAAGACTTATTTTTAGTTATTGATACTATAACTACTACTACTACTACTAATAGTAATATACATAATAATACTAATTATAGGAATGTTATTATTATTATATATATAATTAGCATTGTTAATAATACTAATGTTCATGTTAAACATTTTCTAATCACATTATCCTTAAAAACAACAACAATAAATTCACAACAAATATAATACTCTTTCTTACATAAACAATATAAATATACATCTTTATTTTCTCTCCGCTTGATAATCAGGGTAAAAGGAAAAAATAAACAAACAATTGTATACTGCATATATTTCCGAATACTTTTAGCACGCGAATCGAAATACATTATTTTTCTCTTCTATATGTGGATTTTGCCCTCGGTGTCAGATAAATTAGATAGATAGATAGATAGATAGATAGATAGACATATATATATATATAGATAGATAGATAGATAGAGAGATAAGATAGATGGATAGATAGATAGATAGATAGATAGATAGATAGATAGATAGATAGATAGATAGATAGATAGATAGATAGATAGATAGATAGATAGATAGATAAATAGTTATATAGATATATAGATAGACAGATAGATATAGATAGACAGATAAATATAGATAGATAGATAGATATAGAGCTAGATATAAAAGGTACAGTTGCAGACAGATAAAATAGAAAGTCAAGAATGTAGGGCTTATCTCCTTGACGGTTAGGGATACGGGTAGAGTTCTGCACTAATGGGCGAGCTCACACAGGCGGATTTTATGAAGGAATGACGTGATAAGTGGCTTAAAATAAGGTACAGATACTTGTTGATCTCATTAAAATGTTAACATTTGCTCAATGACATCATCTCATCCTAAATAGAAAGCTAGCAACATTGATGGGCCTTGTCAAGATTGTTGGAGTGTCCGCTATAACCCATATCTAGCCATCAAGTAATAAAATCAGACAACAAATGCGGACATAGACTACATGTGAGCTCGCCCATTGCTCTAGGCCATTCACGATGAACAAGATGATGAAGGCTTGTTTACCAGGTTGGTCAGTAAAATTTGACGAGAGCCCCTTGGGAGGGGTGATCAATAAAATCATACAATATGACATTCTCTAATTAAGCAGAGGTTGATAACATGTGCTTCATTTAAGAATTTAGATAATCGACGTAGTTTTTAAAGTCAGTAGGATTATGGGAGACACAAACAGAACAGGTTAATTTAGCTTAATAGTTACAAGATTAATTTAGCTCGATAGTTACAAGATAGCTTGGATTAGAGAGTGAATAATTCTGCAAAGTAAACGAGAGCATAAGAGCTTGTTGTGCATATAATTATGTACATCATTCACCTTTGACCAGAAAACTAGGATAGAGAAAATAAGGGGATATGATAAAGGATATTTTGTCACTTGCTTCAGACACCTGTGTTTTGGTGAGGAAAGGAAGATTTGTTTTAACTTTAATTTTTTCTATATTCCAACTACTCCCTCTCGGGCATAGGCTGAGAACCTGTACATACAACGGTGAAGCCCGTGAGGTCTCGTTCCAGTCTAGGGAGTGAGACATGTGAATCACTCCGAGATGCAACCAGCCCCCTGCATGGGACCCGGTTGCCCACACACGTCTCGAAGCAGCCCCATCTCTGAAGCTGCCTCGCCCCAGTGCTTCACGATCTCACCCCCTAGACTTGGACCCTCACTCTCAGAACGCCACGTATTGAGCAATGAACTCACTAGGCATTGTCCCCCTGTAGCATATTTTGAATATGGTAATATTCATACAGTGCTATTTAATTAGGGAACAATGAAGGCATATTTTTGGCGTTTCGGTGGGCTTTGTGGTAATTTGGTTCCTTTTTAATTGCAGGCTCACTATCACTCACCAAAAAACATTCGACACCTAAATGGCACGAAAAGTCTTACAATTGACAAAGAAATGGGGCGAAAGGTCTCACAATCGCCAAACAAATTAGATTATTTTAATCAGGTTTAGAAGGCCCATGAAAAATAAACATATCTCGATTAATCCTCTGCCTCCCACGATTCCCACAAATTCCATCCCAATAATATCTTCCCATTGATACATCGGGATTCGAACCCGGGACCATTGGATTACCAGTCCAGTGGCATGACCACTCCACCACACCTCCATTAGGTTTGTTGGAGTAGAGTTGGAGTTCAACAGAGGGAATGATAGATAAAATCCCACGTACATTAAAAGAAGATTTGAGAAGTCCAAGGTGGAGTTTCTAGCGAAAGTTTGAGCGAAGAGTTCAGCTTTGTCAGAGGAAGAAGTGATAGTTGTGTCATCAGATTGGAAAAGGGGAGGGAAAGACGAGCAAGATTTTTTTGGGGAGAGGTTTTTGGCTAGATGCCAGAAAGCTTGGGAAGAAGTAAGAGTTTCAGTAATTTCTTATCGGGCAGATGGGACTCGTTAGCCTTGGTAGGCAACTCATCTAGGGGAGACAAGCTTATACAAATCCGGGTGGATGGGACTCGTCAGCCTTGGTTGGCAACCTGTCTAGGAGAGTAAACCCTGGATACAAAGCCGTACTGCTTACCTAAGGGGTATAGGCAGGGTTGGTGGATGGAGTTAGCCGCACATCACTGTAGAAAAATAGCTTGCTGTGCTAATAAAAAGATACACAGAGGGCCTCGAGAGTCGGACGGATCCTAAATTGAAGCGGTGGTCAATCCTGTAAAGTCCTTCACTAAACTGGCTCGGGTTGTCCCTCTCACAGGGAATAGGTCCGCTTGGGGGCATTCTGTGTATGGCCACCCTCGTAAGGGGAGTAAGGTGACCGGCAATAGATAGATAGATAGATAGTAATTTCTTATCACCCACCTTTTTCAGGAATTCTTCCCTATATGATGGGTGACTACAGTCTACTCCTCCGTTAATTAACTAATTACCGTAACTAATTAATTAATTAATATGTGCCCTGTCTGCTATTAATATGTGCCCTGTCTGCTATTAATATGTGCCCTGTCTGCTATTAATATGTGCCCTGTCTGCTATTAATATGTGCCCTGTCTGCTATTAATATGTGCCCCTGTCTGACTATTACTATGTGCCACTGTCGATGCTATTAATAATGTGCCCGGTCTGCTATTATATGTGCCCTGTCTGCTATTAATATGTGCCCTGTCTGCTATTAATATGTGCCCTGTCTGCTATTAATATGTGCCCTGTCTGCTATTAATATGTGCCCTGTCTGCTATTAATATGTGCCCTGTCTGAATATACAAATATGTGCCTCGTCTGCTATTAATAGGTGCCCGTCTGCTAATATACAATATGTGCCCTGTCTGCTATTAATATGTGCCCTGTCTGCTATTAATATGTGCCCTGTCTGCTATTTGTTACTTAGTTTGTCACCCATATGTTTACTTCGATAATTAGTTACAAAGTAAGTTAGAATTCGAGAGTGAGTGAGTGAGCTATATATTGCGAAAGCTTATTCCTCACATATATTACAATGTTAATATAAAATTGAAGGCAATCACATAACCTTTTAGATTGTATTATAAACAACACTTTTAATATACAAATATAAAATCACATAACCTTTTAGATTGTATTATAAACAACACTTTTAATATACAAATATAAAATCTATTTTTCATATAAAAGGAAAATGGACAATGTGTGACAAATATAATAGTTTACATGATAATATTTGAGTGTGAATTATTTATAAAGATAGTTACAGTGAGATAGACAGATATGCAGAGATAGATAGATGGAGACATAGAATGATAGATATAGGCAAATAGACATATAGAGATCAGTATATAGATGGATAGATAGATAGGAAGATATATATATATATATATATATATATATATATATATATATATATATATATATACAGTATAGAGATAAATTGATAGACTGATAGATAGAGATAGATAGATGGATTAGATGCTACCCATATCCCAGATGTTAAAGATATCTGAATAAGTTTCTTTTAAGGGTAGATGGTTCGTTTTTCTGTTCCCCTTTCTCCCTCATGTTTAACCTCATTAGTTTTGACATTTTAAGATGCTTGCCCCATTAGTTTGTCGATTTTAAGACCTATCACCCATAATATTAAGACCTTTCATGCTAGTGTAGGTGTCGATATTGTTTTCCTGAAGAACGAATAGTGAGCCTGTAATGATGGAAGAACCGGCCTGCGAACGGGACATGATATACCGAAAAAAAATGTACAAAATAAGATAGAAGGGGGGGGGGGGGGGGTCTACGAAATGGATTTTTTTTTTTTTTAAGTTTAGTTGATATCTAGGGAGGAAACTAAAACCATAATATACTATATACTAGTCGAGAGAGCACATACAGGCCGCAGACGCTAGCGGAGATATGCCGCTCTACCGAACGGACTTAGAACAAATGAATCCCTTCTTCCTTGACACATACCTTATCTACCCACCAAATTTCGTGAATATCGACGCATGACTTTGTGAGCCGCCTCCGCTGGTTGAGGTAGGAGCTCTACCAATCACCTCGTAAATGGAATCACTTCCTAGGCGAATATACTATATGCCCACCATGTTTTGTGAATATTGGTTCATAACTTTGTGAGATATCTTGTTTATAGACAATACAACAGACACAACAGATGAGAAACATAACCTCCGTCCTACTTCATTGGTGGGAGGTAACATATATGTAAAGTCAAAGTTCTTATACCAAACTAAAAATAAAATAGAAAGAGAATATTCAAAGTAGAGTTTACTGCAACCCCCACCCCCCCGTCACCACACACACACACACACACACACACCACACACACACACACACACACACACACATACACACACACGTACTGGTATACTATTATATATTCAGAATAACAGAATTGATGCATACTAATCTGTGACAGGGACAAATAGAAAAGAACTATCAAAGCCACGTGCCGCAATGTACTGCAGAACGAATACTTTGTGGCAAAGCTGGTAGCATAAAATGTACGTAGTAATTGTTTTGGGCAACCAATCGAACGCGTAATTTGTCATTCTTTCTATAAGGTTCAAATTAGAGAAAGTTTTTAGGATATGTTCAATTTGATTTTCTTAGTAAATGTATACATTTTGTTTTGCGTTAAGTATGTACTTTATTGTATTAACACGAGTTAGTACAGTATGTATGCATAGCCCTCGAGTAGTATATATTTGAACATATATTAGAAACTAAAACACGCAACACTGAAACCTTTCAGGAATATCTGTATTTGTTTTTCTTCCCTCGCCTTTGTATAGGATTTGGGTTGGTTATATGTCGGTTTTGGTGAGATTTTATCGGTTAGTTCAGGGGTAAATTTGACAGACAATTACGATGTTTGAGCTTTGACAATTTATATGGGAAAGTATTGAATTGATTATGGTCCCGATGGCGCCTTTTGAATTTTGACTGCCCCCTTTCACTCACACAGACACACACACAGCACACACACACGCGCGCGCGCG
>CM064497.1:14612892-14838026 GCA_032716605.1 Paralithodes platypus | reverse complement strand
TATAAAAGAAAAGGACCAATTGTGGTGACAATATAATAGTTTACATGATAAGATATTTGAGTGCTGAAATTATTTAATAGAAGATAGTTTACAGGGAGGATGACAGATCTGCAGAGATAGATAGATGGAGACATAGGAGATGATGATATATAGGCAAATAGACATATTAGATCAGTAGTATCGATGGTAGATAGATAGGAAGGAGTCTATAATAAGATATATTTATATATATATCTATGATATATATATAGATAGGACAGTATAGAGATAAATTGATAGACTGATAGATAGAGATAGATAGATGGATTAGATGCTACCCATATCCCAGATGTTAAAGATATCTGAATAAGTTTCTTTTAAGGGTAGATGGTTCGTTTTTCTGTTCCCCTTTCTCCCTCATGTTTAACCTCATTAGTTTTGACATTTTAAGATGCTTGCCCCATTAGTTTGTCGATTTTAAGACCTATCACCCCATAATATTAAGACCTTTCATGCTATTTAGGTGTCGATATTGTTTTCCTGACGAACGATAGTGAGCCTGTAATGATGGAAGAACCGGCCTTCGACCGGGACATGATCTACCGAAAAATGTACAAAATAATATAGAAGGGGGGGGGGGGGGTCTAATGGATTTTTTTTTTTTTTAAGTTTGGTGGATATCTAGGGAGGAAACTAAAACATAAATTACTATATAAATATTCGAGAGAGCACATACATCCGCATACGCTAGCGGAGATATGCGCTCTACCGAACGACTTATAAACTGAATCCCTTCTTCCTTGACACATACCTTATCTGCCCACCAAATTTCGTGAATATCGACGCATGACTTTGTGAGCCGCCTACGCTGGTGGAGGTATGAGCTCTACCAATCACCTCGTAAATTGAATCACTTCCTAGGCGCATATCCTATCTGCCCACCATGTTTTGTGAATATTGGTTCATAACTTTTTGAGATATCTTGTTTATAGACAAACAGATAACATAACCTCCGTCCTACTTCATTGGTGGAGGCAACATATATGTAAAGTCAAAGTTCTTCTACAAACTAAAACTAAAATAGAAAGAGAATATTCAAAGTAGAGTTTACTGCACCCCCCCCCCCCCGCCACACACACACACACACACACACACACACACACACACACACACACACACACATACACACACACGTACTGGTATACTATTATATATTCAGAATAACAGAATTGATGCATACTAATCTGTGACAGGGACAAATAGAAACTGAACTATCAAAGCCACGTGTGCAATGTACTGCAGAACGAATACTTTGTGACAAAGCTGGTAGCATAAAATGTACGTAGTAATTGTTTTGGGCAACCAATCGAACGCGTAATTTGTCATTCTTTCTATAAGGTTCAAATTAGAGAAAGTTTTTAGGATATGTTCAATTTGATTTTCTTATTAAATGTATACATTTTGTTAAGTATGTACTTTATTGTATTAACACGATTATACAGTATGTATGCATAGCCCTCGAAGTATATATTTGAACATATTTATTAGAACTAAAACACGCAAACTGAACCTTTCAGTAATATCTGTATTTGTTTTTCTTCCCTAGCCTTTGTATAGGATTTTGGTTGTATATGTAGGTTTTGGTGAGATTTTATCGGTTAGTTCAGGAGTAATTATACAGAAATACGATGTTTGACCTTTGACAATTTATATGGGAAAGTATTGAATTGAATGGTCCCGATGCGCCTTTTGAATTTTGACTGCCCCCTTTCACTCACACACACACACACACACACACACGCGCGCGCGCGCGCGCGCGCGCGCGCGCGCATACGCATATATATATATATATATATATATATCGTAAATATGTGTTAATTTGCAAGGATGTGCATGAAACTAAAGCACAAATACTTATTTTATGAACATAAAATTGTAACACAAACAGAGCAAACATTTAATTAATTTAAATCGAAATGCAATAAATAGAAATTGCGCTCGCGCACACACACACACAGACACACACACACACACACACACACACACACATGTAGGCGACGGTGTGCTTATCAGTAACAGCGTAAATTATGCATGCCTACGAGGACATAAATATCATATTGTGTCTTAAACCTAAATATAACTATCCATGTATAACTTAGCCTGACCTAACCTAGCCTATTTCACCTGACAGAATATGTGTACTCTTAACTCTCACTCTCTCTCTCTCTCTCTCTCTCTCTCTCTTACACACACACACACACATACAGTACACATTTACAGAACGGAAAATATGATATGATGTCAGGAATAGAGAATAATATGATATGATGTCAGGAATAGAGAATAATATGATATGATGTCAGGAATAGAGAATAATAACAATGCATTAAAGTGAGAACCTGGTGGTAATGAATGAATGTATCAAATATGAATAATACTGCATAAGGATAATACTAACTATGTATATATTTATTAATAATACTGCATAAGGATAATACTGCATAAGGATAATACTAACTATGTATATATTTATTAATAATACTGTATATGAATAATACTGCATAAGGATAATACTAACTATGTATATATTTATTAAATTAAATTTGAAATATATATATTGTAAAATATTATTTGCACAAGTAGAAAAGATGAAACAAATGTACGAGTTGGAAAATATAAGCTTGTTAATTAAAACACTCAATGGTATAACAATATTGCAAAGATCTAGCAACAGACTCATCCAGCATTGATTAAAATATATCAATGCCAGAGAAAGTGGCATATATAATGTGTATAGGACCTGAAACATTATTAATTAATAATTATCGCTCCTGTATTGGCAAAATTTTTCCGTCTGTGTACTCATACCTCATGCTTCCCAGTACCCTGGAAAGAAGCAAACATCCATCCAGTTCCTAAAAAAGGTGCCTCTTCAGATCCATCAAACTACAGACCAATAGCTATAACTTCCACTCTTGGCAAAGTTTTTGAAATTATATTAAATAATCACATAATTAAGCATCTGGAGAATAATAAATTAATCAGTGATAGGCAATATGTTTTTAGACGATGTCGATCAACTGCAGACATTCTTTGCCTTCTTACGCATCAAATCAACCAAGCTACAGACCAACATGGTGACACATACAATAGCACTGGATATATCAAAGGCATTTGATAGAGTCTGGCATCAATCCTTATTGTCGAAGATGTCACACTACGGGCCTTGCATCATTAGTTCCACTAATTTCTTCTTATCTTCATAACAGAAAAATACGTGTAATGGTAGATGGCCTTTATTCTCAATTTCACTCAATAAATGCTGGTGTTCCCCAGGGATCAGTTTTGGCCCCAACTCTGTTCCTCATTCATATCAATGATCTCATATCTACCACTCATAATCCAATACATTCCTACGCAGATGACTCAACACTCCACAGTTCCTTCACATTTACCAATTCTTTCACCCAACCCGATCTTATAAATTCAAAAATAAACACTGCAATTTCTCTGAACCAGGACCTTTCTAGAATTAATGAATGGGACAAGAGAATCTAGTTTCCTTTAATGCACAGAAAACCAAGTACATTCAATTTTCTAACCGACAGAATCTCACTGACTCCCATATATTTGTTAATGATGTAAATATTCCCACTTCCCCTAGTATTGACATTCTCGGTGTAACATTAACTACTAACTTGAGCTGGACACATTATGTTAGAAGCATTGCTAAGAATGCCTCTAAAAACTGGGACTCCTGTACAGAGTTCGAGAATTCTTCACTGACGAGCAGTTGGCCGTATTATAAAAGTCATGTGCGCTCTCAGATGGATTACTGTTCACCTCTGTGGGGTGGAAGTGGAGTGGTTGCATTGAGGCAGTGGACAAAATTCAAAATAAAGCTATTAGATTAATCAATAACCCTGCAATCACACAGGACCTTCCTACATTAGCCATACGAAGAAACGTTGCATCCCTTGCATTATTCTACAGATATTTTCACAGCAATTGTTCCGAGGAACTTGCTTCAATTGTGCCGCCTCTCCACATCTTTCCCCGTAGAACTAGGGCAGCTGAGAGCGTCCATGAATTTACACTTTCTCCTCCACAATGCAGAACTTCTGCTTATCAGAATTCATTTATCCCCAGAGCTACTACTCTTTGGAATTCACTTCCCTCGAATTGCTTTCCACAAACTTACAATCAACAAATGTTTAAATCCAGTTGTTACAAACATTTTATGAATGGAGGATGCCTTTAGGCACATGGACCTTTTTGTTTTATCTGTGTTTTTCCTTCCTCCATTCATTGTCTCTTAAAAAAAAAAAAAAAAAAAAAAAAAATAATTAATGTAATGTCAATTAAAATACATTACATTGGCCGAAGGCACACACACACACACACACACACACACACACGCATATAACTGATGAATATACAATAATGACAAGACCAGAGGAAAAACGTAGGTGCACACGCCTCGAAAACATTTATGAATGTTAAATGAGAAAAACCGAATGCATGAAGTCAAGAATAACTTATATGATACATTTTTATGTATAGTGTATATAAAAATACAAAAATAAAAGTAAGCATTCAAGGGGGTGACCTGCCTTTTTTCTCTCCTTTTCTCTCTTTCTCTGGCTTGTATCTTATCTGCCTCATTCAGCCTACTGTTTTAAGACGTTTACTCTCATGAAGGTGTCAATTTTTTCCTGGCGAGTGGTAGCGAGTCATCATATTTGTTTTAAATGTTTATGACAGTAAGCTAAATTTCTAAATTTTTCGATAGAAAAATTTCTCAGGCGAAGCCGGATTTCTCCATACAATGCTGGCTCACTATCGCTCGCCAGGAAAAAATCGACACCTAGATGGGGATAAACGTCTTAAAGCAGTAAGCCGAATGGATACAAGCCAGAGAGAGAAAGGAAAGGAACGACAAAAGCAGGTGACCCCCCTTAGCGAGGATATTATTTATTGTTATACAGTATATAGGCATGGATGCAAAAATACTGATTTACAATGATGAACAGAAATAAAGAAACTAAGAAAATAACTAGAACTTGCACAATAGCGTAGCAATAGTTTACACATACATCAAAACTGGAGTATATATTATAATTTGTTCTATGTGGATGAGGGAGACAAAAGGCAAAACTACATGTGACGAGTGCTTCCCCCTGAGTAGAAAGATTGACAGGGCCAAAACCAAGGAATGTACGAGCCAAAATGCCTGGGCACACGGAGTTTGAAACAATTTAAGTCACAGGATGAGGGAAAGATAGATTCAGGGAGAGAATTCCAGAGCTCAGCTGTTGAATAGAAGAAAAATTGGAAATATATGTTCACTCTTGGGTTGGAGAGTTGCACAGAGTTGGGGTGGGATTGTATTGCAAGTTGGGTGCTATGCCACCGTGCCTACGTGCTCCATGTAGAGGTGGTATACACTGAGAGAGCTATGAGGAAAAATTACTATTGTAATAGCGGTAGAATAACGAGAGAGATGCAACATTGCGGCGAAGAGAAAGATATTGCAGAGAATCAGAGCGTGGACAAACTGTGTCCCTACACAGAGCAAGAAGCTGTGTAGGGGTTAAGAATCCCCAGAGGTGGTTGAGCACACCCAGCTTCTGGGAAGCTATTTTAGCAAGAGTGATAATATGAACTTTCCAAGAGAGAAAAAGAGACACCGATAATAAAAAAAGGTGAAGGGTTAATTTGTGTGTTGTTGAAGTAAGTGATAGTCTTCTGGAAGGTATTGATGAGTAGTGAGATGGAGACCCAGGACAGACCCTGAGTAACACCAGAGTTGATAGGTTGAGGAAGACAGCAATGGCCATACACAACCGAAGCTATGGAATGGCCAGAAAGGAAATTAAAGAGAAAGGCACAGATTAAAAGATAGGAAGCGAAGGAGGGTAGTTTAGAAAATACACATTTGGGCCAGACTCTTTCGAAGGCCTTTGATATGTCTAGCGCAATAGAAACAGTTTTACCGAAGTCCCGAAAGGAGGATGACCAAAAGTTGATAAGTTAAGAAAGAAGATTACCAGTAGAGAAACCCCTAAAGAAGCCATACTGGCGATCTGAGAGAACATTGTGAGAAGATAAATGCTTAAGAAATATTGAAATAAGAGGAGTTCCAAAAACTTTGGAAATGCAACAAGTGAGAGCAATTGGACGATAGTTGGAGGGATGAGAGTGGTCACCCTTCTTTGGGGCAGGTTGAATGAGAGCAAACTTCCAGCAAGAAGGGAAGACGTTAGAGGAGAGACAGAGACAGAAGAGTTTGCCTTGGCAGGGAGTCAGCACAGAAGCAAAAAAATTTAGTACAACAGGAGGAAAACCATCCGGTCAGCAAGCCTTCTTAGTATTAAGCCCAGAGAGGGTAGAAAGTACATTAGGATATTAGGGATAAGTAGGAGAGAGGGGGGTGGAGAGGGAGGAATAGCACCGGAATCATCCAAGGTGGAGGTTTTAGTGAAAGTTTGGGTGAAGAGTTCAACTTTGTCAGAGGAAGAAGTGACGGTAGTGCCATGCTTCGATTGGATTATAAGATATTGAACTAGTTTCTTGACTATAAGTAGATATATTTAGCAAGAATGGAAGTAATTCATTTGATAGTCACATGTGGGTGCCTATAATACAGTATGTCGCTACATAATCCCAATGAATATACTATACAACCTATTATCCCCTCCACCCTCGAACACCGTTGTAGGTATTTTAGGTGCTTTATATTTACAGGTATATAATTATATATATATATATATATATATATATATATATATATATATATATATATATATATATATATATACTGTATATATATATATAAAGTGTATTTGTCATATATACTACTATTGGCTTGAAACTGGAAACCCCATTTTTTGTTTTACGCAAGCAGAATTCATAAAATAAAATACGTAGTCAGTAAAGAAAATTCACTATACTGTATTTTGTTTATACTGTAGAGCATGATGTTTATACTGTAGAGCATGATGTTTATACTGTAGAGCATGATGTTTGGAACCAGACAGATATTAGCAATCAATAAAGTAGACGTGCCGTTTTGCCCAAAATCAAAACGGCATACCCAACTCTGCGATGGGTTACCATCATCACTACTAGTACCATCATCAATCACAATCAACATAATCACTACTACTGCCATCATCACTAAAACTGCCATCATCACTACAACTGCCACAATCATCACAAGTAGTTATCATCACCATTACTATGATCATCATCACTACTACAATTACAATTATCACTACTACTCTCACCATCATCACTGTCCATTGTCACTAGCATCTTAATCACTACTATCATCATTGATACTACAACTATCAACCATCATTACTAATATCATCACCACCATCTTACAATCATCATTACTACTGTTACCATCATCACTACTACTATAACCATCATCATTACTAGTCACAAATATTACCATAATTTATTCTACTGTCACCATCATCACTACTACTGCCATCATCACCATTACTATGAACTTCATCACCACAACTATCGTCATCATCACTACAAATTTCACCATCCTCACTACTACTCACCATCATCACTAATACTCACACCATCGTCACTACCATCATCACTACTGTCATTATTATCACTACAACTATCATCATTACTTGTCACCATCATCACTACTATTATGACCATCATTACTACTACTGTCACCATCATAATATCTACTACTGTCATCATCATCACTACTGTCATCATCATCAATACAACTACAACCATCATCACTACAATTATCACCATTATCACTACTATCACCATAAATCCAAATATTACTACCATCACTTCTAATGCCAACTAAACTAACTTAACCTAGCAAATGCATAGCGAGATGTTTTCGCTCCCTGAACGAATGCGTACTTAGTGTGTGAGCCCCTTCGGGGATCACACACTAAGAACGCCATCATTGCTGGTGGTGGTGGTGGTGGTGGTGGTTTGGGGGGGGGGGGGGCAAAACCATATTTTGGACCTAAAATCATAACTATTGCATAAATTCAAAAAATCTTTTTTGACTGACTTTTGCATTCACGCAACAAATGTTCGTGTGAAATTTGGTGAAAATCCGTCCAACGGTCTAGAAGGAGTTTCGAGACAGACGGACGACGACGACAGACATTTTTTTTTGTGTGGTACCCACTATAGGGGCGCGATACCAAACTCTGCTTAATCAGAGTTGATAAATAAATCTACAGAGTACAATCTAAATGCATATAAGTAGAAAACGATACAGAATTGATAACCTTATTTTGAAGATGTTAAAACAAAAACATATACACAATATTTTATATAGAATAATAACTAAATGGCGGACGTGCACAAACTGCGAAAAATAAAAAAAATAATAAAACAACTATTGTGAAGTAAAATATAAAACACTGAGCTAAAACAAGCACTCACAGTATCTCTCTCATACACACACACACACACACACACACACACACACTATCTGTCTCTCTCTCTCTCTCTCTCTCTCTCTCTCACACACACACACGCAAACAAACAGTGATAAATATTGAATGTTGACAAGGCCAGAGAAAACTTTAAATGCATAGAATTTTGAAGAAAAAAATCGAAAATAAATATAGAAAATAATTAAAATGCAGAATACATTGCATAAAGCCTATATATATATATATATATATATATATATATATATATATATATATATATATATATATATATATAATAATATACTGTAAATACACACATGCACACACACACACATGACATGACGTAATGAGAAATGATAGGCAGAACTTATAGAATTATGAATAGCAAATAGGTACAAATTGAAAGCACAGCAAGGGGAAAATAATCACTCAAAGAGTAATACAAATCATTATGTATATTGAATAGACTAAGCAAATATAACCATTACGCGATCATTACAGGAACAGAACATACATTCGAAATATTTTCCATAAAATCCTAATAAATGAGCCTTTTAAAGGGCTAGTACTTGTTTTGGGCTACTTAATCATTTATTTATTTGATTTTGAGTTTCCTCGTTACACCTCCAGCAAGCTTAAAACAAAGACACCCCCTATGGACGCTTTCAAGATTCAGTTGAATGTCCCGGCCGAAGGCCGGTTCCTTAAACAATTACAGGCTCGCTATCGCTCGCCAGGAAAAAATCGACACTTAAAATGCACGAAAGGTCTTAATATTGACAACACAATGAGGTGAAAGGTCTCAAAATCGCCAAAATAACGGAACAAACATCTTAAAACCTCAATACTAATATGCTAAACGTGAGGGAGAAGGAGGGTCCAGAAAAAGCGAGTACCATGTTGACCCCCTTAAAAGTGGACTATATAGAGTTGAATCAATAAAAGGTAGCTCACAGAACAGATGCGTATATAATGATAACTGGAAAACTATTATAGCACACACACACACACACAGATACACACGCAAAGGTACACACACACAGACTAACACACGCACATAAACAGACACAACACAGACTTACTGACACAACACACACAGACACACAGAAACACACACACACACAGACACAAACATACACACACACACACATATACGCAGGGACACACACACACACACACACACAAATACTCAAATACGTAGGCACACACACACACACACAGATCCGCAGGGACGCACACACACACACATATACGCAGGCACACACACACACACACACAGATACGCAGGCACACACACACACACACAGATACGCAGGCACACATACACACACACAGATAATTGATGAATATGATATGATGACAGTAACAGAGGAAGTGCATAAACTCGAACACACAAAAAAGATACGAATACTAGATAATTATATATTTAAATATTATAAATGAGTACACATAAAGCATGCAATTCGAACAAATAAGAAATGGTTCGGACGGATCAATCTGTATATACTGCACATAAAGAAGGAAATATCACTAACAAAAGGTGAATCAACAAAGCCGTCAACAATATAATTATTTGCAAAACTATAACAAAAGGAGAATTTGACAGACTTTGCTGAGCTAAGCTAATGGGGTTAATCGCCTTAAAATCACCAAAATAGTGGAGGGAAACAGGAGAGATTGAAAAAGACCTCTCTCGGAACAATTAGGATTAAACCCGTGACCATTTTTGCAGTGTACCAATATACCCCTTTCAATCCGTATGTAAGGGGTTGCTGAAACTCCAGTTTCATTTGTCTGGCTTCCCTCATTGTTTCTGTTGATGTCTCACCTACACAGAGAGTAATCCAGCTGGCTCTCACAATCACCTCCTATTCCTATTAATTTAATTACACTAAACAAACACACCATACTTTTAATCCCAATACACCTAACATTGTTTTTCTGTCACTTTTTCATATTTGGGGGGACACTTGTTACAGACAGCTTTGCCGTTTGTCTCCTTCATACACATATAACAATAATCACAGTGCTGCATATATTAGATTAATATTCATACATTAATTATAATATACTGTATGATTTATTAATATTCATACATTAATTATAATATACTGTATGATTAATATTCATACATTAATTATAATATACTGTATGATTAATATTCATACATTAATTATAATATACTGTATGATTTATTTGTATACCCTTTGAAGAATAATAGGTATAAATAGCGTATTTAAAGTTCCCATGATAATTAAAATGCCCCAGAACAAGAAGCCCACCACAGAAGCCACGAGCGAACACCACACAGAAACACCCGGAAGAAAGGTCCACAGAACGAAAGGACCAGCTGACCGAGCCCGCCATTCCAGACAGGCCCAAGCCCGCAGGGCTAAACAGCTCCAGGACACACCCATTTACCTTTTCTAAACCGACCATTTTCCACACCTCACGTACACTAACCCCCTCGTGTCCTACACTTATTAACTACAAAGATGATGAACAGGAATATACATTCATATTAAAAACACCCATGCCCTGTCCCGACGTTGAGCCAATGCCAACACATCAGACAGCCATAAATATATCTATGTATGTTCTTACATCCGAGAAGTAGATGTTATATATCTTAGAAGTTCAAACACCCACGCTTGTCCCTAGACCTCTTATATCATTTTCCATGACGAGTATAGATATATGTAACCCGTGCTCAGTCGCCCCTTGCATTGCTCCTCTAGTAACTAAGTATTAATATTAACATTCCCTAACATCTTGTCTTGCCAGACTAAGCTTCTGAAGACCCATCGCCCCATAAATCTATGTATGCAATCCTTAGGTTAAGTATTTTTATCCGCCATTGTGTTCACCTTTTTCCATTTACTTTCCACAATTGTCATACGTCTTCCTTCGTATCCACAGCCCACACTACGCCAATTTATTTCGTGTCTTACACCTCTTACCCCAACCAGAGATTGTATAAGATAACCTGGTTACCAGTATCTGTCATAAGTACCCCGAAACAATAACTAAGTACCCCTACGAACTGCCACTGTGGTTAGTATTTTATATTTAATAGAAAACGCAGTTCCCAGGGCCAACTAATAGTATCCATAACCCTCTGACTGATCACATAACTCTATCTTTTCCAGACTCATATACCACCCCATAGTTGCATTCCCCGGTAGCATTTGGCTAACGTATTCTACTGCCTTTTCAAACTTCCATATCAATTGTAGCCTAATGCCACCCCCACGCCCAGGGACCTTAGGGGCAAAATTTCCCTGTAGCCCTTGAACTCTCCCCCCCCTCTCATTAAGACACCCGCGCTTCTCGACTCTTGTCCGACCTAGCCTCTCTCTCATACCTCTTGAAGATCCTTGAATTGTCCGTTACTAACGCTCTCCAACCTTTTATATATATACTCCTATCCAGCCTACCTTCACTTAGTAGGCCAGAACAACATTAGAACTTTACTAGCCCCTTGCATGCCATCTATTCTCTTACAACACATTCACAACCCTGCACCCAATGGTCGTCGGTGCGAGGCTAGCCGCCCCGCCAGTAACTAACTTCTATTGTCATACTTCCAGATAAATGTGGCAGAGTTAGCAACCCAGTCTCCACCATATCCAGCAAACCCTACAATTAACAACCAGCCGAGTAAAACCAGCTAGCTAAGGCACCTTCGGTTTTGGTATTAAAGACACTCACATCTGTCTCATACACAGAGGGTTATTACAAACACTGGTGATATGGCAAGCCCCTAGCCACAGCCGCCGGACGACTATATCAGAGAGGGCGCCCAGCTCCCCCTTTTTGCCCACCCGAGGAGGGAGACCCCCACCCCCGCGGAGGTATACCTGGCCCCTGTTTTGACTTTCGAGTCATTGCCAGGTAGCACAGGAATTCTTCCTATCAATGAACTAACCATGAATGACTAACACCTTTACTAACCTCTATTACCTCACAATAAACCATTTACCTTTCTTGCATGCTCTGATCACTAAATTAGCACCTCAGCTATACTATAGAATGAAGATTGAACAATCTAGAGAGACGCTCCTATCACAGCTGTCCCCATCCTCCTCGCAAAGTAGATCCAGTCTCTCTCCCCTAAATACGTCCAGTATAGCCAAAATAGTACCTCTTACTAAGGCTCAGTTATATGAAACATAAAGGCTTCCTATCGCCCTGTGCCACAACAGTAAATACCATCTTACCTAGTCCCCATATCTATTGAGAGCTCAATTAAGTCCATAAGACTCGAGATCCCTACTGTCTACAGGGTCCAGAACCGAGCCTATAAATCTAACTCCCGCCCCCAGTCAAATCAGTTGAAAGCTAGACACCAACCAGTGGTCACTACCCTGCAGTTTACCTCTAGCTCTGCCCTTGTGTTGTTCCGGAGTTTGAGAGATTCCAGATCCGGCAGACTCCGTGGCAGAGAAGACTGATAGAAGCATCTGTCCATGTACAAGTCCTAACGTGCACCTTATAACCTTCACACAAATTCGTGGGTATATAAGTGTGTAGCCAGCAACGATCATCAAGAGATCCGACTTGAGAACTTCCTACATTTTGGACCATCTGGACGGCCGAGGAACCAGTCGTTAGCCCCCAACATCACCGGAAGCAAGATAACCAGGACCAGATCTACCCATACTATTCAAGATTCATGTTACTAGTACTAAGTGTTATAGTACTAGCTTGATACTCACCTATTAACTTTCTATAAAGTGGCTAAGACCTTGCCCAGTGTAATTCATATTTAACCATTCCATTTGGGACGTACTAAGCGATCAGTGTTTTTTATTAACAGGCGACCTTGACTCTCGTAATTACCTTATTCAGATATTAAAACTCTAGTGATATCTAACGTTCGCCCACTGATTCGTGTTCTACATATTTCTGCCTTAAGAATATCAAACTTAGTTCAGTACCCCCATGAGGTTGCTAGAGATTTCCGTGTTCTATAATATACGCGTCTAATCCTAACTGTGAGTTGCTACGTGGGCACGCGACCAGCCAGCAAGAGGTAAAATCAGTGACATTGAATTATACGAATATATTGAGGTCTTCCAGTAAAATATAAACTTGCTAATTAAACCCGTGATCAGAAGAATATACCTGAACGTTGGAAGTGGGAGACTAGGCTCCATCCAAATCCGCAAATGCTAGCAGTTCCCTTCTATCATTTGTTTTGTGCGAATATAACTATCTTTCTATGCTCTTTATTTCTTTATTTCAATAAACGTGAACTTGTGTCGTGTTACCGTGTGTTTATTTTGTGTTCTCTATTCCTCATACCTTGTATTGTGCATGCAGCCTTCTATACCCAGTCATTCAGAACTCACATTACCCAAGTTAAACCTGTAGAAAAACAGGGCATAACAATAATCTACCCATTTAAAGGTATATTGGTAGTGATAAATCAATTAATATGAGGATAGATAGTTAAACCCCCACCAATATACCCAATGACCTTATACACCTTGTTTATACCCTTTATAAAACAGAGGGACAGAAAGGTAAACCACTATCAATATACCCAATCATCTTAAAGGGGATTATTTTAATTTTTATTCTATTTTGTTTTCTATTGATATATGTTTTTTTAGTTTCCTCCAAGACCTCTATCAAGCTTATATAAAAAAAAAAAAAGACCCTCCATCAAAATTAATTTGTACATTTTTTGGTAGAAAAATGTCCTGGCCCAAGGCCCCGTGCATCCTGCGAAGGCAGATGGCGGGGGCTGGTTGCAGCTCCAAATCCTTCACATGCCTCACTCTCTAGACTGGAACGAAACCTCACGGGCTTGAATGAACCGTTGTTTGCAAAGGCTCTCAGCCTATGCCCTAACTATGCCCGAGAGGGAGTAGTTGGAATATAGAAAAGAAAAGAAAAATTACAGGCTTGCTATCGCTCGCCAGGAAAATATATCAACACCTAAATGACACGAAAGGTAATATTGACAAAGAAATGGGGCAAAAGGTCCTAAAATAGCCAAACTAATGGGTTGAAATTCTTAGTCTCCTAACAAATGGGGCTAAGCATGAGGGAGAAGGGGGTCCCGAAAAACCAAACACCTCCCCTTTAATATCTTGTTTTACCCTTTAATTGACCCCAACTGTACTGGCGTCGTCTTTTAAATTATATTCTAGCTATATTTATACAATGTTGTGCAGTTTAACAAGCCTCTGTGACAGTAAAAAGGGTTAAATGAGAGAGTTCAAAGCCTGTTGATTGCTGGGGGCCCTTATCAAACTGAACAATAGCTTCTAATGGTAGCCAGAAACAATAGCTTCTAATGGTAGCCAGAAACAATAGCTTCTAATGGTAGCCAGAAACAATAGCTTCTATTGGTAGCCAGAATAACATTAAAAGGGACGGCACTGGTACACTTGGATGCCATAGTACACTTTTGGGGCGAGTTTTGCATGTATTCATTATTTTTTCTAGTTTCCTCCCTAGACCTCCATCATTTTTGCATGTATTCATTATTTTTCTAGTTTCCTCCCTAGACGTCCATCAAATTTAAAAAAACATCCATTAGATACCCTTTCTAGATTAATTTGTACATTTTTTGGTAGAAAAATGTCCCGGCCGAAGGCCGGTTCTTCCAATATTACAGGCTCATTATCGTTCGCCAGGGAAAAAAATCGACACCTAAATAGCACGAAAGGTCTAAATATTGACGAAGAAATTGGGCGAAAGGTCTTAAAATCGACTAACTAATGGGGCAAACATCTTAACATTTGAAAACTAATGGGGCTAAACAGGAGGGAGAAATTGGTCCAGAAAAACGGCCCATCCCCCCCTTAAGGCTTCGTGGACCCCGTATGTTTTTCATTATGCAATTATAACTATCTGGATCAATGTTGGGGTAGAACTTGTTTTTCGATAAACAGTATGTTTAGTTTTGCAATTGACATTTAGACAATTATATTCAGAAATTCGTGTCCAGTAATATACCTCCATAGTTAGAACTATCAATGATGACGTATACAGACTAGACACACATAACAAAGCCACTCCGACAGCTTCCTCTCTCTCCAACACCCCTTCTCCCCTCTCTACACTCTTTCAATAAAAAAACACATACAAAAAGCTGTCCAAACGCTAATAACGCCTGCTAATAACGCCTGTACAAATATCTGGAGAGTCCTACTCCGTGTACATTGCACATCAAAACCCTAAGAACAACAACATCAATGGACCAGAAACTATGGTATCCTAGTGTACTATGAGAGTTAATAACTCTTTCTTGCAGTGTGCCAGCAGTATATACAGTATATCCCCCTGAAATGCCAGTGTCGCATTCATCCATTTGAGGCACTGAATGATGCAATGGGGCTGGCTTCGAGTTCGTAATTAGCAGTTTTAAAACGTGCCTTGCATATTTTATCTCGGTTAATGCTGCAAATAATATCGGAGCGTTGCTAATTATCAGCTGGGCAGGTATCTCGTGTTCGTATGTGTGTCAGGCCAAAATATTCTGCAAAGTAACATATTTTACAAGGCAAAATATTTCGATACCTTACATTTTTCCGAAGTTGACATATTTTCACATAATTTGTTGTTATACATTTAGTAAGGTCATATGGTTTATTGTAAGGTCATATGGTTTATTAGCTCATATTGTAAGGTCATATGGTTTATTGTAAGGTCATATGGTTTATTAGCTCATATTGTAAGGTCATATGGTTTATTGTAAGGTCATATGGTTTATTAGCCTTCATATTGTAAGGTCTTATGGTTATTAGTCATATTGTAAGGTCATATGGGGTAGGTTTATGAGTCATATGGTGTAAGGTCATATGTGGTAAGGTATAGTATTTATGTAAGGTCTTCATATGGTTTATTGTAAGGTCCTATGGTTTATTAGCTGCCTATGTAAGGTCATATGGTTTATTAGCTCATATTGTAAGGTCATATGGTTTATTAGCTCATATTGTAAGGTCATATGGTTTATTGTAAGGTCATATGGTTTATTAGCTCATATTGTAAGGTCATATGGTTTATTAGCTCATATTGTAAGGTCATATGGTTTATTGTAAGGTCATATGGTTTATTAGCTCATATTGTAAGGTCATATGGTTTATTGTAAGGTCATATGGTTTATTAGCTCATATTGTAAGGTCATATGGTTTATTAGCTCATATTGTAAGGTCATATGGTTTATTGTAAGGTCATATGGTTTATTGTAAGGTCATATGGTTTATTAGCTCATATAAACATAACGTTGTAAAGTTAGCTATGATGCGGATTATGATGGCGAGGAAAATAACTTTTGAAAATGACTGTGACCATGATGAGGATGATAGTGAAGATAATGAATATGTTGATGAGAGTGATGATGATGATAATGATGATGATAATAATGTTGGTGTCGAAGATAATGATGATGATGATGATGATGATAATAATGTAGGTGTCGAAGATATTGATGATGATGATGATGATAATAATGTAGGTGTCGAAGATAATGATGATGATGATGATAATAATGTTGGTGTCGAAGATAATGATGATGATGATGATGATGATAATAATGTAGGTGTCGAAGATATTGATGATGATGATGATGATAATAATGTAGGTGTCGAAGATATTGATGATGATGATAATAATGTAGGTGTCGAAGATAATGATGATGATGATGATGATGATAATAATGTAGGTGTCAAAGATAATGATGATGATGATGATGATAATAATGTAGGTGTCAAAGATAATGATGATGATGATGATGATGATAATAATGTTGGTGTCGAAGATAATGATGATGATAATAATGTAGCTGTCGAAGATAATGATGATGATGATGATGATGATAATAATGTAGGTGTCAAAGATAATGATGATGATGATGATGATGATGATGATAATAATGTAGGTGTCGAAGATAATGATGATGATAATAATGTTGGTGTCGAAGATAATGATGATGATGATGATGATGATAATAATGTAGGTGTCGAAGATAATGATGATGATGATGATGATAATAATGTAGGTGTCGAAGATAATGATGATGATGATGATGATAATAATGTAGGTGTCGAAGATAATGATGATGATGATGATGATGAAATTATCGTAGGTGTCGATGAGAATGGCGATAATGAATATGTCAATGAGAATGATGATGGTGATAATGATGAAAATATGTTAGGCGTCGACGAGAACGATGATGCTAATGACAATATAGATAATGACAAAGACGATAATTACGCAATGATACAAATTACAACGAAATGCGACAATAATGAACACTAGGACAAAATCAGCAAACTCGTTAACCCTTTCAAGATACAATTACGCATTCCTTTTCTGTTTTCCTGCTATTATTATACAATTTTATTCAGTTTAAGAAGGGTCTATGGAAGTCAGAGGGTTAATTGAGACAGTCTTTACCTTTTTCTTCCCACAGATCCTTCCAAATTGGTGTAAAATCGTCTAATTAGAGCCAGAACAAACTATCAAATGGCATCATATTCCTCAAGGGGTTAAACGGAAGTGTTTTTTTTTTTTTTCTGAACCCCTTTCTCCAGGGGAGGCTGAACCTTACACCCCCAAGTCAGCCTGTATAAGAGATAGAGTTTCTGGCATTATACCATCTTATTACATATGGTAATATTAAGACTCGATGAAAAAATCAGATCTCTATGTTCGCGCGCGTGAGCGCGAAATGTCATAAAATTTCATTGCAGTTTCGTAAAATCATCTAGTCACTCAAAATTGTTCAAATTTCCCGCAATTTTTGCATGGCATAGAGTACAAGCATCCCCTACACCGTGCCGTTTAAATATACCCCTATTGAATAATAGAAAGTGCTGAAATAAATATATTACATTATCATCTTTGGGTTACAGCTGATTTGACTCCAAAAAGGTCAAAACTCGGACATTTTCGGCAGATCGGAATTTATTTAAACGGACAGGCCTTCCTATGTACCCCTATGTACTCTATTTAGAAGGGGAATGCATTTGAGCAATAGATACAAATATAGATAGACTCGTAAGTGCAAAAAAATATACCAAACCACACAAATTCTTAGATTTTCATGACTCTAAATTATTTTTGGGGCAGAGAAAACAGTTGTCCTCCTTAGCTTCCGTTTTCTCTCATAGCGCGCACATAGAAGATCGAGAGTAATGGCTAACTAAACAAAATTTTCGTCAGGGGATTGCTTCTCAAAATTTATGAGACAAGTTTTTACCAAAATCCATGATTTTGGGGCCCCCCCAAGGGGGCCCTAGGGATATCACATGGGTGTTTATGCCCTCATATGATCATTTCTATTGCTTACAGCAGCCCTTTAGACTACAGACACAAAACAAAATTTGTGTGGCTGAAAGAAAAAAAAATGTTTTTCGGGGGTCGAGGTCGAACCCCCGGCCCGGGGGGTTATGGATGCGATATGTTTTTTTGTTCCGTCCTATGCTATTCTCCTATGTTGAAAGAAGCATTATAGAACAAAACACAATAATTAGAAATGTTGATGTCTGGGCTCAGAACAGGGTTCAGCCTCCCCTTTTAAATTTAAGGGGAGTCACCGGATTTGTTTTATCTTTCTCTCCTTTTCTCTCTTTCCCTGGCTTGTATCCATTCGGCCCCATTCAGCCAACTGTTTTAAGACGTTTATCCCCATCCAGGTGTCGATTTCTTCCTGGCTCGCAATAGCGAGCCAGCATTGTATGGAGGAATCCGGCATCGCCGGAGAAATTTTTCTATCGAAAAATGTACAAATTTAGTTTGCTGTCAAAACAAAAATATATATATGCTGGCTCACTACCGCTCGCCAGGAAAATATTGACACCTGGATGGGGGTAAACGTCTTAAAACAGTAGGCTGAATGAGGCAGAATGGATAGTAGCCAGAGAAAGAGAGAAAAGGAGAGAAAGATAAAACAAATCCGGTGTTCCCCCTTAAGTTTATCCCCATTGGTTCTCACATTTTAAGACTATCACCCATTTCTTTGTCAATATTAAGACCTTTTGTGCCATTCAGGTGTCGATTATTTCCTGGCGAGCGACAGCGAGCCTGTTATTTAGGAGGATCCGGCCTTCGGCAGGAACATTTTCCTACCAAAAAATGCACAAATTTATCCCGAAAGGGGGTTTGGGAATGTTATTGATTAAGCTTGATTAAGGTCTAGGGAGCAAACTAAAATAAATATTATACACTGGTAATAATGAAAAAATAATATATATAGATATAATATATGTTGTGTATATGTGCACAACAAACTCACTTGCTCTCGTGTTCCCGATTTCGACTCCTCTGAATTCTCAACTTTATGGCTCAAACTTTCCTGTCATTCTCTTACTAAATATTTCTGTGCTGTCTATCTTTCCCCAAACTCTACCAACTTTCCCAAATTCTTTGACTATCTAAACTCTACAGTGGAACACATTCTATCCATTTCTCCTTTCTCAGAAATCTCCATCTTAGGAGATTTCAACGTTCACCACCGCCAATGGCTCTCCTCTCACACTACTGATCCACCTGGTGAACAAGCCTACGTCTTTTCAATCCTAAATGACCTAGAGCAGTTAGTTCAGCAACCCACCCGTATCCCGGATCGCATCGGAGATCGGCCAAACATTCTTGACCTGTTTCTAACTTCTAACCCTTCTTCTTATACTGTCGATCTTTTCTCTCCTTTGGGATCCTCCGACCATAAACTTATCTCTGTTACCTGTCCTATCTCTCCAGTACAGCCACCCGATCCTCCTAGCCGGCGGCGCTTGTGGCACTTTGGCGCTGCCGACTGGGAGGCTCTTCGGCAGTACTTCTTTGATTTCCCATGGAATTATTTCTGCTTCCATGGCCGAGGACCCTCGGAGAGTGCTGAACGCATTACCGAGGTAATCCTATCGGGCATGGAAGCATACATTCCATTCTCTTTCTCTCAGACTAATGCTAAAAAATCTTGGTTTACTCACGCCTGTTCTACTGCTGTCCGCAATAAGGAGGAAGCATTCAAACGGTACCGAAGCCTTAAAACTCAAGACTCTCATTCTTCATATGTTTCTGCCCGGAATCAAGCCAAATCTGTTCTTCGACTTGCCAAACACTCTTTCATCAATAATAAATGCACTGAACTATCCAACTCTAGCTCTTCCCAAGCTTTCTGGCATCTAGCCAAAAACCTCTCCAACAATTTCTCTTCCTCGTCTTTCCCTCCCCTTTCCCACTCTGATGGCACAACCATCACTTCTTCCTCTGACAAAGCTAAACTCTTCGCTCAAACTTTTGCTAGAAACTCCACCTTGGATGATTCCGGTGCTATTCCTCCCTCTCCGCCCTCCTCTCTCTTACTTATGCCTAATATCCTAATCTCTTCTAAAGATGTACTTTCTACCCTCTCTGGGCTTAACACTAATAAGGCGTACGGTCCGGACTGTGTTCCTCCTGTTGTTCTCAAAAACTGTGCTTCCGTGCTGACTCCCTGACTAGGCAAACTCTTTCGTCTCTGTCTATCCTCTAACGTCTTCCCTTCATGCTGGAAGTTTGCTCACATTCAACCTGTCCCAAAGAAGGGTGACCGCTCTCAACCCTCCAACTATCGTCCAATTGCTCTTATCTCTTGTCTTTCTAAAGTTTTTGAAACTATTCTTGCTTCCAAATTTCTTAAGCATTTCTCTTCTCATAATCTGCTCTCAGATCGCCAGTATGGCTTCCTTAAGGGTCGCTCTACTGGTGATCTTCTTTCATATCTTACTAACTCTTGGTCATCCTCCTTTCGGGACTTCGGTGAGACTTTTTCTATTGCACTAGACATATCGAAAGCCTTCGATAGAGTCTGGCATAAATCTTTAATTCCTAAACTACCCTCCTTCGGTTTCTATCCCTCTATCTGTGCCTTTGTCTCTAATTTCCTTTCCGGCCGTTCCATAGCTGCGGTTGTGGACGGCCATTGTTCACTTCCTCACCCTATAAACTCCGGTGTTCCTCAGGGCTCTGTCCTATCTCCTATTCTCTTTCTAATTTTTATAAATGATCTCCTTAACTGTACCTTAATTCGCATCCATTCATACGCAGACGACTCAACCTTACACTACTCCATTAGTTTTTCAGAACGCCCCAGCCAGCAATCCCTCAACGACAAACGTAATGAAGCCATAGAACTCTTAAATTCTGATCTAAATACTATTTCCAATTGGGGCAGAGAAAACCTTGTTAACTTTAATGCTTCCAAAACCCAATTCCTCCATCTATCTACCCGTCAGGATCTCCCAGCGGACTATCCCTTATTCTTCAACAATACAAAAATCAACCCTTCATCTTCTCTCAATATTCTTGGTGTCTCTTTTTCTTCTGCTCTCATTTGGAAGGACCATATAACCAGTCTTGCTAAGGCAGCCTCCCAGAAGCTGGGTGTGCTCAACCGCCTTAGGGGGTTCTTTTCCCCTGCACAGCTTCTTGCTCTGTACAGGGGCATAGTGCGCCCTTGTATTGAGTATTGTTCACATGTGTGGGGAGGTTCCTCTCACACTGCTCTCCTAGACAAAGTTGAAAGGAAGGCCTTTTGTATCATTAACTCCCGTCCACTCACCAACTCTCTGCAATCTCTCTCTCTCCGCCGCAATGTTGCATCTCTCTCGCTATTCTATCGCTACTATAATAATCAGTGTTCCTCAGAGCTTTCCCAGTGCATACCACCTCCTTTACGTAGGGCACGTGGTACCCGTCTTGCAACTCAATCCCACCCCTACTCTGTGCAACTCTCCAACCCAAGAGTGAAACGTTACTCTCAAACTTTCTTCTACTCAACAGCTGAGCTCTGGAACTCTCTCCCAGAATCAGTCTTTCCCTCTTCCTATGACTTAAATTGCTTCAAACTCCGTGTGTCCAGGCATTTTGGCTCGAACGTCCCTTGATTTTGGCCCTGTCACTCTTTCAACTATGGGGGAGGCACTCGCTATAGGCAGTTATGCCTTTTGCCTCCCTCAATCACATAGAAAAAAAAAATGTCGCCCAAACTGATAATAATAATGAAAAATAAATAAACATAAAATAACGTGGCCTAAATAACTCTTGCGTCACCGTAAAGCCCTTTTTCCCTAAACATTTATCCTTAACACTGGTCTGGCAGCTTATGAGGTTAAAATTTCTAACATTTCTGCTATCTAAATTCATCTATCGTCAGTCTTTATACCAATACCAGCGCAAAATACTCCAAAAATGTTGCCAGAAAAATGTTGATTATCGAATGTTGACTATAAAAGGGCTCATGTGATACCGCCTTCACCCCTTCAGCACCATGACGCCTTTTTACCTTTGATTCTAGTTAAAATTTGATGATTTTATGCAGTTTCAGAAGGACCTATGTTACTATGAGGGTTTATTGAGATCGTATTAACCCATTTGAGTCGTATAGGTAGACTGCAAACTAAATAAAATCGTCTAATGGTAACTAGAATATGATGAAAATTACGTCATGGTGGTGAAGGGGTTAGTTAATAGGCACACCGTCACGTCACCGTCGCGTCACCGTTATAGGCACACCGTCACGTCACCATCGCGTCACCATTATAGGCACACCGTCACGTCACCGTCGCGTCACCGTTATAGGCACACCGTCACATCACCGTCGCGTCATCGTTATAGGCACACCGTCACGTCACCGTCGCGTCACCGTTATAGGCACACCGTCACGTCACCGTCGCGTCACCGTTATAGGCACACCGTCACGTCACCGTCATACCGTTATAGGCACACCATCACGTCACCGTCGCGTCACCGTTATAGGCACACCGTCACGTCACCGTCGCGTCACCGTTATAGGCACACCGTCACGTCACCGTCGCGTCACCGTTATAGGCACACCGTCACGTCACCGTTATAGGCACACCGTCACATCACCATCGCGTCACCATTATAGGCACACCGTCACGTCACCGTCGCGTCACCGTTATAGGCACACCGTCACGTCACCATTGCGTCACCGTTATAGGCACACCGTCACGTCACCGTTACAGGCACACCGTCACGTCACCCAGTCCCCCCGCGCGCTTTCAAATGCTAAACCGAAGGAAATGTTGCCCAAACTTTTTTAATAAAGGCGGAAGACGGGTGTTTTTCCATCATGATCGAGGCAATTTAACTTCAGGGGTTAGTGCTTGGTTTTTGGTCTATATATTTATTTATTAATTTATTTGTTAGTTTCCTCGTTAGACCTCCATTAATTTCAAAGAAAACGCCCCCTAGATCCTCTTTCAAGATAAATTTGTAAATTTTTCAGTAGAAAAATGTCCCGGCCGAAGGCCGATTTCTTCTAAAATTACAGGCTCGCTATCGCTCGCCAGGAAAAAATCGACACCTAAAGGGCACGAAAGGTCTTAATATTGATAACAAAATGAGGCGAAGGTCTCAAAATCGCCAAACTAACGGAACGAACATCTTAAAACCTCAAAGCTAATATACTAAACACGAGGGAGGAGGGGGTCCAGAAAAAGCGAGTACTACCCCCTTAACTTCAGGGGTTTTCTGTTTTGCCTCGCCAAACTACACCGGGCGAAGGGAAATTGGCCGGAAGGAAGGCATCAACTCGTACAAATATAAAACACAAATGGCGAAAGTTGTAGAATGACAGAATAATGGCATAAGTTGCCAATATGACAGAAGAGGCAAAACGAGCAAAAAGTTGAAGACAAATATACAAAAGTGGCGCTGTTGTAAAATGACTACGAACGGTAAAAGTAATAGAAATATAACACAAATAGAAAAAACAAATAACTTAACTTAACTTAAACAAATATAGAAAAGTTGTAAAATGACTACAAACGGTAAAAGTAATAGAAATATAACACAAATAGAAAAAACAAATAACTTAACATAACTTAAACAAATATAGAAACGTTGTAAAAAAATTAGAAAAATGGCAAAGTTGTAAACAAATAAAATGGCTAAAGTTGTAAGATAAACAAATGAAAAAAGTTGTATAAGTAAAATAAACTTCACGACACCCAAGATCCTAGTAAATTACAAAAACAAATCTTACCTCCAACAACAATAACACAACAACACTAATAACACCAACAATAACACAACAACACTAATAATAACACCCACAAAAAGAACAATCACATCTGCAGCTAATAGAGCAAAGGATGAAGCCTACAATTAAGGGGGGTCACCAACTTTTTTTATATTTCTCTCCTTTTCCCTGGCTTGTATCCATTCGGCCCCATTCAGCCAACTGTTTTAAGACATTTATCCCCATCCAGGTGTCGATTTCTTCCTAGCGAGCGATAGCGAGCCAGTATTGTATGGAGAAATCCGGCTTCGCCGGAAACATTTTTCTATCGAAAAATGTACAAATTTAGCTTGCTGTCAAAACAAAAATATATACTGTATATGCTGGCTCGCTACCACTCGCCAGGAAAATATTGACACCTGGATGGGGGTAAACGTCTTAAAACAGTAGTTGAATTGGGCCGAATGGATACAAGCCAGAGAAAGAGAGAAAAGGCGATCAAAAAAGCAGGTCACCCCCCTTAACAACAACATTAACCCTTTCTGTACCGGTGACGTATTTTGTCAGCTACATTTAGATGATTTTATGAAGTTTAGGAAGGATATGTGGTAGCTAAAGGGGTTAATTGAGATAGTCTGTAGCCTTTTAATGGGTAAACATCCTTCCTAAACTGAATAACATTGTCTAAATAGTTGCCAGAATGTAACCAGAATATAATGAAAAGGACGTCACCGGTACTGAATGGGTTAATAATAATAATAATAAAAAACAACTATTGCAAAACACCAATAACACCAATAGAAAGACTACCCTCAACACCACACCCATTGTAATAACCAATGTCATTCCGCGAGATGATCCACAGATTATATTAAGGGGAAGCAGGCCGTTTTTCTGGACCCCCTTCTCCCTAATGTTTAGCCCCGCTAGTTTAGAGATTATAAGACGTTCGGCCCATTAGTTTGGCGATTTTAACCCCTTTCGCCCCATTTCGTTGTCAATTTTAAGACCTTTCGTGCCATTTAGGTGTCGATTATTTCCTGACGAGCGATAGCGAGCCTGCAATTTTAAGAGGAACCGGCCTTCGGTCGGGACATTTTTCTACCGAAAAATGTACAAATTTATCTTGCAGGGGGGTCTAGGTTTCTTTTTCTAAGCTTGTTGGAGGTCTAGGGAGGAAACTAAAAAAATATATGAATAAATTAATTAATAGATCAAACAAACGGCCAGTCTCCCCTTAAATATGCTGAACAGCCATCATAATATGCTGAACAGCCATCATAATTATAATGAATCTCTTTCCCAATCACACTCGTGGTACAGTCGGATACCATAGTCTCCAGCCCACTCTTAAGGGGAGACTGGCCGTTTGTTTGGTCTATTAATTCATGTATTCATATATTTTTTAGTTCCCTCGCTAGACCTCCATCAAGCTTAGAATAACACACCCTAGACCTCCCTTCAAGATAAATTTGTACATTTTTCGGTAGAAAAATGTCCCGGCCGAAGGCCGATTCCTCTTAAAATTGCAGGCTCGCTGTCGCTCGCCAGGAAATAATCGACACCTAAATGGCACGAAGTCTTAAAATTGACAACGAAATGGGACGAAAGGTGTTAAAATCGCCAAACTAATGGGCCGAACGTCTTATAATATCAAAACTAGTGGGGCTAAACACTAGGGAGAAGGTGGTCCAGAATAACAGTCTGCCTCCCCTTCAGAGTTCGAGGACCCCCTATGTGTTTCTTTATGTAATTATACCTATAGGGATTGATTTTTAGGTATAACTGGCTTTTCAATAAATAGTATATATAGTTGTGTAGTTGATGTACGGAAAGTTATATTCATACATTGGTTTCCAGAGATATACTTCCATAATTATAAATAGTTGAGGGCCACGAATTTTGATGAGTGGGCTAGAGACTATTTTAACCGACTGTGCAACAATATCAATGTCTTCCTTACTCGTTCACGTAGTTCTGATTATACAAACAACCGGCTAGATTAATATATGTTTACATTTATTGTACATTAAACGTTGAATATGGTTTATAGATGACATTTCTTTCTATACAATGATATCCAATTTAATGAGTTGACTGAAATTGATTAAAGTGATTGATTTACGTCCTGCACAAGTAGCTAATTTGAAATGTTGTACAATGAATGAGTAATTCGCTAACTTAGGCACATGCTTAAAGTCAGTTTTAAGGGGAGATGGGCACTTTTCCTGGTCCCCTTTCTTCCTCATGCTTATCCTCATTAGTTTTGAGATTTTACGACGTTTGCTCCATTAGTTTGTTGATTTTAAGACTTTTGCACCATTTCTGTGTCAATATTAAGACCTATCGTGCCATGTAGGTGTAATATATTCCTGGCGAGCGATAGCGAGCCTGTAAGTGTGGAGGAGCCGGCCTTCGGCTGTGAAATTTTTCTACCGAGAATGTACAAATTAATCTTGAAGGGGGATCTAATGGATTTTTGTTTTAAAGTTTGATGGAGGTCTAGGGAGGAAACTAAAAAATAAATAGACCCCAAAATTAACCAGTGTCCCCTTAAAATGTGTTATCAGCGTTTTCACAGCACGCGATTGCAATACACTACACAGATGATTTCACCAGATTACTCCAGCTTTATTTCTATCTGTGACCATATTTGCTTTGTCCTAATTAACATAAGGAACGCTTGAATTAAAATGTTTTCTAGGCATACACAAATTTTTGTTTTTTTTTGTTTTTAAGAGACAATGAACGGAGGAAGGAAAAACACAGATAAAACAAAAAGGTCCATGTGCCTAAAGGCATCCTCCATTCATAAAATGTTTGTAACAACTGGATTTAAACATTTGTAGATTGTAAGTTTGTGGAAAGCAATTCGAGGGAAGTGAATTCCAAAGAGTAGTAGCTCTGGGGATAAATGAATTCTGATAAGCAGAAGTTCTGCATTGTGGAGGAGAAAGTGTAAATTCATGGGCGCTCTCAGCTGCCCTAGTTCTACGGGGAAAGATGTGGAGAGGCGGCACAATTGAAGCAAGTTCCTCGGAACAATTGCTGTGAAAATATCTGTAGAATAATGCAAGGGATGCAACGTTTCTTCGTATGGATAATGTAGGAAGGTCCTGTGTGATTGCAGGGTTATTGATTAATCTAATAGCTTTATTTTGAATTTTGTCCAACTGCCTCAATGCAACCACTCCACTTCCACCCCACAGAGGTGAACAGTAATCCATCTGAGAACGCACATGACTTTTATATATCACGGCCAACTGCTCGTCAGTGAAGAATTCTCGAACTCTGTACAGGAGTCCCAGTTTTTTAGAGGCATTCTTAGCAATGCTTCTAACATAATGTGTCCAGCTCAAGTTAGTAGTTAATGTTACACCGAGAATGTCAATACTAGGGGAAGTGGGAATATTTACATCATTAACAAATATATGGGAGTCAGTGAGATTCTGTCGGTTAGAAAATTGAATGTATTTGGTTATCTGTGCATTAAAGGAAACTAGATTCTTTTGTCCCCATCCATTAATTCTAGAAAGGTCCTGGTTCAGAGAAATTGTAGTGTTTATTTTTGAATTTATAAGATCGGGTTGGGTGAAAGAATTGGTAAATGTGAAGGAACTGTGGAGTGTTGAGTCATCTGCGTAGGAATGTATTGGATTATGAGTGGTAGATATGAGATCATTGATATGAATGAGGAACAGAATTGGGGCCAAAACTGATCCCTGGGGAACACCAGCATTTATTGAGTGAAATTGAGAATAAAGGCCATCTACCATTACACGTATTTTTCTGTTATGAAGATAAGAAGAAATTAGTGGAACTAATGATGCAAGGCCGTAGTGTGACATCTTCGACAATAAGGATTGATGCCAGACTCTATCAAATGCCTTTGATATATCCAGTGCTATTGTATGTGTTTCACCATGTTGGTCTGTAGCTTGGTTGATTTGATGCGTAAGAAGGCAAAGCATGTCTGCAGTTGATCGACATCGTCTAAAACCATATTGCCTATCACTGATTAATTTATTATTCTCAAGATGCTTAATTATGTGATTATTTAATATAATTTCAAAGACTTTACCAAGAGTGGAAGTTATAGCTATTGGTCTGTAGTTTGATGGATCTGAAGAGGCACCTTTTTTAGGAAACTGGATGGATGTTTGCTTCTTTCCAGGGTACTGGGAAGCATGAGGTATGAGTACACAGACGAAAATTTTTTGCCAATACAGGAGCGAGCACCAAGGAGCAATTCTTAAGTACTATTGGAGGAATTTCATCTGGACCAGGAGCATTATCTACTGAGAGATTCTGCAAAATAGTTTTGACATGTCTGGTGTGGATCTTAAGTGAGGGAATTTCAGGCGAATTAAAATTAAGTACAGGGACATCTTGATTTATTTCATCTAAGGTTGAGTTGGTGGAGAAAATATCCGCAAGAAGGTTAGCTTTACCTCGTGGGTCACTTACAAGATTGCCAGTCGGAGATTTTAATGGTGGAATGGATGAAGCAGTAGTGAAGTTGGATTTAAATGAGTTAAGAGTAGACCAACATATTTTGTTATCATTTGGATTATTTAGAAGTTTATTTGCCTGCTTGTGGAGAATATTTTTAGTCAGGACATTATAACTACGGTTGGAATTTTAGACATATTCATCCCTTTACAGAAAACAAAAACAAAGTGTGCTACTCGTTTTTTAGACATATTCATCCCTTTACAGAAAACAAAAACAAAGTGTGCTACTCGTTTTTTAGACATATTCATCCCTTTACAGAAAACAAAAACAAAGTGTGCTACTCGTTTTTCTCTGAGGTGATAATTTGTAGCTCGTCAATACTTGGAAACACGATGACCCCAAGACAGTGTAATACCCCAGCTTTCCTAATAGGCGCCTTCACATACTCCACACAGTCAATATTTGTTGTCCGATTCGTTTGATGTATAGCTAGATATTGGCGGTGGTGGTTATCCAAATATTGTCAGTATATTGTCGTCTAAATGTCAAAATGCGGCATAACCTTCAAAGGGTTAATAAACACCTGTGCGCTCTTTCCAGCCATTTATCCCATGACCTGAACACAATGGCCACTAAATTCCTACCTGTGAGCTCGCCTATTGACACAAAGGCTTCAGACAATCGCAATAAAAGCAACACCAAACAGAATAACACCACCACCGCTATCATGAAAAACACCAATAAACTCAGTAACAACGCCAATCATCACTACGTAACATCAATAGCAACACCACCAACAAGAACACCATCAAAAACACCAATAAACCCAGTGACAACACCAATCATCACTACGTAACATCAATAGCAACACCACCAACAAGAACACCATCAAAAACACCAATAAACCCAGTGACAACACCAATCATCACTACGTAACATCAATAGCAACACCACCAACAAGAACACCATCAAAAACACCAATAAACCCAGTGACAACACCAATCATCACTACGTAACATCAATAGCAACACCACCAACAAGAACACCATCAAAAACACCAATAAACCCAGTGACAACACCAATCATCACTACGTAACATTAATAGCAACACCACGAACAAGAACACCATCAAAAACACCAATAAACCCAGTAACCACACCAATCATCACTACGTAACATCAATAGCAACACCACCAACAAGAACACCATCAAAAACATCAATATCAACACCACCATCAACAACACCATAGTAACACCACCACCATCGTCCACAAAACCAATATAACCGGAGTAACAACACCAATCATCACTACCAACAACACCAATATCAACACCACCACCACCATTACCATCACCATAGTAACACCGCCACCATCGTCAACAATACCAATATAACCAGAATAGCAACACCAATCATCACTACCAACAACACCAATATCAACACCAACACCATCGTCCACAACACCAATATAACCAGAGTAACAACACCAATCATCACTACCAACAACACCAATATCAACACCAACACCATCGTCCACAACACCAATATAACCAGAGTAACAACACCAATCATCACTACCAACAACACCAATAGCCACACCACCATCGTAAACAACACCAATATAACCAGAGTAACAACACCAATCATCACTACCAACAACACCAATATCAACACCACCACCACCATCAACAACACCACAGTAACACCACCACCATCGTCAACAACACCGATATAGCCAGTAGCAACACCAATCATCACTACCAGCAACACCAATAGCAACACCAACACCACCATTAAAAACCACCATAGTAACACCACCACCATCGTCAACAACACCAATATAGCCAGTAACACCACACATCACTACTCGAGACAATCTTTACTCTTTTGACTTGCACAGGTCCTTCCTAAGCTGCAAAAGTTCGTCTAATAATAGCCAAAATATAACGTCATAATCCTCAAGGGGTTAAAAGGTATTCTACAAAACGTGACAAACTACAAATTAATATAGCTCATAATAACAGAACGCTAATCATAATAACGGCAATATCAATAGCTAGACGAATTTTCCTGACGTTATCTGAATTACCGACTCTGTGTGACTGACAGGATTTCATTACTCAGAAATTTTCCATCCCTTGAGCTTCGAAATGAGATCAGGCGCTCCCCCAACAAATCTTACCTGATAATTATGTGTTCCATCTCTTTCCATCATATCTTAAAATGTCTTGTCTTGCTTTGGATTAAATTTTGTGTTGCTATATTAGCACTATCTGGACCGACGTCTTGTGATTTTCTCATGCTATTTTGTTCAATAGTTATTGAGAGTTTTACTTGCTTTTGCCATTTTTGACCAATGTAGTTCAGTTTAACCCCTAGGCTAATAAAAACTTTACAAACTATACAAATGGCCACTCAGATCCCATTCAAGCAAAAATTGTACATATTTTGATAGGACAATGCTTGCCCGGAAAAAAATATCGACACCTGAATGGGGTGAAGCTTCTTAATGGAGTGAAACGTTTTAAAATCTCCAAACTAATGGAGCGAAACATGGGAGGTTCAAAATGATGACCCCCCTTTGAACAACATGTTTCCTTAATCTGCATAAGATCGTCTAATAGTAGCCAGGAGCAAAGGTAAAAAGATATCATCGTGCTGAAGGTGTTAAAACATCAAATTATCCGTATTATACTTTGTTAGAATAACTTTGAAAAGTTGAAAGAATTAATATAAACACCATTCGAGGAGGAGCACTTTATTGACAACATTTCGCAGGTGGAGAAACTATCTGCGAAACGTTATCAATAAAGTGCTCCTCCTCGAATGGTGTTTATAATAATTATGATTAGTAGTATTGATACGTCGTATCTTAGTGAATACAATATTGGACTCTTAACCACAAGAACGCAGGTTGGAATCTTTTCGTTTTTGTTTGTTTGTATTTTATGTGTATGAAAGAGTGAAAAGGCATTGGTTCATGTAACTAGTGCCCCCCCCCCCCCCCCCCAAGTTGAAAGAATGACAGGCACCCAAATTCAAGGTACGCTAGAGTAAAATTTAGTGGATACATGGAGCTTGAAACAGTTCAAGTCATAGGGTGAGGGGAAGACAGATCGAGGCAGAGAGTTCCAGAGCTTACTTGTTGAGTAGAAGAAAGAATGGGGAAATTGGTTCACTCTTGGATTAGTGAGTTGGACAGAATAGGGATGGGGGGGTGTTGAAAAGCGGGTACCACCCACTCTCCGTAAGGGAGAAGGTATACACCGAGTTCTAATAGCGGTAGAAAAGTGAGGGCGATGCAACATTGCGGCGCGTAGTGAGAGATTGTAGGTTATTAGTATGAGGAGGCGAGTTGATTCGACGAAATGAAATGCATCTAGTAGATATATTATTAATTTTCAGTTAGTGTTGTACTTCGATCAGTACCCACCGTTTAGGCTTGTGACCATTTATTATTATGTCCATTAAGGATTGTGGCAATTTAGAATTGTTCCCATTAAGGATTGTGGCCGGTTTTTATTGTGGCCGTTTAGGATTCTGACCGTTTAGGATTGCGGCCTTTAAGAATTATGGCGCTTTGAATTGTGGCTGATTAGGGCTGTGACCATTTTGAATTGTGGTCATTTAGAATTGTGGCGTTTTGGATTATGGCTGTTTAGGATTGTGGTCCGTATAGAATTGTGGCCATTTATAATTATGGCCGCGTTAAGGTGGTTCCCAATAGTCCTATATACACAACCCTCTCACCGCCCGCCCGCCTTCCATCCCTCACCACTCTTTTACCCTCAACCCTTTCTCTCCCCTTCTGACTCATTTGTCTTACCCTGTCTTTTTTATCATTAAGGATCCCGGTTACAACACACACACACATTTACCCACCCACACACACTCATACACTCACTCACTCGCACTCTCTATCTCCCTCCTTATCTCAACCAATCCAAGGCCTTTAAAAATTTCCATACTTCCATTTTTTTTTTTTTTTTTTTCTATATTCCAACTTACTTCCTCTCGGGCATAGGCTGAGAGCCTTAACATTCACCGCTTTACAATGAACAGTGAAGCCCGTGAGGTCTTGTTCCAGTTCAGGGAGTGAGACATGTGAAGCACGTAGAGTACAACGAGCACCTGCCATCTTGCCTTCACATGAGGCACGGTGCTCACTCATGGCCCGAAACGACCCCATCTCTGAAGCCACCTCGTTCCTGTGCTTCACTGTCTCAACCCCTACACTCGGACTCTCACACTTACACACACACAACGCCACCTGTTGAGCAGATAACTCACCAGGCATTGCACCCCTATAGTATATTTTGAATATGGGAATATTCATACAGTGCTATTTAATCAGGGAACAATGAGGGTATTTTATTGACATTTCGGTGGGCTTGTGGTAATGCACTGATACCAGGTACAGCACAAATTCCATCCCAATAATATCTTCCCATTGATACATCGGGATTTGAACCCGGGACCTTTGCATTACCAGGCCAGTGGCAAGACCACTCCACCACACCTCCCCTTCCCCCATGTATCATCATTTAAACACACACCTCTTGTCCATAATAGTAACAGGCTTTATTAATATATGTCGCTCTCTCATAACTCTCTATCTCTCTCTCTCTCTCTCTCTCACACACCCACGCACATACTCAATTTGCCACATGCTTATTGAATGTAAGGGAGAGAGAGGAAAACAGGTAGCATGATAAGATGAAGGTAGTAGATGGATAGCTACATAGATACGTAGTGATGATCACATCTCTACCTACTAGAGAAATAGTTCTAAAAACTCTTGTTTCTTTTCATCTGACGGTAAATTGAATCCCTTAGCAGCAAATTTCTCGATACTTAATAAAACAAAAATATAAAACCACTATGTCTCTCTGCATCAAAATATTCAAAATAACTGAGTAATCTGGATGGGAACTTTGCAATTTACCGTTGATTGAAAAGAAACAGACTCATAGTTACATTTCTAACCTTAACATTGTGGAGAAATGGAACAACAAACTCCCAGTACAGAATCAACCGTTAAATGTACCACCATGGCATAAAACCATACAACTGAAATATTGACCGATATCTCTTGGCAGTAGGTAGTGCATAGCTTAACATATAATATTTGTGACGCATAATTCGATGTAAAACTTTCATTGAAGTTTTCCCTTTTTATCAAATTCAATCCGCACATTTCCAGTCATGCAAGGGTAATGTTCTCTATGACTTCCTGCCAAACGAAGTGGAGAGTAGGTAGAGAACCATATGCTATATTATTTATTTCTTCCACTGGTATAACAATAATAATAATAGTATAGTAATAATAGTAATAGGTATGGTATATTATAGGGATGTATTGTCTATTTATATTATAGGGATGTATTGTATTATTTATTTCTTCCACTGGTATAACAATAATAATACGTAATAATAATAATAGTATAATAGTATAGTATTATAGTATAGTAATAATAGTAATAGGTATGGTATATTATAGGGATGTATTGTCTATTTATATTATAGGGATGCATTGTCTATTTATATTATAGGGATGTATTGTCTATTTATATTATAGGGATGTATTGTCTATTTATATTATAGGGATGTATTGTCTATTTCATAAAACAATTATGTCCAATTGTTATCTGGCCAGATAACCTCGATGATACCAAATGGTCTGTATATTTCTACGTAACTTAATACACCATCTTTTATTACCCATATCACTTTTCCGCGTTATATTTATGTTGTTTGGCCCTTCATATAATTATACACCTCTCTCTCTCTCTCTCTCTCTCTCTCTCTCTCTCTCTCTCTCACACACACCTTCCATTTTCCCTTCCATACAGCTCACCCTTCAGCTTCCTCCCCTCCCGTAGGCGTTATCACAAACCGATATAGCCCAGGCTGGCTATTAAGGGAGCCCACCTCGCTTTTTTTTTTTATCTTTCTCTCCCTCTCTCTTTGGCTTGTATCCATTCGGCCCCATTCAGCCTACTGTTTTAAGACGTGTATCCCCATCCAGGTGTCAATATTTTCCTGGCGAGCGGTAGCGAGCCAGCATATATATATATTTGTTTTGACAGCAAGCTAAATTTGTAAATTTTTCGATAGAAAATTTTCTCCGGCGAAGCCGGATTTCTCCATACAATGCAGACTCGCTATCGCTCGCCAGGATGAAATCGACACGTGGATGGGGATAAACATCTTAAAATAGTTGGCTGAATGGGGCCGAATGGATACAAGCCAGGGAAAGAGAAAAAAGGAGAGAAAGATTAAAAAAAAGCCGGTGACCCCCCTTAAAAGGCCCGCCCGCCACACTCCCAGTAATATAGGGGGCGGGACAAAAACACAATATAGCCAGGAAAGAGGGGGTTGGGGGTTGAGAGGGGGAGGGGTGCTATGTAGGGTATTCTGCCCCCCTCCACCTCCCTATTGTACCATCTGTCAACTTACTCTCTCTCCCTCCCTCTCCTCTCTCTCTCTCTCTTTCTCTCTCTCCCTCCCCCCCTCTCCATCCCTCCCTCTCCTCTCCCCCCCCCTTTCTCTCTCTCTCTCTCTCTCTCTCTCTCTCTCTCTCTCTCTCTCTCTCTCTCTCTCTCGCTCTCTCTCTCTCTCTCTCTCTCTCTCTTTGATATACCAATTTCTCCATGTTACACTATTTTTCTACTTCCCTTCTTCATATATCCTTTTCCTTTATCATATATATCATTCCATCTCTCTTTCTCTACAATCTGTCACTCATAGACCACAATATGTCACTTTCAAGGTGCAAAATAGTGTAATGATCACAAACACAGGTGCTCGCAGGGATGTTTGTTGCTGTCCATACTTTTTACTATATATACAAGTGACTCTGTGAACCGGGCTGAGAACTGCAAATGATTTAAGTATGCAGATGATACTGTCCTTGTGAGTTGGTGTAGTGGTGATACATCACATACCGAGAAGTTAAAAATTTGTGTAGAGTGGTGCACTAAATGGTAATAATACTAAAGAAATTACTACAGATTTTAGCATTCCATCAGGTCATCAACCTCCTCGGTTTATAAATGGAGAGATAGTAGAGCGTGTGCAGGAATATAAGTACAGTATTTAGGAACAATATAAATTATACATTATATTAATTTAGTTTTAATCTAGACGTCTCTCAGACTCACAGTAGTCAGTTATTGACTAGCAAAATTACGTATTTAAGTATGTAAAACAATAGGTAACTTAGCCTTCTAAAATGATTTATTTCAGTGCATGGTTCATAGAAAACCTCAGGAGTTTAAGACTAACTAAACAAACTTTCCAAACGTTCCTGGGGGTAAATTCAGTTTTAAAATATGCCAGTGAATACATGTTTCGTGTCGTAAACGCGAGTGAGTTAAGGCAGTTTACAGAAACACAAATTATATAATGTACTTTGTGAGAAACGTAAGCAAACTAAGAATCAGCAGGAAGATCATGGATATATTATATTCAGAAATATGTGTATTCAGTAGTTAGTAGGATGTGTGTAGGATATAATGTATGTATGGCTTCTTTCCATTACTGTCTGTGAGAGCTCATGAAACAAATGTCACGCATTTTTAAGTGACAATCAAGTATTTAGTATAATAATTATGATATAATTTCTTCCGCACATCGTCCATTGTCTATAATTATAACCTCTTATTTACTATATAAATATATATTACTCATTTATCTCCAATCTCTCTCTCTCTCTCTCTCTCTCTCTCTCTCTCTCTCTCTCTCTCTCTCTCTCTCTCTCTCTCTCTCTTAACCTTTTTAGAATTGTACAATATTTATTAATTACATTTTGTTCAATAGCTAAAACTCCTAACATTACACAAGTAATTGTCTGTAGCTAAGTGGGTTAGGCTGAAGATTTAACGGTTAAAGTTGCTAAGCATATAATGCCATTGCATAATAGAAAAACATATAATTATGATAAGAGTGAAATTAGAAGGTTGAGCGAGATGCTATAGACGTTCTTCAGCTTGCCAGATGTTGACTTGCATCTTGAATTGTTGCACGATCTTGTCTGATGTATGTGCGTGTGGTCTATCAATGTGTTCCACAATCTTGAATACCTAGGATGAAACGACCTAAGGTAGAGTTCCGTCCTGGCGAAGGGTACTACCAGTTGGTGAGGACGGCTGTGGGGGCATGGACAGTTTATGCAGCTGGTTGAAGCTGTAGTTGTGCCAGATGTGGAGTGTGCAGTCGCTGATCTTTGTACACCACAGACAGTCTTGAAACATCCCTGTGGTGTTATAATAGTGGAAGCTTAAAGTCTTGGTTGTGGATATGTTGGAAGTGGTCAATGAGATGTTCGGCTCGCTCCTGTACTTTCGAGTAGCTTGAGATATGAGGGTGGACAGGGGGACATGCTAAAATTGTTATCTGCTTGTCGTGGGCTGTGAAGGTTATGACTGTTCAAATTGACACCAAGGACTTCAATTTTTGTTTGAAATTGCAGTTGTTTTTCGTTAAGTAGTATATCATCTTGGTGTTGTTTGTAGACTTTTGATTATGGATAATTAGCATTAACTGTGTTTTGTCTAGTATCTCTCTATCTCTCTCTCTCTCTCTCTCTCTCTCTTACTTTTCTTCGATATCATAATATATGTATCTTTCTCTATCGGTTATTTAGTCTCCCTATCTATCTCTCTAAAACCATAACATAGTGGGTATATAAAGAAACTAAGCCCCATAAGGGGGCGCACCCCCCCCCCCCCCACATAGTAGCATCTGTCATCATAAACAGTGAACCCCCTTCCTCTCTGGGCTCCTTTACATTTTTTATATTTTTTTAGGGGGGGGGGGGGGGCGGGGGCTATGTATAAACCAATTTTACATTCTTGCGCCTCTCCTCTTGTATTATGAATTGTTTGGCATTTTACATTCTTGTGCCTCTCCTCTTGTATTATGAATTGTTTGGCATTTTACATTCTTGTGCCTCTCCTCTTGTATTATGAATTGTTTGGCATTTTACATTCTTGTGCCTCTCCTCTTGTATTATGAATTGTTTGGCATTTTACATTCTTGTGCCTCTCCTCTTGTATTATGAATTGTTTGGCATTTTACATTCTTGTGCCTCTCCTCTTGTATTATGAATTGTTTGGCATTTACATTCTTGTGCCTCTCCTCTTGTATTATGAATTGTTTGGCATTTTACATTCTTGTGCCTCTCCTCTTGTATTATGAATTGTTTGGCATTTTACATTCTTGTGCCTCTCCTCTTGTATTATGAATTGTTTGGCATTTTACATCTTGTGCCTCTCCTCTTGTATTATGAATTGTTTGGCATTTTACATTCTTGTGCCTCTCCTCTTGTATTATGAATTGTTTGGCATTTTACATTCTTGTGCCTCTCCTCTTGTATTATGAATTGTTTGGCATTTTACATTCTTGTGCCTCTCCTCTTGTATTATGAATTGTTTGGCATTTTACATTCTTGTGCCTCTCCTCTTGTATTATGAATTGTTTGGCATTTTACATTCTTGTGCCTCTCCTCTTGTATTATGCATTGTTTGGCATTTTTAAAACTTCACCTGTTTTTATTGACCCAATGACTTTGGTGTTTCTTTAACCCCTTGATGATTATGACGCATCTTCAAAGTTTATTCTGACTATCATTAGACGATTTTATTCCGAGTAGGAAGGGTATATGGAAGTCAGAGGGTTGATTAGGCTAGTCTTTAACCTTTCAACTCCTACATATCTTTCTTAAGCTATATAAAATCGTCTAAAGCTAGCCAAAATATACTGCTAAAACACGTCATGATCCTCAAGGGGTTAATATAATTATCTAGCAGTTGCAATGTTAACTTAATAAGCTTCAGATAAATATAATGGAAAAGATGGTAGTGTTATACAGTATATGTGTATCATATCAGACACGCAGTGTACTGGTTGTCCAGGCAGATTCATCATAGAGGTAAATTAAGCTAATTTGTTCAAACTAGTTTGGAAGTATATAAATATAGAATAAATAACGAAAACATTGTGTAAGTGAGCTATTTTAAAATATAAAATGTATACCCTCTCCCTTATGGATAGTGGGGGCACACTCCCACTCCTCTTCTGTCCAACTCTCAAACCAGAGATGTAATTAATTTTTCCCAGTCTTTCTTCTACTCAAGCAAGCTTTAAAACTCTCTCTTTCAATCTGTTTTCCCTCATCCTATGACTTTAACTGCTTCAAGCTCTGTGTGTCCAGACAATTTGACTCAAAAGTACCTTGAATTTGGCTCTCTGTCACTCTTTCAACTTTGGGAGAGACACTTGTTACAGGCATCTTTGCCTGTAGGAAAACAAATATATGTATATTACCTATAGGACTGGACATGTCAACACCATATATATATTTGAATTTATATATATATATGTATATATATGTATGCGTACGCCTTTTTCAACTCTGGCAACCTAACATTTCTTGTTTTATATCTGCCTTTATTGTACTACTTAACTCTCCGACCATCTTAAATAATTTACAGACCTTTTTGATTGGTTTATTGAGCATTTATTTTGTCTGTTATTTGCTTGTTTTGCATAGACCTTCCTTTGTATTCTTCCTTACACTTTTAAGTTGTTACCACCTTGAGAAATACAAAGCGTTCTAACATGATATTCTGGCTATGATTAAACTATTTTATTAAGCTTACGAAGAATCTATGCAAGTCAGAGGCATGGTTTATTATATGCTGACCCCGTAGATTCCTAGAGCTCCTTCCCAAACTGCATAAAATCGTCGAATGATAGCTATAAAAGAATTAAGAAAGGCGTCCTCGTCTCGACTTATGTTTATCTATCTCCATATTGTAATTTATGTTCCCATCCTCTTCTTGTTTCCTTCAGCTTTCTCCATTCCCTTTTATATCTATCTCCTTATTTATTATCCTTGTCTCTCGTATACCTTCACGTCGTTATGCAATGCCCGTTAGCCAGTTTTACAATGAGATTAGATTAGATTTAGCTTGTTTTTGTTCTGTGATCTGCCTTCTATCTCTCTCAATTATCTGTTTGTCTTTTACTCTTTTGTTTTGTTTTATTTTGTTATTTTTACATCATCATCTCTCTCTCTCTCTCTCTCTCTCTCTCTCTCTCTCTCTCTCTCTCTCTCTCTCTCTCTCTCTCTCTCTCAGCACTCTCCGCAAGCCTCACTGTGCCTCTTAATTTACATCCCATCTCCCCCAGCTCCTTCTTACTGCTCTCCTCATCTATCTATGCCACCTAACTCACACTTTACATTATATTTGCGTATATATATATATATATATATATATAGAGAGAGAGAGAGAGGGAGAGAGAGCTTACCAATTACTATAATATATAATAGATGAAACAGACAGATATAATTCACCAAACAACATTATAAGATATCCTAATAATATTCCAATTGTCTGCCTCCGGCTTGACAAAGAATGTTTATAAAATGATGAATCATCTGAAAAACTAAAATATATATTATCAGTCCTTCTCGCCAGGCTCAAAATAGATATACATTATATATGTATTTTGTTATGAATTAATGTGTGTGTTTGTATGTGTGTGTCGGGGGGGGGGGGGGGGGGGGGGGGGGCGTGACGTAGATAGCTAAATACACAGAAATATATATACATATACACATATAAGAAGCCACCCCTGAATATTGTTGTAACGGACGAGCGTATCTTAATTGAACTGTTTTGGAAGGTCCTTTTATTGATTGGGAGATAAGGTGATGAACTGAGTACACCACAGGCTATGGTATTATTATGTTCCCTCCACCAACCGACTTTACTCCTAAACTCAATTAATGAAATCAACAAATTTAAGTTTTTTATCTATACATATGTGAGTGAATACTGTAACATACATGCATCACTGATTGCAGTAAGAAGCACTCTTGGGTACTAAACATAAATATATCAATAATATACAATCACCATAAACACAATGGATAAAATGGATAAAGAAGAAAGATAGAATTTGGGATTTACAATGTTTTACCCCAGAAAACAAGTGACATAGTTATAGTTAATTTCATAAACAAGGGCTAGGGCAATACTTAATAATGTGTGGAGCGGGTGTTGTAGGAGGCAAATGTTTTAAGTCTTGCAGCTTAGGCATTTATTACAAGAACGGAGTTGTTGATGATACCAAAGTTTAGGGACAGGAGTGTTGTGTTAATTTCTCTTCTCAGGGACTATCAAGGGACTCCAAAAGACAGAAACAGTGTAACTAATGTGTCTATCCATAGGGGGTCCGGCCGGTGTCGTGGGTTGGGTGATTGTCTAGTCTGGGTCAAGGTTCTTCTCTGTTTCTCCGCCTCTGGGTTGCTTCGATGACTGATGGTGGTGAAGGGCTCGATTTACTCTGACTAGAAATTGATAGAGCTACTCATACCATTGCTGAGATACTCAAGCTTAACCCGAATGAACTACTTAACACGGGTGTTAATATACCTTTAACCAGAGGGACGGAGATGCTCACATCGTTGAGATATTAATGCCTACCTGAATGAGATATTCAAGACAGGGGTTAAATGACTGTAATCACAGATTGGATGGAGCTACTCACATTGGTGTCGGAATATCCAGATTTAACTCAAATGAGCTACTCAAAATTAAGGTTAGATGCCTTGTAAACAGAAGGACGGAGCTACTAACATCAGTGGTCACGGGATACCCAGGGAGGGACCTTTGCGTTAGCAAGCTGCTGTCATGAGTCTTTGCCAAACAAGTCATTGAATTTATTCCTCTTCTTGCCTGTCCTACACCTCCAGGCTAAAAGGTCTCCCTCATTCTCGCCAGGAAAGTGGCTGTTGTGCCTGTCTCGCCCTGGAGCTGCTGTCTTTTGTGGAGGCGGCGGAGCCAAGATCATATAGGATGGTACAAGTGAACTTGTCCATTGGGGTTGGCATTTGATGAAGGGGGTTCCCTACATTATAGTTATTTTCTGGGTTTGGCTGCCCCCAGATTCGGCATATATACGGTATATATATATATATATATATATATATAGAGAGAGAGAGAGAGAGAGAGAGAGAGAGAGAAATGGATGTATAATTTTGGTAAATTAAAAGTTAGTACATTTATGATAAATAGACATGTTGACACAGAACTTAGATATATATAGAGATAATAATAGAGAGAAACATGAAGGTGGTGGGAAAGGAACAAAAAATATAAACAGACAATGAAAACACACACACACAAGCAAGCACAAGCACACACACACACACACACTTACACAGCAAACACACACACACAATCACACATACACAAGCAAACACATACACACACAAGCAAACACAGACACACAATCAAACAAACACACACACACACGATCCAATTACCCCAAACTTGGAAAAACACAGAATCCGTCAAAAAGAAGAATAAATATTAACATTCCCGAAGCTCCCAAATGTATACATATACGAGTTTCAAGTGCGGCCGAAATTCCCCAGCCAATTGTAAATTATTCTGAATATAAATGAATTCCTGGAGAGATCAAAGGCCCCAAATCTGGCGACTATGTAGGAGCTGGAAGATGTGAAATTTATGCTGGTCCTCATTATGCTCTCTCTCTCTCTCTCTCTCTCTCTCTCTCTCTCTCTCTATATATATATATATATATATATATATATATATATATATATATATATATATATATATATATATATATATACAGTATATATAATATATATATATATATATATATATATATATATATATATATATATATATATATATATATATATATATTTTCACTCAAATAAAGACACATAATCATATGTATACGCACTTTCACTCTCACACATGCAGTCGAACGCTCACCCTCTCCTTTATTAAGCTAAATCACAAGGAAATTGAACAACTTTACAGACTAGGTGACGTGTAATAGACATGACAGATGCCAAGCAGCATGAAGGTATGCCAAGTGATGCATATTGGCGACAGTGAAAGGGTGTAACACTATTATTGTATGTTTTCCATCAACCAACTTCACTTCTAAACTCAATTAATGAAATCAACAAATACATGTGGCACTCCAAGGACTCGAACCTAGGATACTCACATCAAAATTCCGCGCACTTATGCATTACGCTATCAAGACAGTAAGTATATTCATTATAATTCGGCCAATACCATTGCCACTAACCTCTTATAACTCAAAAAGGGCTAGCGAAAATGGGCTGCAACTTGCCAGGCCAACTTGTTGGCTGATTCTTCCCAAATGGTGTACATATCAGCATGATTACTATATTCCTCTACTAGTTAAAAGAAGTTGGAATCAAGATATTTTGCCTAATTATAGTGAATAGACTGTAATGTACGTGGAACATTTTTCACATAGCCTATAATATTTGTTCTACATTGAATAATTTTTGCCTAAAAGGTGAAAATACATATTTGGTAAAGCAGCTTGAAAAGAGAATAGATATAATTCTATACACTGTAATGAGTGTTCGGGAATACACAATGTTTTTATTGTCTAGAATATCCACCTGAAATGGATCGCAATGTCTGTGAAATGTTAACTATTCATCGTAATGCACACACTCACTCTCACTCATTCTCATACTCTCTCTCTCTCTCTCTCTCTCTCTCTCTCTGATATAATCCACCTCGACATTTTTCTCTGGGCTTGTCACCACATATTATCGTATTTTATAGTTTTCCTCACTCACAATATTTATCCAATGTGTCAATCAATCTATCTATCTATCTATCTGTTTATTTATCTATCTATCTAACACGATAATGTCAAGGATCCGATTTTATATTTATATGAAAGTAAGTTAGAAGTTGTACACGAATGTAGATATCTTGGCTTTGTAATAGATTGCAATTTGCATAATGACAAAGACATAATAAGATGCAGGAATAAGTTTTATAACGAATTCAATTGCCTTTTGCGGAAATTTTCTAGCGTTAGCTGTAATGTATTTAGTAAATTATTCCAGAGTTATTGTACGAGTTTTTATGGATCAGAATTGTGGTTCTGTAATAAGAAATGTTATGTCCCATTGAAACAATTTGCAATAGGCTTCCATAAAGCAATAAAGAAAATGATGAAGCTAAGATACTGGGAGAGCAACCATAAGGCATGTCACCTTGCAGGACTAATGACGTTTAATCATTTTATAAATTGGCAGAGAATCAGGTTTAGTTATAAAATAATTAGTAATCCCTGCAAATATTTAAGAAAATGCCTGTTAAATGTGTCCGAGGATCTGTTCCTGGTTAACGAAGCCAAGTCTGTACTACTTTCAGAGTATAACATTGAAAGCATGATGGAAAATGACATAGATGCCATTAAGTCACGGATACTGTATGTTCAAAATAATGAACCCACCTTGCGGTAAGATGAAATTTTATACACTGTATATATGTAAAATTTTACCATGTAACCTTTTGTGAAATAAAAAATTAACTAACTAACTATCTGTCTATCTATCTATCTATCTATATATATATCTATCTATCTTTCTGTTTATCTATTTAATCTATGTATTCATTAGACACACACACACACACACACTCTCTCTCTCACACCCACACGCTCATTCTCAGAATCTAGCGTGATTTATATTATCAATGATAGGAAACTGTCAGACATTCATCGCTTAATTAGGCTCAACTTTTTTTCTTTAAACTTGATAAATCCATTGATGAGGGTTAGAGTTGTCCTCCACTTACTCTGGAATTATTGGAGCTCACTTTCCCGTCCCTTGATTCCTCCATTGGCCATTTTCGAACATTTCATCCCATTCGTTTGGCGATTTGATTGAGGTTTCTCCCAATTTGATTCGCGGCTAATAATACGTTTCCTTTCATTAGCTTGGCGGTATTTCGTTCCATTAGTTTGGCGATAATAATGTGTTTCGCCCTGATGTTTTCTGAGAGAGCGAGAGAGTGCCCCCTTAACCCCCCCCCCCCCCCCCCGTCTCTCTCTCTCACTCTCTCTAAATTCATCTTGTCATCACTTTCTGGCCCGATCACCAAACACAGAACATTTTCCTCCTCTCCTCCTTCCCCTACTCCTCCTCCGCCGAATGGATACAAGAAAGAGAGAAAAGGAGATAAATATAAAAGAAGCAGGTGACCCCCCTTAAAGAAATAATGGAAGCTAATTAAGCGATACATTTCTGACAGTTTCCTTCCACTTTTAATATTATATAATGGTGGCTGCTGCTACAATGAGAGAGAGAGAGAGAGAGAGAGAGAGAGAGAGAGAGAGAGAGAGAGAGAGAGAGAGAGAGAGAGAGAGAGAGAGAGAGAGAGAGAGATAGATAGATAGATAGATAGATAGATAGATAGATAGATAGATAGATAGATAGATAGAGAGAGAGAGAGAGAGTGAGAGTGAGAGTGAGTGAGAGTGAGAGTGAGTGAGAGAATGAGCGTGAGAGTGTGAGAATGATATATATATATATATATATATATATATATATATATATATATATATATATATAGGCCTATAGAGAGAGAGAGAGAGAGAGACGTGTGGAGGGGGGGGGGGGGGGGGGCGGGGATGGATATAGAGTGCCCAAACAATGGGATACAAAGGTCCAGTAAAGAAACAAAAGACACTTTATTGATCCCCCCCCCCCCCCCCCGGCTGCCATACAATACACTGAATAAGCCAGCCACTGTTAATAGTCTCTTATACTCACTAATCACTCAATATCACCACCCTTTGAGGAGGAGCACTTCATCGATAACGTTTTTGCCGATAGTGCCTTCCGGGAGCCTGGTTTGCATGGGTATACCGTATAGAAGGTATATACCACGGTATAGTATGTTACTATACCGTGGTATATACTATATAGAAGGTATATACCACGGTATAGTATGTTACTATACCGTGGTATATACTATATAGAAGGTATATACCACGGTATAGTATGTTACTATACCATGGTATATACTATATAGAAGGTATATACCACGGTATAGTATGTTACTATACCGTGATATATACTATATAGAAGGTATATACCACGGTATAGTATGTTACTATACCATGGTATATACCACGGTATAGTATGTTACTATACCGTGGTATATACTATATAGAAGGTATATACCACGGTATAGTATGTTATTATACCGTGGTATATACCACGGTATAGTATGTTACTATACCGTGGTATATACTATATAGAAGGTATATACCACGGTATAGTATGTTACTATACCGTGGTATATACTATATAGAAGGTATATACCACGGTATAGTATGTTACTATACCATGGTATATACTATAGAAGGAATATACCACGGTATAGTATGTTACTATACCGTGGTATATACTATATAGAAGGTATATACCACGGTATAGTATGTTACTATACCGTGGTATATACTATATAGAAGGTATATACCACGGTATAGTATGTTACTATACCATGGTATATACTATATAGAAGGTATATACCACGGTATAGTATGTTACTATACCATGGTATATACTATATAGAAGGTATATACCACGGTATAGTATGTTACTATACCGTGGTATATACTATATAGAAGGTATATACCACGGTATAGTATGTTATTATACCGTGGTATATACCACGGTATAGTATGTTACTATACCGTGGTATATACTATATAGAAGGTATATACCACGGTATAGTATGTTACTATACCGTGGTATATACTATATAGAAGGTATATACCACGGTATAGTATGTTACTATACCATGGTATATACTATATAGAAGGTATATACCACGGTATAGTATGTTACTATACCGTGGTATATACTATATAGAAGGTATATACCACGGTATAGTATGTTATTATACCGTGGTATATACCACGGTATAGTGTGTTACTATACCGTGGTATATACTATATAGAAGGTATATACCACGGTATAGTATGTTACTATTCCGTGGTATATACTATATAGAAGGTATATACCACGGTATAGTATGTTACTATACCATGGTATATACTATATAGAAGGTATATACCACGGTATAGTATGTTACTATACCGTGGTATATACTATATAGAAGGTATATACCACGGTATAGTATGTTACTATACCGTGGTATATACTATATAGAAGGTATATACCACGGTATAGTATGTTACTATACCATGGTATATACTATATAGAAGGTATATACCACGGTATAGTATGTTACTATACCGTGGTATATACTATATAGAAGGTATATACCACGGTATAGTATGTTACTATACCATGGTATATACTATATAGAAGGTATATACCACGGTATAGTATGTTACTATACCATGGTATATACTATATAGAAGGTATATACCACGGTATAGTATGTTACTATACCATGGTATATACTATATAGAAGGTATATACCACGGTATAGTATGTTATTATACCGTGGTATATACCACGGTATAGTATGTTACTATACCGTGGTAAATACTATATAGAAGGTATATACCACGGTATAGTATGTTACTATACCGTGGTATATACTATATAGAAGGTATATACCACGGTATAGTATGTTATTATACCGTGGTATATACCACGGTATAGTATGTTACTATACCGTGGTATATACTATATAGAAGGTATATACCACGGTATAGTATGTTACTATACCGTGGTATATACTATATAGAAGGTATATACCACGGTATAGTATGTTACTATACCATGGTATATACTATATAGAAGGTATATACCACGGTATAGTATGTTACTATACCGTGGTATACTATATAGAAGGTATATACCACGGTATAGTATGTTATTATACCGTGGTATATACCACGGTATAGTATGTTACTATACCGTGGTATATACTTTATAGAAGGTATATACCACGGTATAGTATGTTACTATACCGTGGTATATACTATATAGAAGGTATATACCACGGTATAGTATGTTACTATACCATGGTATATACTATATAGAAGGTATATACCACGGTATAGTATGTTACTATACCGTGGTATATACTATATAGAAGGTATATACCACGGTATAGTATGTTACTATACCGTGGTATATACTATATAGAAGGTATATACCACGGTATAGTATGTTACTATACCATGGTATATACTATATAGAAGGTATATACCACGGTATAGTATGTTACTATACCGTGGTATATACTATATAGAAGGTATATACCACGGTTATAGTATGTTATTATACCGTGGTATATACCACGGTATAGTATGTTACTATACCGTGGTATATACTATATAGAAGGTATATACCACGGTATAGTATGTTACTATACCGTGGTATATACTATATAGAAGGTATATACCACGGTATAGTATGTTACTATACCATGGTATATACTATATAGAAGGTATATACCACGGTATAGTATGTTACTATACCGTGGTATATACTATATAGAAGGTATATACCACGGTATAGTATGTTATTATACCGTGGTATATACCACGGTATAGTATGTTACTATACCGTGGTATATACTATATAGAAGGTATATACCACGGTATAGTATGTTACTATACCGTGGAATATACTATATAGAAGGTATATACCACGGTATAGTATGTTACTATACCGTGGTATATACTATATAGAAGGTATATACACGGTATAGTATGTTACTATACCATGGTATATACTATATAGAAGGTATATACCACGGTATAGTATGTTACTATACCGTGGTATATACTATATAGAAGGTATATACCACGGTATAGTATGTTACTATACCGTGGTATATACTATAGAAGGTATATACCACGGTATAGTATGTTACTATACCATGGTATATACTATATAGATGGTATATACCACGGTATAGTATGTTACTATACCGTGATATATACTATATAGAAGGTATATACCACGGTATAGTATGTTACTATACCATGGTATATACTATATAGAAGGTATATACCACGGTATAGTATGTTACTATACCGTGGTATATACTATATAGAAGGTATATACCACGGTATAGTATGTTACTATACCATGGTATATACTATATAGAAGGTATATACCACGGTATAGTATGTTACTATACCATGGTATATACTATATAGAAGGTATATACCACGGTATAGTATGTTTCTATACCATGGTATATACTATATAGAAGGTATATACCACGGTATAGTATGTTATTATACCGTGGTATATACCACGGTATAGTATGTTACTATACCGTGGTATATACTATATAGAAGGTATATACCACGGTATAGTATGTTACTATACCATGGTATATACTATATAGAAGGTATATACCACGGTATAGTATGTTATTATACCGTGGTATATACCACGGTATAGTATGTTACTATACCGTGGTATATACTATATAGAAGGTATATACCACGGTATAGTATGTTACTATACCATGGTATATACTATATAGAAGGTATATACCACGGTATAGTATGTTACTATACCGTGGTATATACTATATAGAAGGTATATACCACGGTATAGTATGTTACTATACCGTGGTATATACTATATAGAAGGTATATACCACGGTATAGTATGTTACTATACCATGGTATATACCACGGTATAGTATGTTACTATACCGTGGTATATACTATATAGAAGGTATATACCACGGTATAGTATGTTACTATACCGTGGTATATACTATATAGAAGGTATATACCACGGTATAGTATGTTACTATACCATGGTATATACCACGGTATAGTATGTTACTATACCGTGGTATATACTATATAGAAGGTATATACCACGGTATAGTATGTTACTATACCGTGGTATATACTATATAGAAGGTATATACCACGGTATAGTATGTTACTATACCATGGTATATACTATATAGAAGGTATATACCACGGTATAGTATGTTATTATACCGTGGTATATACCACGGTATAGTATGTTACTATACCGTGGTAAATACTATATAGAAGGTATATACCACGGTATAGTATGTTACTATACCGTGGTATATACTATATAGAAGGTATATACCACGGTATAGTATGTTATTATACCGTGGTATATACCACGGTATAGTATGTTACTATACCGTGGTATATACTATATAGAAGGTATATACCACGGTATAGTATGTTACTATACCGTGGTATATACTATATAGAAGGTATATACCACGGTATAGTATGTTACTATACCATGGTATATACTATATAGAAGGTATATACCACGGTATAGTATGTTACTATACCGTGGTATATACTATATAGAAGGTATATACCACGGTATAGTATGTTATTATACCGTGGTATATACCACGGTATAGTATGTTACTATACCGTGGTATATACTATATAGAAGGTATATACCACGGTATAGTATGTTACTATACCGTGGTATATACTATATAGAAGGTATATACCACGGTATAGTATGTTACTATACCATGGTATATACTATATAGAAGGTATATACCACGGTATAGTATGTTACTATACCGTGGTATATACTATATAGAAGGTATATACCACGGTATAGTATGTTACTATACCGTGGTATATACTATATAGAAGGTATATACCACGGTATAGTATGTTACTATACCATGGTATATACTATATAGAAGGTATATACCACGGTATAGTATGTTACTATACCGTGGTATATACTATATAGAAGGTATATACCACGGTATAGTATGTTATTATACCGTGGTATATACCACGGTATAGTATGTTACTATACCGTGGTATATACTATATAGAAGGTATATACCACGGTATAGTATGTTACTATACCGTGGTATATACTATATAGAAGGTATATACCACGGTATAGTATGTTACTATACCATGGTATATACTATATAGAAGGTATATACCACGGTATAGTATGTTACTATACCGTGGTATATACTATATAGAAGGTATATACCACGGTATAGTATGTTATTATACCGTGGTATAATACCACGGTATAGTATGTTACTATACCGTGGTATATACTATATAGAAGGTATATACCACGGTATAGTATGTTACTATACCGTGGTATATACTATATAGAAGGTATATACCACGGTATAGTATGTTACTATACCGTGGTATATACTATATAGAAGGTATATACCACGGTATAGTATGTTACTATACCATGGTATATACTATATAGAAGGTATATACCACGGTATAGTATGTTACTATACCGTGGTATATACTATATAGAAGGTATATACCACGGTATAGTATGTTACTATACCATGGTATATACTATATAGAAGGTATATACCACGGTATAGTATGTTACTATACCATGGTATATACTATATAGAAGGTATATACCACGGTATAGTATGTTATTATACCGTGGTATATACCACGGTATAGTATGTTACTATACCGTGGTATATACTATATAGAAGGTATATACCACGGTATAGTATGTTACTATACCATGGTATATACTATATAGAAGGTATATACCACGGTATAGTATGTTATTATACCGTGGTATATACCACGGTATAGTATGTTACTATACCGTGGTATATACTATATAGAAGGTATATACCACGGTATAGTATGTTACTATACCATGGTATATACTATATAGAAGGTATATACCACGGTGTAGTATGTTACTATACCGTGGTATATACTATATAGAAGGTATATACCACGGTATAGTATGTTACTATACCGTGGTATATACTATATAGAAGGTATATACCACGGTATAGTATGTTACTATACCATGGTATATACCACGGTATAGTATGTTACTATACCGTGGTATATACTATATAGAAGGTATATACCACGGTATAGTATGTTACTATACCGTGGTATATACTATATAGAAGGTATATACCACGGTATAGTATGTTACTATACCATGGTATATACCACGGTATAGTATGTTACTATACCGTGGTATATACTATATAGAAGGTATATACCACGGTATAGTATGTTACTATACCGTGGTATATACTATCAGTGGGTTTATTAATAGTGACTTACCTTCCTATCATTGAATTACATGGGTTTATTACCATCAATGCATATCTTCAAGTGGATAGATTTTTACGGACACTTTAATTACCCTTTTCATACCCCTAATTATTGAGAGTGTGGTGAAGGTATGAGCTCATCGTTGTCCATACAGTGCTCCTCATCACAGGGTGTTTATATGCATTTTCGTCATCCTTTCTGGGTTTATTTACCAATTATCTTTCTGTCATGTATGTATATTGTCTCTTTCTCTTAAAGTTTTTGTTTTGGTGAACAGGCATTTTAGACATTCTTTCTCTCTCTCTCTCTCTCTCTCTCTCTCTCTCTCTCTCATTCATACACACACACTTTCTCTCTCTCTCACTTTCACTCGCACACACTCTAGCATACACATGCACACACATTATCTCACTCACACACTCTCTCTTTCGCTCTCTCTCACACACACACACACTCTTTGTCTAACAGCCACACACACACACACTCTCTCTCTCTCTCTCTATCACACACACTCTCTGTCTCTCTCTCATATACACGCTCTCTCTCTCTCTCTCTTGCACACACGCCCACACACTCTCTCTCCATACAGCTGTTACCAAGAATGCTAATAAAAGACCAGGAAATGGGAGAGCACTTCCTTCTATTCAAGTCTACGTAAAAGAACTTACTGTAACTTGCACGTCTGTTCACACACACACACGTGTATGCTCTCTCTCTCTCTCTCTCTCTCTCTCTCTCTCTCTCTCTCTCTCTCTCTCTCTCACACACACAAGTATTTATTCTCTTACACAAATATTTCTCTCTCTTTCTCCATATATATATATTACTGTTGGTACATTTATTAACAGTACTGTCTGGCACTGGTGTACGGTATCTGGTGAAGCCTATATATGCCACCTGCCGGAAAATGTAATGGCTTAGCAGCTGATTTATCGATACGTAATGGACAAATACATTCATATTAATATGAAAGGATTCAAATTAGGTACCTATTTATCTAGAAAAACTTGGTAACAACTGAGTAATGAATATGGAGACATGTAAATTACCGCTAGCTGTAATTAAAGTGACTATAGCGCCCTAATGACCCACCGCACTCCGGTCTTTCCACACGTGTCCGTATTCCTACACGAACACCCAATAAGGGGGTCACCGGCGTTTTTTTTTTTTCTTTCTCTCCTTTTCTCTCTTTCCTTGGCTTGTATCCATTCGGCCCCCTTTAGCCTACTGTTTTAAGACGTTTACCCCCATCCAGGTGTCGATTTCTTCCTGGCAAGCGATAGCAAGCCAGAAGAAATCCGGCTTCGCCGGAGACATTTTGCTATCGAAAAATGTACAAATTTAGCTTGCTGTCAAAAAAATATATTGACACATGGATGGGGTAAACGTCTTAAAATAGTATGCTGAATGGGGCTGAATGGGGCCGAATGGATACAAGCCAAAGAGAGAGGGAGAAAAAGAGAAAAAAAGCAAGGTGTGCTCCCTTAATGTCGATGGTAACTACTTTAGTTTTACCATATTCCTAGCCAGTTGACATGATACGATAAGTTGTTGTTATTGTAATATGGGTACTGTGATAATGTTCCAGTACTTAGATGTGTGCGAATTTGTGTTTTGTTTTAGGGGTATTTATTTGTGTTTTGTTGTGTTGTCCCTGTTCGGACCCTGTCTCGAGTCAGCCACCCCCAGCTAAAAAAAAGAAAAAATAATGTGCCTGAGTAGATAGATAGATAGATAGATAGATAGATAGATAGATAGATAGATAGATAGATAGATAGATAGATAGATAGATAGATAGATAGATAGATAGATAGATAGATAGATAGATAGATATACTTCTCATTACAATTACAGTACAACAACTAGCGTACCATATTGTCTGGCTAGATATACCACAAAACTATAGTAACTACCGCCGACAATGATGGAGTTGGTCTAAGAATACAGCCAACAGAGCTAACATACCCACACCTACGTTCAGACTACAATTGCCCGTAAAAATTGCCGGAAAAAACGCTCGTGTGAAACCGACTTCAATGTAACCAAGCGTAATTTTACTACGATATGAGGACGCCTTTCTTTTATTCTGGCTGTTAGTAGACGATTTTATTAAGTTTACGAAGGAGTTGTGGGAGTCAGAGGGTTAACTGAGACAGACTTTATCTCTTTGATCTGAAGCATTGTATGGTCTCCTTGGCGTTCGATACTGATTGAAATGGGTGAGTGGCGATATTTTCCCATGACTGTACAGTACATCTAGCGTCGGGTGAGTATTATTGTAACTCAACACTAGCCTAACTTAGCCTAGCATATCCTAACCTATCATAACCAAATGTACACTCTAAACAAATATAGGTATGAAAAGGGTGTATGAAGATGTTTCAACCCAATAGTTAGGCGATAATAAGACGCTTCACCCCATTCAGGTGTCGATTTTCTTTTGGGCGAGCGATAGCAAGCCTCATGAAATCGGCCATCGGCCGGCACATTTTGATATCGAAAAATGTAAAAACAATTTTTTAAAGGGGTCAGGGTAGGTTTTTGTTTTAGTTCGAAGGAAGTCTGGAAGTCTTGTTAGCCTAGGGGGACAAACTAAAATAGTCTTGTTAGCCTAGGGGGACAAACTAAAATAGTCTCGTTAGCCTAGGGGGACAAACTAAAATAGTCTTGTTAGCCTAGGGGGACAAACTAAAATAGTCTTGTTAGCCTAGGGGGACAAACTAAAATAGTCTTGTTAGCCTAGGGGGACAAACTAAAATAGTCTCGTTAGCCTAGGGGGACAAACTAAAATAGTCTTGTTAGCCTAGGGGGACAAACTAAAATAGTCTTGTTAGCCTAGGGGGACAAACTAAAATAGTCTTGTTAGCCTAGGGGGACAAACTAAAATAGTCTTGTTAGCCTAGAGGGACAAACTAAAATAGTCTTGTTAGCCTAGAGGGACAAACTAAAATAGTCTTGTTAGCCTAGGGGGACAAACTAAAATAGTCTTGTTAGCCTAGGGGGACAAATTAAAATAGTCTTGTTAGCCTAGGGGGACAAACTAAAATAGTCTTGTTAGCCTAGGGGGACAAACTAAAATAGTCTCGTTAGCCTAGGGGGACAAACTAAAATAGTCTTGTTAGCCTAGGGGGACAAACTAAAATAGTCTTGTTAGCCTAGGGGGACAAACTAAAATAGTCTTGTTAGCCTAGGGGGACAAACTAAAATAGTCTTGTTAGCCTAGAGGGACAAACTAAAATAGTCTTGTTAGCCTAGAGGGACAAACTAAAATAGTCTTGTTAGCCTAGGGGGACAAACTAAAATAGTCTTGTTAGCCTAGAGGGACAAACTAAAATAGTCTTGTTAGCCTAGAGGGACAAACTAAAATAGTCTTGTTAGCCTAGGGGGACAAACTAAAATAGTCTTGTTAGCCTAGGGGGACAAATTAAAATAGTCTTGTTAGCCTAGGGGGACAAACTAAAATAGTCTGGTTAGCCTAGGGGGACAAACTAAAATAGTCTTGTTAGCCTAGGGGGACAAACTAAAATAGATTGCTCGATAATCGCAAACACAAGCAGAATCCTTAATGATAATTAAACAAAACATCATAATGACCCGCAAGATGTCGGATCAACTAGTGTTAACAAGTGACCTACTTTGGTGACATTCTCTGGTATGTACTGTAAAGCTGGTATCACACGAGCGCTTTTTCACTCAACGTTTATCCTCAACACTGGTCTGGCAGCTTATGAGATCAACATTTAAAATACTTCTTTTGCCTAAATTCATGTATTATCAGTCTAGTTTCCGATACCAGTGCAAAATATTCCAAAATTTTTGCCAGAAAAATATAGATCATAGAATGTTGACTATAAAAACTCTCGTGTGATACCGCCTTAACCCCTTCTTTACCGGTGACATCTTTTTAACCATATTCTGGCTACTGACAGACGATTTTTCTAGTTAAAAAAGGGCCTTCATCGATTAACAGGCTTCGAACTATCTCACTTAGCTCTTTCTACTACCCTAGATCCTTTTTAAACTGCATAAAATCGTTTAAATATAGCTAGAACAGAAGAAAAAAAACGTCTCCGGTACAGAAGGAGTTAAGGGGAGATTTCCACTAGAGGGATATTTTGTTGGACCCATTTCTCCCTCATGCTTAGCCCCATTGCTTTTGAGATTTTAAGATGCTTGCCCCATTAGTTTGGCAATTTTAAGAACTTTCGCCCCATTTCTGTCAATTTTAAAGATTTAGGTGTTGATTTTTCCCTGGCGAGCGATAGCGAGCCTGTAATTTAAGAGGAACTGGCTTTCGACCAGGAAATTTGTCTACCGAAAAATGTACCCATTTATCTTGAAAGGGGGCCTAGGGGGGGTAATTTTAAGCTTGATGGAGGTATAGAGAACAGACTAAAAACCTCCCCTTAAGTATCTATATGACCTTATGTCTACCTAATGTCAGCCGTCAGTGGCTCCGCGTGACTGTCACTTTGTTTCCAAAACTATATATCGTCCAAGTATATACTGCAACTACAGACAAGAATAATAAAGTAAGTATAATTATGTTTGGGATAGATCAAGGGCTGTTGGTTATGTCTTGGTTATTCATTAGATATCATGTAAATTACAGGCATTTGTAGAGAAAAAAATAATATATATATATTCACTGCTTTACTTGAGTATGTGCACAGATTAAAAATGTTACACCCCAGCTAGGATTCGAACCTAGAACATCAGGGTTGACTTCTCGGCTTAAATACCACTCCACCAAGACGTCAATATTCCTTAGTAACCTACAATCTTTATATTATCAATATATGCCAGGTATGAAGACATCTATTCAATCTATCACGCATTTGTAGCCCAATGTTAGAGAGAGAGAGAGAGAGAGAGAGAGAGAGAGAGAGAGAGAGAGAGAGATTTACATCGATTTACATATATACACTGGCCACACAGACCTTACAATCCAAACGAGGTGGTCAGGACTTAATTCTAGTAGAGATGGCATATCCGATAGAAAAGGAAAGTTGAAGGAAAGGAGAAGGCTCTCTCCCCACCCTCCGTTCCCTCCGGTAATTACCGTACATGAAAAAGTTGGAAGTGATTAACCTTGCTGGGCTTAGAAAACCCCAGAAGGAATTTACAGGGAAAAAAAAATAAATAAAAAATAAAAAGGAGAGAGAGAGAGAGAGAGAGAGAGAGAGAGATTTCTGCACAGTTATCATACAGTTATCATTTATAATTTTGTACGGGGGTACTGCTCGTTTTTGGGGTCTAATTATGTATATATTCCTTTTTCTTTTGGTTTCCTCGCTAGATCTCAATCAAGCTTAAAATAATACCTCCTAAACCCCCTTTCAAGATAAATTTGTACATTTTTCGGAAGAAAAATTTCCCGGCCGAAGGCCGGTTCCTTCTAAAACTACAGGCTCGCTATCGCTCGCCAGGACAAAATCGACACCTAGAGGGCACGAAAGGTCTTAATATTGACAAAATAATGTGGTGAAAGGTCTCAAAATCGCCAAAATTTCAAAGTTTCAAAAAAACTAACTAACGGAACAAACGTCTTGATATCTCAAAAACGAATATGCTAAACATGTGGGAGAAGGGGGGGGAAGGGGTGATCCCGAAAAACCCCAGTAATACCCCCTTTAATCAAACCATCGACCGACCGACGCACCGACCGACACACCGACCGACACACCGACCGACCGACGCACCGACCGACGCACCGACCGACACACCGACCGACACACCGACCGACGCACCGACCGACGCACCGACCGACACACCGACCGACGTACCGACCGACACACCGACCGACGCACCGACCGACACACCGACCGACACACCGACCGACACACCGACCGACGCACCGACCGACGCACCGACCGACACACCGACCGACACACCGACCGACGCACCGACCGACGCACCGACCGACACACCGACCGACGCACCGACCGACACACCGACCGACGCACCGACCGACACACCGACCGACGCACCGACCGACACACCGACCGACGCACCGACCGACGCACCGACCAACACACCGACCGACGCACCGACCGACGCACCGACCGACACACCGACCGACGCACCGACCGACGCACCGACCGACGCACCCTATACAATGTGACCTATACTCTGGTATATGTCAACGGGTGAGGAGGCTTAAGGGGAGATGGGTCGTTTTTCTGGTCCCCCCTTCTTCCACATTTTTAGCCCCATTAGTTTTCAGATTATTTGACGTTCGGCTCATTAGTTTGGCGATCGTAAGACCTTTCGCCCCATTTCTTTGTCAATATTAATACTTTTCGTGTCATTTATGTGTCGAATTTTTCCTGGCGAGCGAAAGCGAGCCTGTAATTTAAGAGAACCCGGCTTTCGGCCGGGAAATTTTTCTATCGAAAAATGTACAAATTTAGCTTGGGCGGGTGTTTTTTAAGCTTGGTGGAGGTCTAGGGAGGAAACTAATAAAATAATGAAAAGATACATAAATGAGCAAATATATATACGCCCATCTCCCCTTAACCTTTGGGTATAGGTCGATCATCCGTCCATCAGTTCACATATCGGGAATTACATATGGGAATCCGGCCACTTCCTGATGCTTTACCTCGGGGGGCTTCCTAATGCCATCCCAAGTGATAATAATTCCTCTATGCATAATAAATCGTAAGCTTGTCCTTATTTATTTAGCTCTCTTGATAGCATAATGCATAGTGCGCGGAATTTCGATGTGAGTATCCTGGGTTCCAGTCCTCGGAGTGCCACATGTATTTGTTGATTTCATTAATTGAGTTTAGATGTGAAGTTGGTTGGTGTAAAAAACAATAGTTGATAGCCAGAATAAAAGGAAGAAATGCGTCTGTAAATACTGAAGGGGTTGAAGTATGTTGTTTGTTTGCACGATACATTAACTAAAAAATTATAATTATTTACCTTTCAGTACAAGGCCTGGTGTGCCTATCCTCTGATATTTCCAATAATTACTGATTGGGGCAGAGAAATACTTCCAATGCTTCCAAACTCAATTTCAGCATCTGTCTACCCGTCACAATCTTCCACACAACTATCCCTTATCCTTCAATAACACACAAATCCACACCTCATCTTCTCTTAATATTCTTGATGTCTCTTTTTCTTCTAACCTTTCTTGGAAAGACCATATCACCACTCTTGCTAAAACAGCTTCCAAGAAGTTAGGTGTACTTAACCGTCTCCGTGGTTATTTCACCCCCGCACAGCTTCTTGCTCTGTACAGGGGCACTGTCCACTCATGTGTTGAGTACTGTTCACATGTCTATCTATCTATCTATCTATTGCCGGACGCCTTACTCCCCTCACGAGGGTGGCCATACACAGAATGCCCCCAAGCGGACCTATTCCCTGTGAGAGGGACAACCCGAGCCAGTTTAGTGAAGGACTTACAGGATTGACCACTCAATTTAGGATCCGTCCCACTCCGAGGCCCTCTGTGTATCTTGTTAGCACTATTTTTCTACAGTGGTGTTCGGCTAATCCATCCTCTAACCTGCCTTACCCTTAGGTAAGCAGTACGGATTTGTATCAGGTTTACTCCCCTAGACAGGTTGGCAACCAAGGCTGACGAGTCCCATCCACCCGGATTTGTATAAGGTTGTCTCCCTTAGATGAGTTGCCGACAAAGGCTAACGAGTCCCATCCACCCGTTCACATGTGTGGGGAGGTTATCCCCATATTGCACCTTTTGAAAGGGTAGAGTCCAAAACTTTCCATCATATTAACTCGCCACCTTTTACTAATTCCCTGCAGTCTCTTCCTACATGCCACAATGTTGCATCTCTCTCCCTCTTCTACCAATATTACAATAATCAGTGTTCTTCAGAGTTGTCTCACTGGATACCCCTCCCTTACGACGAGTTGGTGGCACTTGCCTTTCAACAAATTCCCACCCTTCTTCTGTCCAGCTCTCTAACTCAAGAATAAATTGATTTTCCCAGTCTCTCTTCTACTCAACATGCAAACTATGGGACTCACTGCCTCAGTCTATCTTTCCTTCAACCTATGACTTGAACTGCTTCAAATTTCGTGTGGCCAGGCTTTTAAACCCCAACGTACCTTGAATCTGGCTTTCTGTCACTTGTCGGCTTTGAAGAAGTCTCATGTTACAGGCAGCTTTGCCTTTTGTATCCTTCATACACCCATACACCAATACACATACAGTATATATATATTTTGTTCTATGTGTATGAAGGAGACAAAAGGCAGGTTTCATGTAACGAGCATATATAAGTAAATATATATATATATATATATATATACTGTATATATGCAATTTGATATAGCTTAGTGTGTCGTGTGCAACAGAAAACGGAAAGAAATTCTCGTTTCCTATTCTCTTTGTTGTTATTGATACCTGCAGAGTTTTTTAATCCGCTCTATTTTTTTCGTCGGAGCAATCATACCCTATTTCTTATGCTCTCTATTCCTCTCTTCTTTGTCTTTCTATTCTCTCTCTCTCTCTCTCTCTGATACATTAGCAGAAACTTATACACATATAACTATACAAGACAAAAAGGTAATGTAGACCCTTCATTCTCTCTTTAATACACTCACATGCACACTCCTTCCTTCTTTATTCTTGCTCTCTCTCTCTCTCAGACACGCACACACAGACGAACACATTAGCAGAAATGCATACACACGCAACATACAGGAACTTAAGAAGGTAAAGTATACCCCTCTTTCGCTCTTTAGCACACACACACACACACACATACACATATTATATATATATATATATATATATATATATATATATATATATATATATATATATATATACTGTATTTATATATATAATATATATATATATATATACACTATACATATATAAACTGTATATATCTATATATATATACTGGTATATACATATATATATATATATATATATATATATATATATAAAATTATACATATATATATATATATATAGTTTATATATATATATCTATCTATATATATATATATATATATACAAATATATATATATATATATATATATACAAGACACTTACGAGCATTATATCAAGTTAAGTAATTAGTCTTTAGATTGATACTTTGGTTTCTTATTCTCTATCTCACTATCTCGCTCTCCATCCCTCCCTCTCTCTCTCTCTCTCTCTCCCAACACAAACGAATAACACCACTTTATGCTGTGCTATCGTTTCCTTTGTATGGCATAGGCTAGGTAGTTCAGTTACAAGCAGCTTCGTAAGGATCAATAGTTTTGTTGTTGCTTGTTTTCCTGTGCTTGCTTATGGTTATGGTACTCCATCGTAGTCCGATGATGACGTTCCCTTCCTGCAAAGCAGGAAGAGAACACCTGCGCATAGAAGAGTTTAGAGTGACGAGGGAGGTGCGCAGTGCACACACACACGTTCACAACACACATACATAGATACTCTTTCTCTATTGCCTCTCTCTCTCTCTCACACACACACTCTGATACTCACACACACACTCTGATACTCACACACACACTCTCTTACCTCTCTCTCTATCACACACACACACACACTGATACTCACACACTCTCTCTCTAAAAGCCCGCCTCCAGCTATCGTAGTGGCAGGGAGTTTAAGGCACACATTACGGAGTACAAAAGAGGATATTTTTAACAACACTTGCACGGGATTCCTGGACAGAGAGAGAGAGATATTTACATATATTTACATAGATACACTGGCCACACAGACTTTACGATCCCTGCGAGGTGGCCAGGACTTAATCCTGGTAGAGATAGCAACCCTAAGACAAAGGGGAAGGAAAGGATAGCAAAGATGAATGCTCTCTCCCTACCCTCTGGCAATTAGCGAAAGAGAGAGAGAGAGAGAGAGAGAGAGAGACAGAGAGAGAGAGAGAGAGAGTTAGAGTTAGTTACAAGAAATAGTTAGTATCTCAGAGACCTTGCGGTCCATTCCAAGGAAATACTCGAAGTGGAAGGAGAGAGACTGTTTAGTGCAGTACGCTCATTACAGAGTGTGCAAAATACTATATACTCTCTTCTTGAACTGCTTTACTGAAGAACTGTTTACAACTTGTGAGGGAAGTTTGTATCAGGTAGAACAAATCTTATATGTGAAAAAGTGTCCACAAGTACTAGTGCTGAACCTTTTCAATTCTAATTTCCAGCCATGGTTTCATGTTGTATTCATATTGAGACTAAAATGTTTGCTTTTAACCACATTATCAAACCCATTAAGTATTTTAAATACTTCAATGAGCTGACCTCGTAGTTGCGTGTCCCCAACGTTAAGATATCAAGAGCTCTCAACCGGTCTTCATAGCTCAGTTTTCTAATCGATGGAATAAGCTTTGTAGCCCTAGCTTGTACTTTTTCCAGTTGCTCTATAGTGACAGTCTATACGGTACCTTTCCTGAGTGCTGGATACCAGAAATGAACAGCATACGCCAGGAGAGGCTGTATCAGAGCGTTGTAAAGTGTGAGGACTATTTCCTTATTTATATGCTTAAATTGACTAAATATAGCCCAGAGAGAGAGAGAGAATGAGTGAGTGAGTGTGTGTGTGGGAGTGAGAGAGCGTGAGTGGGAATGAAAGCGAGTGTGAGAGAGAGAGTGTGTGTCTGTGTATATAAGAGTGAAAGAGAACGAGTGAGAAAGAGAGAGAGAGGATGAAAGTGAGAGACCGATAATCGGTAAAAGAAAGAAAGATGTAGATATATACTGTATATATATATATATATATATATATATATATATATATATATATATATATATATATATATAGAGAGAGAGAGAGAGAGAGAGAGAGAGAGAGAGAGCACAAACATTGAGAAAACAGAAATTAATAAATACGATGCGATAGTTTCGATGAAAAATGTGTGACAAAATATTAACTCTGAAGTGTCAATAGAGAAAATATTACATTAGTTAATTTTCTTTATTATCTTATTTCGATTAAGCGCAAAACCATGTTGTGCACTGTATCGATATGAAATAGTGTTCCTGATTCTTATTATTATACAGTATATACTGTATATATATTATTATATATTATTATATAATATATATATAGTTGGAAGCTCACAAATTAAGCGACATACATAAAACTGTGTGATTTTGAAAGTTTGTTTAAAGGTGCTCTGAGAAAATAAAATCCAGAGAGAAAACTTGATAACACTCAAATGCATACCTCCCAAGTACACAACATCCAATTACTTCCTGAACCAGATGCCAGTTATGTAAGTGTCAAATGACATTATACACACAACAGGTCATGAGGCTAGTGGTTACATAAACACATTAAAAATACAACAGGTCATGAGGCTAGTGGTTACATAAACACATTATACATACAACAGGTCATGAGGCTAGTGGTTACATAAACACATTATACACACAACAGGTCATGAGGCTAGTGGTTACATAAACACATTATACATACAACAGGTCATGAGGCTAGTGGTTACATAAACACATTGAACACACAACAGGTCATGAGGCTAGTGGTTACATAAACACATTATACACACAACAGGTCATGAGGCTAGTGGTTACATAAACACATTATACATACAACAGGTCATGAGGCTAGTGGTTACATAAACACATTGAACACACAACAGGTCATGAGGCTAGTGGTTACATAAACACATTATACACACAACAGGTCATGAGGCTAGTGGTTACATAAACACATTATACATTCAACAGGTCATGAGGCTAGTGGTTACATAAACACATTATACATACAACAGGTCATGAGGCTAGTGGTTACATAAACACATTATACACACAACAGGTCATGAGGCTAGTGGTTACATAAACACATTATACATACAACAGGTCATGAGGCTAGTGGTTATATATATACACATTATACACACAACAGGTCATGAGGCTAGTGGTTACATACACACATTATACATACAACAGGTCATGAGGCTAGTGGTTACATAAACACATTATACACACAACAGGTCATGAGGCTAGTGGTTACATAAACACATTATACACACAACAGGTCATGAGGCTAGTGGTTACATAAACACATTGAACACACAACAGGTCACAAATCCCCAAGGTGAGATAAACACAAACGATCAGTAGGCATGGGGGAGGCACTCGCTATAGGCAGTCCTGCCTTTTGCCTCCCTCAATCACATAGAAAAAAAAAAATACAGATAATGTCACCCACAGCACTGTACCTAGGCCAAACCAGCAGGCCAGGCCTTTACCCTTTAACACTATTGGATCCTAGACGGCTATATTTAGTTCTACCCCGCTCTGATGTATTACTATGGAGATTCCAGACGTTTCACTCCATTAGTTTGGCGATGATAAAGTTATTCACCCTATTCAGATGTTTATATTTTTTTGTGAGCGATACGAGCTTGCAACTTAGAAGATATTGGCCTTCGGCCGGGACTTTCTTAGGTATTGAAACATGTACAAATTTAGCTTGAAGGGGGTCAGGGTGCGTATTTTGTTTAGTTTGAAGGAAGTCGGGCAAGGCAGTTTTGTTAGCCTTGGGGACAAACTAAAATACTTCGCTCGAAAATGACAAGTACAAGCAAAATCCTCAATAATAATTGGAGAATATGTCAGCAAATGTCAAAACGTAAATAGACACACATGTACCCATGCACAGAGATAAACACACAGTTACACACATACACGTAGATAAACACACGGGTACACACACACAGATACACACATACACGCAGATAGACACACAAGTACACACACACACACACACACATACATATATACACGTAGATAGACACACAGGTACACACATACACACACACACACACACACACAATATCTCCCACCACCACTACCACACCCACATTCTGTATACCAAAATTCACACATAATGTACACTCACATACAAACTAACACTTACACACACACACACACTCTCTCTCTCTCTCTCTATTTTTGTCTCTCACTCTATCATTTCTCTCTCTCTCTCTCTCTCTCTCTCTCTCTCTCTCTCTCTCTCTCTCTCTCTCTCTCACACACACACAAGCACATGAAAAAAGAAATCCTTTGTACTTGCGTCTCTATTGTTTAAGTCCACAAAACCGTAGCTTTAATCTAGAATAAAAGAATGAACATTGCAGCGAATACATTTACCATCTCTCTCTCTCTCTCTCTCTCTCTCTCTCTCTCTCTCTCTCTCTCTCTCTCTCTTTTGTTTTTATTTATCTTTTCCCTTTATCTTTATTTTTTGTTATCTCTCTCTCTCTCTCTCTCTCTCTCTCTCTCTCTCTCTCTCTCTCATTATTTATTTGTTTTCTTTCTCTCTCTTTATTCTCTCTCTCTCTCTCTCTCTCTCATTATTTATTTGTTTTCTTTCTCTCTCTTTATTCTCTCTCTCTCTCTCTCTCTCTCTCTCTCTCTCTCTCTCTCTCTCTCTCTCTATGTGTGTATGTGTGCGGCAAGTGTACCTATGTTAACCTATATACAGGTTTGGATCATATTTCTCTTTCTCTTGCTCTCTCTCTCTCTGTCTTCGTTTCCTATCTAGGCTACTTATTTTGGTTTAAATTTAACTTTTTTGATCGCACCTTAACTTTTCATTATACAATATTTAATTAGGCTATATAATAAGGTCTTCGTAAAGGTGTGTGTGTGTGTGTGTGTGTGTGTATGATCTTTTGAACCATTGCATTTTTCAAGTAATTGTTTCAGGATACACACCCACGCACTTATAGATAGATAGAGATAGATAGATAGATAGATAGATAGATAGATAGATAGATAGGTCACACACGTACACACACACAAATAGGTACACACACACACACACAAACAAACACATATAAGCACGCACATTAACACACATTAACAACTACAGACATACACACACGGCCCGTAGCCTAGTAGGTAGAGCTCTCTTCTCACACACGAGGGGTCGGGGGTTCAATCCCCGGCCGGGCGGAGACAAATTGGGCTTGTCTCCTTTCATGTGTTAGCCTCAGTTCACCTAGCTGTAAATAGGTACCTGGAATAAGTGGACGACGTTGTGACGTCCCATCTGGGGTTGGCAAAAATGATACAAGGCGAGATGGGTATCATATGGTTCACCTAAGCTGATGGCTACCTAAGCCTTCGGGCGAGACGGTACCGTCTATAGTGAGAATGGTACCATACAGATCCACCCTAAGCCTTCGTTTCCGATGTCGCCAATTGGCTAAAAATACAGACTACACACACATCCACAGCCATTCCAACGATACATATAACACCTACACATATAGGAGGCGGGAAATAACGAGCATGCTCACTCCCGCAATACAACTAGAGTAAGTACAAATACAAGGACATTATTATATGCACGCACATACATACACACTAACGACTATACACATACACACACGCGTACACATACAGACATACACAAACACAAGGACATATACGCACGCACATACATACACACTAACGAGTACAAACACACACACACACACAAGGATTATATACACGCACATACATACACACTAACGACTATACACATACACACACGCGTACACATACATACATACACAAACACAATGACATATATACACGCACATACTGTACATACACACTAACGAGTACAAACACACACACACACACACACAGGAGGAGGGGGAAGGGCTCATAAAGACAGAGGTAAAAGATCAGAAAGTTGCATAAAAATTAAGTTAATAGGAATTGAAAACAGAAAAATGGCAGCCGGGGAGAGAGAGAGAGAGAGAGAGAGAGAGAGAGAGAGAGAGAGAGAGAGAGAGAGAGAGAGAGATAACAAAAAATAAAGATAAAAATAAATAATAACAAAAGAGAGAGAGAGAGAGAGAGATAATTCACTTTGGCGATAATAAGAGGCTTCACCACATTCAGGTGTCGATTTATTTTCTAGGCGAAGGAGAGCGAGTCTGTAACCTAAAGGCCTTCAGCCAGGACATTTCTTCTATCGAGAAAACATATATAAACTTTACCATGAAGGGGGTCTGGGTGGGCAATTGTTAGTTCGAAGGAAATCTGGGAAGGTGTTTTTGTTAGCCTCGGGGACCAATTAATGATATAAAAGTGCTCGATAATATGAAAAGCAAGCAAAATTCACATTAATGAATAAACAACATATAAAACCCCACAATATGGTAGTGATAGATATACACCACCCTCTGTACCTCTCACACCGTTCATCTTGTCTACCGAAATGTATGCAAAGATAATATATATACCGGTATATATATATATATATATATATATATATATATATATATATATAGAGAGAGAGAGAGAGAGAGAGAGAAAGAGAGAGAGAGAGAGAGAGAGAGAGAGAGAGAGAGAGAGAGAGAGAGAGAGAGAGAGAGAGAGAGAGAGAGAGAGAGAGAGAGAGAGAGAGAGAGAGAGAGAGAGAGATTAGAAGAGCTTGAGAGAGGGTCAAACAGAGGACGAGCGAAAGAGAGGTGAGAGAGGCTGGCATGAAGGCATAAAGGAGAATGAGAATCGAGGTTAATGCTGCATTGATAGGGGAACCAGAGAGAGAGAGAGAGAGAAGGAGAGAGAGAGGGAGAGGTGGTAGGTGTAAGGAACATTGAACATTAGGGCACAAGGAAACTATTGGCCAAAGAACAGAGAGTGGAGGAAGGAGGCTAAATGGAGCAGTTAAGGGGAGACTGGCCGTTTGTTTGGTCTATTAATTCATTTATTCATATATTTGTTTAGTTTCCTCCCTAGACCTCCATCAAGCTTAGAAGAAAAAAAACCTAGACCCCCCCCCCTTCAAGATAAATTTGTAAATTTTTCGGTAGAAAAATTTCCCGCCCGAAGGCCGGTTCCTCTTAAAGTTGCAGGCTCGCTATCGCTCGCCAGGAAAAAATCGACACCAAAATGGCACGATGGTCTTAAAATTGACAACGAAATGGGGTGAAAGGTGTTAAAATCGTCAAACTAATGGGCCGAACGTCTTATAACCCCAAAACTGGTGGGGCTAAGCATTAGGGAGAAGGGGGTCCAGGAAAACGGTCTGCCTCCCCTTAAGATAATGAAGATAGGGAGAGAATGAGGGAAGCTAAGTTTAAAGTTTTACAACTAACTATAAGTGTAGGTCCCCTGGGGAAGGGGGCCTCTGCATCAGAAAATTAACCCCTTCTGTACCGGCGACATTGATTTAATTTGACTCTAGCTATATTTAGACGATTTTGTGCAGCTTAAAAAGGATCTATAGCAGTGAAAATGGTTAAGTGAGATAGTTCGAAACCTGTTAGTTGCTAGAGGCCCTTTTTAAACTGAATATAGTAGTCTAATAGTAGCCAGACTCGTGAGCTTTGGCAGACAATTACCTGTCTAGGGTCTGCTGTAAGAGGTGTGTACTCTACCTGTTTATAATATAATTTAATATAATATGCTACAGCAAATCTGGTTATTGGCGAGTCCTACTAACGGAGAGAACTAAGTAGTCTATATATAACTACGACCAGACCAGATGGCTGGAGTAAAGTAGGAAAGAAGAACAATTGGACAGAGGAAGTACAAGCGGAGCAGTGAGAAGTACAGTAAACGACTGAAAGTTCTCGGGCTCAACCAAGTTTCTTCATTGTAATAAAATACAATGCAAGTTTATACAATAGGTACTGAACAATACTATTATTTTCACACAAATATATATTGGTTAAAGCACGATAAATAGGAAAAATAACATACAATAGAAAATATACAACTCTCAAGAGAATCACAGTTTGCTTGAGTTAGTGATGAAATCGAGCGTACTCTAATGCATACTCAGAATTTTTGAATAACACGTGCAAAATATATTTATGCAATTATCTCTTGGAATGGGTTTGAAGATCAAATCATACTTTTGCGTTACACAATCTGAGGTACATAGGTTAGGCTTGTACAAATGAAAAAGGTGAATTAATTTGTTTAAGTAATTAAGTTCTAAAAATTGAGTTTAGCGAAGTCATTCTTTCTTATTGGCACGAAGTCACGTTTTCTATACTCATTCGACTATAATTAAGTCAATTTACATACAATATGAATAAATAACTAACAGGGAGTCACTAAGCTGCGGATCTTCAATACCCTGGTGCTTCTTGTATTTCTATATGGCTGCTGGACATGGAGACATAATGGTGATTTAGAGAACCGCATCAACTCCTTTGGTACCAAGTGTTTATGCAGGATCATTGGATACCTCAAGTATGACCACATATCAAACCACTGTCTAGTCTCTGAAAATGATTGGAGACATATTGGGTGCATAGTCCGTAAGAGCAACTTCATATATTATAGGCACATGGCCCGCCTCCCTGAAGTCAACCCGGCTCATGGGGTGGTTTTGGTGGGTAACAACCCTGAGTGGAGGAGACCTCAGAAAAGACTACGTGACTCATGATTGAGGAGAGTCGACCACTCATGTCGGGAACTACTAGGGGTGGACTGAGTCGGGGCCTGCGAACTCGTGTGGAGAGACTCGTGTGGAGACTCCCGGGAATGGAGTAGGAGGGTGAGTGCAGCTAATCTCCGCAGGAGTCTCCAGTGAGTGAGTGAATATACCTTTAAATAATTGTATTATTACAAACAATTTTCATACCTATATTTGTTTAGACTTGTAATATATCAGGCCTACTGTATATTCCTTTCCCATAATAAAATATATATAATGGGATATCTTCTTTGAATGAATCTCCATATTCAGCAGGTCGGGCGGCGGTTCACGTTGTATAGACCATATAACTCCACCATTAATCAAGTTCACCCTCATTAATAGTCAGGAATCTCGACCAGCATTTTTTGGAACGATTGGGAACCTTAATTTAGTCGTCGTTTAACCCTATCTAATAAAGGGGTATTGAGTGTTGACAATTCATTAGAAGTTATTGATAACATTAATAGCATGCCGAAAGTTACCTCAGTATATAGCTTCGACTTTTCAACTTTGTATACCAATTTGCCTTTTTGCTGTATGTATTTTGTACTATTGTTAATATCTTGTCAAATTGCAAACTTTCATTACTATAAATTTTGTTGACACTAAAATTATGGATTATTTATTCATACATAATTTAGTAGAATTTACCAGAACGTCCTGAACTTTCCAAATTGACTAATTCCTTGAACATGACGATAGTGCGTTGTTATATTATTATGTGCGATAAATTTGCTTGGGAAACAGATTAACTTGCTCATGTAGTGATGTACACCCTATTTGGTGGTTTTGTGTACTTTTATTTCTAAATTAAAATGTATTAAAGCGTCATTTCTACATAGCGATTTTGATAAGTTCTTTTGCCTTTATATTGTGTCGTCCTTGTTTTGGTTTGTATATTTTGATAAGTTCTTTTGCCTTTATATTGTGTCGTCCTTGTTTTGGTTTGTATATTTTGCAAGTTTTACAATAAAGTTTCGCCTCATTCAATTTGGCGTTTTTAAAACCTCCCACCCCATTAGTTTGGCGATTGTAAGACGTTTCACCCCAATCAGGTGTCGATTTGTTCTGGGAGAGTGATAGCAAGCCTACAAATTCGAGGAAACCGGCTGTCAGCTGAGCCATTTTGTTATCGAAACACGTATAATATAGCTTTAGCTTTTTTATCCTTTTTTTTTAGCTTGAAGGAGGACTGGGGATGCAAACTAAAAGTACACTTCACGAATATAGCAAAATATATCAAATACTAATCGAAGTAATCTTATGATGATAGGCTATACGTCCCCGGTTGGCTAATATTATTTCTATTATTATAAATAATTATTATCATTATTATTATACATATTTCTATATGTCCATGTTTTAGGTGGATATAAGACAGGCAATCGTAAACAAGACAATTTATTCACAATCCGTTTACGTATCTTGAATTTGGCTCTCCATCACTTTCAACTTCGAGGGGGACACTTGTTACAGGCAGCTTTGTCTTTTGCCTTCTTCATGCACAACAAAACAAAACACAAACACACACACACATACCTACACAGTACCCAACACACACACACACACACACACACACACACGCAGGCAGGTAAGCGAGGAAAGAGCACCTGAGGAATTCAAGCAGAACAGATACGCTGCAAAAAAAAACACAATATTATAATCTCTCTGTCTCTCTCTCTCTCACTTCATCATTCATTTCATCCCCCCCCCCCCTCTCCCTCCCTCCTCTCCTCCACCCCCGGACTATAAGACGCCAAACATCTTCCATTGGACTCCACCCCTTTAAGGCAATGGAAGTATTTGTTTAGTTTTACTTTAGTATATTAAGGTTTGGTCCATTAATATAATTTCACATTTATTTAATTGCTTATTTGTTTATTCTAGATATTTAAATTCTCGATTATTGGTTTACGTGGTCTTTGGGTCATTTACGTAATTTTCTTTACGTAATATATACAGTATACAGTATACACATATATATATATATATATATATATATATATATATATATATATATATATAATGTTCAGTTATGTTTTGGCTAATTTTGTTTTTATAACTTACATATTATGGTGAGAATAGTAAACAACTGCAATTCAGCTTGACATTTTTGCTACCTATCAAATAGATAATTTTATTCAGAAAGTTACTACATATCGGTCAATTTTTATTTATATATCTCGGATTGTGTATTCTATTTACCTTCACCCGATAGTATGCAAGGATTGACAGAAAACAATTACACTTATGAACATGATTAAGATTTACGAAAACTGTAAATATACTAAGTAATATTCATAAGTTACAGTGTTTGAAACCCACTGTCCGAGGTTCATTGCATAGGCTTCATTATATCTTCACAGTCTATTGAAGCCTTTCTCCACATTATTCGGGCCAAGATAGTTTTATTCCACTGAAGGCAGACGGATCATTGGGTAGTTAACGGGGGATTTTCACTTCGTGTTTTTTGTACCCTCTTCTTCCTCATGTTTAGCCCCATTAGTTTTGAGATTTCAAGACGTTCACCCCATTAGTTTGACGATTTTAGGACGTTTCGCCAAATTTATGTCAATGATAAGACCTTACATGCCATTTAGGAGTCGATTTTTGTCCTGCCGAGGGTTAGTGAGTCTGTAATTTAGGAAGAATCGGCCTTCGGCAGGAACAATTTTTCTATCGAAAAATGTACACATTCATGCTGAAGGGTGGGTCTTGGGGCTGCTTTTTGTTTTAAATCATCTGATGTTAGCCATAGTCAAAACAGATTGTCTCCATCCTATATCAAAGCCATAAACTATCTATTTGACGGTGTGTGTTTGTATTTGCGTGTGTGTGTGTGTTTGTGTGTGTGTGTGTGTGTGTGTGTGTGTGCGTGTATATGTGCTTGTGTGTGTGCTTGTGTGTGTGTGTGTTTTTGTATGTGTGTGTATGTGTGTGTTGTTATGCGTCTTTATTCCCGTGTCTGTGAGAGCATCGTGTGTGTATGCAAGTTGAAGAAGACAGACGGAGAAAGAACAGGAGGGGGAGAGAGAGAGAGAGAGAAGGGCAAAATGGCCATGGACAATTCAGAGAGAGAGAGAGAGAGAGAGAGAGAGAGAGAGAGAGAGAGAGAGAGAGAGAGAGAGAGAGAGAGAGAGAGAGAGAGAGAATAGGAACCCCAGTGATATTTATAAAACTCAACTTGCATAATACTTCAGTAACGGTTATGGTAAATATATCCTATTATGTGTACTGTTGTGGTATTCTCCATGTTAATTAAGGAAAACACCGTTCTTAACATTAATCATCCATTACAAACCCCAATGTACTTGAATAAACTAATGATAACATACGGTCCTCCCGGGATTCGAACTCGGGAATGTTAGGGTAATAATTATACTACTTTATAAAAAAAAAAACAAAAAAAAAACAGTCATTATTAGTTGAGCTTAATTGCAACATTTATGCCACCTGATTGTTTATGTTAATTTGTATTTTACTTATTTTGTTCTGTGTATGAATGAGACAAAAAGGCTGGCCATTGTTTTGTTCTGTGTATGAATGAGACAAAAAGGCTGGCCATTGTTTTGTTCTGTGTATGAATGAGACAAAAAGGCTGGCCATTGTTTATTATGTTCTGTGTATGAATGAGACAAAAAGGCTGGCCATTGTTTTGTTCTGTGTATGAATGAGACAAAAAGGCTGGCCATTGTTTTGTTCTGTGTATGAATGAGACAAAAAGGCTGGCCATTGTTTTGTTCTGTGTATGAATGAGTCAAACTGTGTATGAATGAGACAAAAAGGCTGGCCATTGTTTTGTTCTGTGTATGAATGAGACAAAAAGGCTGGCCATTGTTTTGTTATGTGTATGAATGAGACAAAAAGGCTGGCCATTGTTTTGTTCTGTGTATGAATGAGACAAAAAGGCTGGCCATTGTTTATTATGTTCTGTGTATGAATGAGACAAAAAGGCTGGCCATTGTTTATTATGTTCTGTGTATGAATGAGACAAAAAGGCTGGCCATTGTTTATTAGCGGTCCAATTCCATTTGTAATCTGTTTATGACTCTTAACCCTTTCTGTACCGGTGACGTCTTTTTCGTTTGAATTCAGCTACATTTAGACAATTTTATGAATCTTAGAAAGGATATATGGTATAGCTAAAAGTACTAATGGAGAGAGTCTGACAGTAGCCTTTTAATGGGAAGACGTCCTTCCGAAGTTGAATAAAATCGTCTAATAGTTGCCAGAATATAATGAAAAGAACGTCACTGGTACTGAATGGGGGTATTTCTGCCCCCCCCCCCCCCCCCCTTCATAATGTTAATTTTTTTTTTTTAAAGTAGTGTATTATCTAAGGTTTTTTGTAGCCTAGTGTGTTGAAAGAGAGAGAGGTGTTTAGGAGGGCTAGCTGGGGTTGTCTTCTATTTTGGTGAGGCACGGAAAGGAGCATGCAGTATTGTCGTCCAGTTTATGTATTTTGGGAGAGAGAGAGAGTTACATAGATACACAGACTACACAGACCTTGCGGTCCCTACTAGGTAGTCCGGACTTAATGCTAAAATATAATTTGCTACAAAGTGAAAGGCAAGGATAGCAAAGCCGAAGGCTCTTTCCCCACCTACCTCTCCCTCCGACCGTTGGTCGTCATGAAATTAAGCTGGGGAAAGAAGTCCCCCAGAAAAATTAGAAAAACTTCTACTGGAATATGTATAGTAAAGAACGAAGTTGAGAACAATTATATAAATACTGATGTTTAACCTTTTTTTTTTAAAGAGAGAGAGAGAGAGAGATTTTTTTTTTCAATGGCACAGTTTTTCACACATAATGGCTGACTCCTTCCTCCTCCCCTCCCCTCCCTCCCCCTCCCCCCTTTCAATCTTCTTACCCCCTCTCTTGTTTTTCGAGTTTTCTTCCTTCGTGACTGCTCTCTCTCTCTCTCTCTCACACACCATGAATCTACGCTGCCTGGAAATTGGTCTGCGAGTTGGCAAATGCTAGAAACTTGATGAGTGGAAAATGATTGATGCGAATCCCAAATCAAATTACTGTGTTCATTATTGGGATAAACTAGAGATGGCTGATTATGAAAAGGATTTAGATTTCAGTTTACCAATCAACAGTGTCATAAAGTTTGTCAGACTGTGCGTTGAAGAAGTGAGAAACACAAATTATTATCGTATTATAGGAGAGATTGTGTATTATTATTGTTAATATTTATTGTTTCTCCATAGACCTCCATCAAGCTTAGAAAAATATCCCCAAGACCCCCTTCGAGATAAACTGGTGCATTTTTCGGTAGAAAAATGCCCTGGCTGAAGGTCGGTACCAAGATCTAGAGAGCATAGATCGCTGTAGATCTAGAGAGCATAGATCGCTGTAGATCTAGAGAGCATAGATCGCTGTAGATCTAGAGAGCATAGATCGCTGTAGATCTAGAGAGCATAGATCGCTGTAGATCTAGAGAGCATAGATCGCTGTAGATCTAGAGAGCATAGATCGATGTAGATCTAGAGAGCATAGATCGCTGTAGATCTAGAGAGCATAGATCGCTGTAGATCTAGAGAGCATAGATCGATGTAGATCTAGAGAGCATAGATCGCTGTAGATCTAGAGAGCATAGATCGCTGTAGATCTAGAGAGCATAGATTGCTGTAGATCTAGAGAGCATAGATCGCTGTAGATCTAGAGAGCATAGATCGCTGTAGATCTAGAGAGCATAGATCGCTGTAGATCTAGAGAGCATAGATCGCTGTAGATCTAGAGAGCATAGATCGCTGTAGATCTAGAGAGCATAGATCACTGTAGATCTAGAGAGCATAGATCGCTGTAGATCTAGAGAGCATAGATCGCTGTAGATCTAGAGAGCATAGATCGCTGTAGATCTAGAGAGCATAGATCGCTGTAGATCTAGAGAGCATAGATCGCTGTAGATCTAGAGAGCATAGATCGCTGTAGATCTAGAGAGCATAGATCGCTCTAGATCTAGAGAGCATAGATCGCTGTAGATCTAGAGAGCATAGATCGCTGTAGATCTAGAGAGCATAGATCGCTGTAGATCTAGAGAGCATAGATCGCTGTAGATCTTGGTCGGTACCTCCTAAATTGCATGCTCGCTATCGCTCACAAGGAAAAAATCGACACCTAAATGGGACGAAAGGTCACTTTTGGATTATGCTGCGTAATTCCTTTCTCCACTACTCAGAAATAATACAGAACTAGAATGGCACTCAGTAGAGCACATACTTCCGCCTACTAGAATGACACTCAGTAGAGCACATACTTCCGCCTACTAGAGTGGCACTCAGTAGATCACATACTTCCGCCTACTGGCCTACATTTTCTTCTGGATTTGGGTTTCAAGATGATCTGGATTGCTTCCTAAATGTAATCACTTCTTTCTCAGCATATTTCTTACCTGCCCACCAAATTTCGAGAAAATCGGTTCATAGCTTTGCAACATATTTTGTTTACAGACAAACAAATAAACAGATATACAAACAAACGGAGGCGAAACCGTAACTTCCCTTCAACTTCATTGGCGGAGGTAATAATGACTATTTCTTCAAGTTAAGAATAATCAAGCTTATTTCAAAATCTTTGACATTCTAACTCCTCTCTTTCTCTCCCTCTCACACACACGCATACACATGTATAATTGTATATATACGTCCACACACAAACACAATCACACATAAAAAAACAAGCACATGCACACAAACATATAATTACGCCCACATACACAAACACACACATACGCCCACACACACGCACAAACACACACATTGAACTTGAACTTGAAGAGGGATAGACAGGTTGGGGAGGTGAGAGGTCTCTAAGGATTAGAGAGAAGTAAAGGTGGAAATGAAGAGCAAAGTCGAAGAGTAAGAGATGGAGGGCGGTCCTCCTTGCTGTTATTAGTTTTTGTGTTGTCTCAATGGTGTGTCGCAGGAGCATCTCAGAGCAGCAATGCCAGGTGGTGTTGGTGGTGTGGAAAGGCCGTTGATGTTGGTGAAGGTGGGTGATGGTGTTGTTTATGAAGCGGATGGTGAAGCTGGAGATTCTTGGTGGACTTGGTCTGTTGTCTCCCTTAATTGATGATGGTGGTATTCAGGGATTCTGGCGGTGTTCAGGGGGGTCATTGATGTGTATGAGGATCCCCCAGGTGTTCTGCCGTGTCCCAGGTTATGGTGTGTGGTGGTGACAGTCAGTGGTGTTTTTTCTTGACTGGTTGATGTTCTGATGTTCTGGCGGTGTTCTGCTCGACTGGCGATAGACTGCCACTGAGGTGAAGGAAGAGGTGCTCCGTTGAGGCTGATGTCCACTGATGGTGTTCCGGGGACTCAGGCAAAATGAGGGCACACGATATACTGTGTGTCCCTGGTGGTGATGCCCAAGTACCCAATATCAGCATATCCCAGCCATCTTCAAAGCTCCTCCACCAGCCTCAGCCTTTCCATACTCCTATGGAAGAGACACCTCGATCTTCTAGAGGGTCTCAGCTGGTGTTGCAGGAGAGAGTCTGGTGGTCTGGTCCTAAACACAAGGAAAGCTTTTGTACTTGCCTCCCAATTGTTCAACTCCACAAAACCGTAGCTCCGATGTACAAGGAAAGAAAGGGACAGCAACGTGACTATATTAAGCTCCTCTTTGTTTTCTTGGAGTTTTTCTTCGTTACCATGGGAGTTTTTTAGTGGCTAGCAATGGGTTTTATTACGGCGAAGTTATTTTGTTGATTATGAAAGTTTTGTTTGTTCTTGTCTTTTATTCAGTTATTTTGTTCAGTAGGGTTTCTAAGAGGGTGGTGTTTTTATGTGTATGGGTTTTGTGTTTCTATGTGTGTGTGTCTGTGAGTGTGTGTGAGGTGGGGGGGGGGGGAAAGACATCATTTGAACCTCTTGTGTTTTGTAAGAATTATTGTTTCAGGACACACACACACATACATACACACATACACACTCACACACACATTACTGTCACGCGAAAGGCAGATGAAAAGAAAAACAGTGACAACGAAATATAATAAGATACAGTTCTCAAATTAAACAAAAAATGAGAGAGAGAGAGACAGTGAGAGTGAGAGAGACGGAAAGCCAGTAAAAGGCAGAGGAAGAACTGACAATAGACTGGAACTGAAGAGGAAGAGGAGGGGGAGGGGGAGGAAGGCGAGGAGGAGGGGGAAGGAGGAGGAGATAATTATAAGGGAAGAGGAAGAGAAGGAGATATAAGAGAAGAAGAGGAAGTTGGGGGAGGAGGAGAATGTGGGGGGGGGGAGGGAAGAGGAGGAGGTGGGATAAGAGGAGCAGGTAGAGGAGGAGGAGGAAGATAACCACGATGGAGAAAAGAGGGGAGAAGAAACAAATAGAAGAGAGGAAGAAGAAAGATGAAAATGGTTGTGGAGAAGACAAAAGGAGGGAAGGGTTTCATTATAGGAAGGGGTGGAGGAAATTGTGAAGATGAAGGAGGAAAAATGGAGAGGCTGATGAAAGTTAGTAATAGAAGTAAAGGATATTAGGTGGAGGAGTACAATGGAAGTTAATCAATAACAGGTCTAGCAACCCCTCGAGGTTGATTGCCCTCCAAGTCACTGCTGCTCAGAGTGATCAACTGTGGTTTAGAGTGGGTAAGGGACAATTAGAAAGGGAAGTACTGCCCTGGGACTAATGTCCATAGCAGGGATAGGGGATGTTAGTATTGGACAGTTTGGGTTTGTAACATAACACAGCTATAAGTGATCTTTCGTGTATCTGGGGAAAAGAGAGTAACATCTTATATAGTCAACTATTTATAAACCCAGGGATCCTCGATGTCCTTGTATCTACTAATAAAATTCAAGGGGCATTTCGTGTTGTTTTTTTTTTATGATAGGGATAATATTCTATTATATTTTCACATCAACAACGCTCAGGCGTAAGTACGACGCTGACATTAATACTGTATATATATAATCTAAAATAGTAACTCGTGTTCGGGTAACTTTGAAAACAAGCGCTCCCCATTCTCTTTTGTCGGAACTCTTGTACTAACAGATTCGTTTATCCTTGAAAGTAAATACTTAATACTGAGCGTCCTGAAGACTATTTACACTGTCCATGATATTCACTATTCTCATATTCATAAAAGTTCCCGACTTTATGAGTACTTAATTATTTAACCCGATCTGTACTGGCGACATCTTCTTAATTTTTGTCTAGCTATAGTTACACGATTTAGTTCAGCTTAAGAGGGATATATAGTAGCTAAAAGGGTTAATTGCGACAGTATGTATGCCTTTTAAATGGAAGACGTCCCTCCTAAGCTGAATAATATCGTCTATTTTTTAGCCAGAATATGATAAAAACATATGTCTCTGGTATTCAATGGGTTAAGTATTGTGTAAATCATAAGTTCATATTTTCATACCTTAGCTTATTTACTGTGAAATTAATATTGTTTCCCCTGTCTGGTTAGTTTATAAATTATTATTGTCTCCCCTATCACTTTTGCTTAGAAAACCAGAGTCAGGATATTTTTACCACAGACTGAACTATTTCTTCTTGTGTATCCATTGATCTCATTACCTGTTTTGGATTTATGATTTGCCTTGTCTCTACCTTGTGCATGTATAATTATTGAATACCCTGTTCTTCCCATTTGATGAACATAAACTACCTATTTTTGGCCAGCATAACAGATGCTTTTGATGGTCCAGAACAATAAATTAGGTCGATCACCTCTTGCTCTGTGCTGGGATGAAGGAAATCGATTAATTCTGTAAGACACTTCTCGTATGGTTCATTTGTTAGTCTAGATAATGATATCATTTTGGTACCTCTATGTTGAACTAATTCCAGTTTGTCTACATCTTTTTGGTAGTAAGGGCACCAGGAATGAACACAATATTCCAGAAGAAGACAGCTAGACTAAGGAATTGTAAAGAGTGAGGATTTATATCTTTGGATTTGTGTTCAAATTACCTACCTATATAACCAATTAATTTGTTTGCTTTCTTAACAACTTCTGTCCACTGTTGACTGGGTTTTAGGTTACTTAACATTGTTACTGCCAAATCTGTTTATCTGTCTACACTCTCAATCTGAGTGCCATTCATTGAATAGTTTGCTTTATTCATTTCGATTTCCGATAGAGAGTGCTTTACATTTATCGGCATTATAATTCATTTGTATTTTTTTTCCTCAACTTAACAACTTTACTGGTTATGGTTAGGATAAGTTTAATAATAATTAGCACTGTCTATGTTTGGTTAGGACAAGTTAGGTTAGGTAAATACTATACATGTGTGGCTAGGACAAGTTAGATTATTACTGTATATTTATATATGGTTAGGACAAGATAAGATAGGCTAGTGTGTGTTTAGTTATGGTCGGTTAGGTTAGGCTTACATTCGTTAGAGAGACGCAGAGTTAGAGGGGATATGATAGAGGTATTCAAGTGGGTTAGTGGGATTAATAAAGGGGACATGAAAAATGTACTAAAGTTCAGTGATAGCGAAAGAACTCGTACAAATGGTTTCAAATTAGATAAATTTCGTTTCAGAAAAGATATAGGCAAATATTGGTTTGGTAACAGAGTTGTAGATGGGTGGAATAGGCTACCAAGTGATATAGTGGGATCAAGAACGATAGGGAGCTTTAAGATAAAATTAGATAGGCATATGGACGAGATGGGTTGGGTGTGAGAGGGCTCTACCAGGTGTGGGCCAATCGGCGCTCAGCAGACCCCCGTAATCTTGTGTTAATCCCTGACCATTTTGGTGGGGGCAGTACTCAAGGTATTAGTGAGTTGGACCTATAATTGGGCCTTGTAATTGGGGTTGGGTGTGACAGGGATCTGCCTTGTATGGGCCGATCGGCTTTTTGCAGACTCCCATTTTCTTATTTTCTTATGTTAGTGCTGTATATATAGTACTTATGTTAGGTTAGGTTAGATAAGTACTAAATACGTCTGGTTAGAACAAGAGTAAAGTTAGGCTTAGTTATGGTTAGATAGTTTTAGTTAGGACAAGTTAGGCTAGGCTAGGTTAGTAATGCATATGTCTAGTTAGCACAACTAAACTAATCTTAGATTCAGTTATGGTAAAATAAGTTTAGTTAGTAGATAGGTTAGGCTACATTGGGTGTTGTATATTAGTTAAGGCAAGTTAAATTAGTTTACGTTAATTACGTAATATGAGTAGCAGTTATGTGGGGTCGAGTCTGATGAGAAACTATATTTTCCATTATGTAACAGTTGAATTCTTCCGTCTTCACCCTCAAGTCTCTTACCTCCTCCTTCAACCCCCCCCCCCCCCCCCCTCTCTCTCTCTCTCTTGTGCAATCCCGTTTTTCCACATTCCTCTATTTTTGGTTTGTTATGTCTACCAGAATTTACACCTGGCAACATCGATTGGATCGTAAGGTTTGTGTACTTATATATATCTCTCTCTCTCTCTGTAACCAATTGCATTTCCTCCTCCATTGTCAATTTAGGATTTCTTTGTCTTCTTCTCTTCTTCCCAACTTCTCGCATGTCTCCTCCTCCTTTTGTTTTTCTTCTACGTAGACTTCTTGTTCTTCTCCTTTCCTCCTTTCAACCTTCACTTCTTCTTCTCCTCCTCCTCCCCTTTCTTCTTCTTCTGCTTTATTATCCTTTTCTCTACCTAGTAGTTATAGTCGCTTAGCAGTTTAGATGTCCAAACTGCTCCGTAAGGACCAATAGGTATTTTGTATTCCATTTGTCTTCTCCTTTTTCTCATTATTTTCATTTATCCTCCTTATCTTTCTTATTGTTCTTCTTCTTCTTTCCCCCTCCTCCCCTTCCTTCTTCTTTTACTCATCCTCCTCCTGCTTCTTCTTATTCATTTTCACCTTCACTTATTTTCCTCCTTCTCCTTCCTTTCCACCTTCACTACTTGTTTCCCTTCTCCTTCTTCTTCTTCTTCTTCCTTTCCACCTTCACTAATTCTTCTTTTCCTCTTCCTTCTTCTTCTTCCTCTTCCTGTCCAAATTCACCTTTTATTATTATTCTATATATTTGTCTTCTTCTTTACCTCATCCTCCTTCTTTTTTTGTTCTTTTTCTTTTTTTCCTCCTCCTCTTCTGCTATTTCTTTTCCTTTTTCAAGTCTTCTTCTTCGTGTTCTTCTTCTCTTCCTTGCCTTGCCTGCTCTCGTACTCCAATCTCCTCCTCGTGCACCCTATCCTATACGTATCCTCCTCCTCCTCCTTTCAGCCTTCGTTACTCTTTGTTATGCTACACATAAACATATTATGTGGATTTACTACACGGGAAGAAACAATATATCCATTGTACAACAAATATAATAAGGTCATTCATACAATCAGAAACAATACTTTGGTTAATTTATGCACACAATGGAAACAATTATAACATGAATACAAATGGCAATAAGTAATATCAATAAGATGTTCCGAATATAATTTACAGTAGTTATGGAGCGATCTGGTTTTAAGGGTTAGCAGGATCTTGATTTTGTATAAAAGTTTGACTATGGTAAATATACTGTACAATATTATTAATCTGCAAGAATAAACTTTATAAAAAGGGTCTTGCTGACTCAAAAAAACAAAAAATAGTAATGAGGTTTGACAGAGAGCTAAACTATCATAGTCTTTTAAGGGTGAGCAGGATCTTGATTTTGTATAAAAGTATGACTATGGTACATATACTGTACAATATTATTAATCTGCATGAATAAACTTCATGGAAATCGTCTTGCTGCCTCAAAACAAACAATTTAGTAATGAGGTTTGACAGAGAGCTAAAATATCATAGTCTGCCCTTAACTCTGACTCAGTGAATATGCATCGCTCGTTTTCTTCGACACCCACGTAAGGTTTTCTAGTGACAAGAAAGGGGGGAACTTATGAAAAACTCACAATTCCAAGAAGAGTGTCAGTAGGGATGTTAGTTTTAAGATTAAGGTCTAGGTATTAAGTGTACATACATTATTCTGATCGGAAATTAACCAGTTGTAATAATTTATAGTATATATAAGAACATAAGAACATAAGAGCTTATATGAGGCGCACGGATAGAGTTTGTATTTTGTATTTCCTAAAGGGAAAGTTGGGTGGTAATTAAGACGGGACTCAAAAACACGAGACTGAAAATGTATCTAGTTTCCCATGTTTCTAATCCCTGTTCACCCTCCACCTCCTCCTACCCCTTCTTCACCCTCCCTCTATCCCTCCTTCACCCACCTTCTCCTCCTCCTTCACCCACCCAACTCCTCCTTCACCTCCTCCTCCCTTGCCAACTCTTTCTTTCCGCCTCCTCCTTCACCCCCCTCACCCTCCTTCACCCATCTCCTCCTTCACCCTCCTCCAAGTCTTTCCTTCCTTCTCCCCCTTCTTCCCCATACATCCCCTTCTTTTCCTCCTGCATCCCCTCCTCCTCCCTCTCTTTCACCCTACCCCATCCCTCTTTGTCCTTCACCCACGTCTTCCTCCTCTCTCTATACCCCCCCCCCCTCCATTAACACAGTTTCTTTCAGAATAGCGCGTAATGAAGTGATAACGCATGCCGCAATGTATATTGATATATGGTTGGGTGTGAAGGGGGATCAGCAGGGTTGGGCCAATCAGCACTCTGCAGACCCCCGTAATCCTGCGTTAATCTCCAACCGTTTTGGTAAGATGATCCTCAGGGTATTAGAGTGTTGAGCCTATAATTGGGCTTTGTAATTGGGGTTGTGTGGGACAGGGATCTGCCTTGCTTAGGCCAATCGGCTTTCTGCAGACTCCCATTTTCTTATGTTCTTTCTTATGTTATGTTCTTATATTCATACACCTGTTTCTTTTCAGAATTGTAGTAATATAGTAGCGTAATAGATTACAAATCAATTTCATTTTCTCCATGTCCTATCCGAAATTCCGTGTCAGTTTTTCCATACTACACGGTATTTTTCCAGCTGTTTCCATGTCAGCATTAGCTGGAGAGAGTGGTGGGTGGGGAGGAGCCTTCTTTTTTGCTATCCTTTTCTCTATCTCGTAGACAGTAGATTAGTAGTTTAGATATCCAACCTGCACCGCAAGGACCAATAGATATGTTGCAGTTTCTACTCTTTTGTATTCACCGACCGCCCCTTCCTCCTTCTCCCAATCCACCCAACTCTTTTTCTTACTTCACCAACCCCTTTCGACATTCACCCTCCCCCATCCCTCCTTCACCTCCTCCTCCTTTACCCATCCCCTCCCTCTATCCCCCCTACACCTTCCTCTTTCTCCTCTTCCCAATCCACGTAACTCTTTCTCCTCCTTCACCCACCCCTCCTCCTCCTCCTCCCACCCACCCCCTCCTCCTCGCCCTCCCCCTATCCCTCCTACACCTTCCTCCTCCTCCTCCACCCAATCCACCTACCTCTTTCTCCTCCTTCACCAACCCCCCTCCTCCTCGCCCTCCCCCTATCCCTTCCTCACCCACCCCCTCCTCCTCGTCCATCCCCAATCCCTCCTCCTCCTCCTCCAACTCCTTCCTTCCGCCTCCTCGTTACCGGTCTTTTTCTTTTAGTATTCTTTTTTCGGCCCCCACTTTTACTCTATACATTTTTTGTCTTTTTTAGCACCTCGTTTATGTATTTTATCTTTGCTCTTTTCTTTTTTTCTCAGCGGATCTCTTTAAGGGGGGTCACCTTATTTGTTTCTCTTTCTCTCCTTTTCTCTCTTTTCCTGGCTTGTATCCATTCGGCCACATTTAGCCAACTGTTTTAAGACGTTTATCCCCATCCAGGTGTCGATAACTTCCTGGGGAACGATAGCGAGCCAGTATTGTATGGCGAAATCCGGCTTCGCCGAAGAAATTTTTCAATCGAAAAATTTACAAATTTAGCTTGCTCTCAAAACAAAAATATATATATGCTACCTTGCTACCGCTCACCAGTAAAATATTGACACCTGGATGGGGGTAAACGTCTTAAAAACAGTAGGCTGAATGGGGCCGAATGGATACAAGCCAAAGAGAGAGAGTGAGAGAAAGATAAAATAAGCGAGATGGGCTCCCTTAACCCTTTCGGTGTACCATGGCGTGTGTCTAGATTTTATTCTGTCTTTCACTGAACGATTATATTCAGGTTAGGAAGGACATTTGGGAGTCAGAGAGCTAATTGGAATACACTTTGTCCCTATGATTCGTACAGGGCTGTCAAAAACACATATACATAAACATGCACACCACACACACACACACACACACACGGAAACACATACATTACACATCGCACAGACACATCATAAATGTTATAGTTTTGCCTTTCGGGGGATTGTTATAATAAGTTATATTTATTCCTTATTGTTTAGTATATAGCATTACTAAATCAACCCTGAGGGCCACATTTGCATAATTACAAAATAAGAGATCAATAATTCACACTCGCGTCGACAGGCACGAGTTAATGAATGTAAAGAACCGTTGTTGTTTAACTTATTGTACTTCCTGAGCAGAGTGAATTATGTAGAGTTGAAATTAAGCAATAAAAGGGAACGTGCTTATATAACTGAAATGTGTGTGGACATACAGTAATATAAGTGATGGATGCTCTTCTATAAATCTAAAATGGGCTACGTAAAAATGGAAAAGGGTGGGGGGACCTACAGTTCTATATATCTATCTCTATCTATCTACCCATCTACTGTATATCCATCTAACTATCAACATCTTTCCCTCCATCCAATACATATACATACAGTACATACAACAGCCCAACAAAGACTTGTCACAACACAGCCCCATCATGTCACCACAGTGACCGATGTTGGTATAGTGCTAACAGTGTCCCCCTGAAGCATTTGTACCTGGTGAATCCGCACCACACCAGCCCCCACCGCGCCACAAAAGGCAGGAACAAGAAATCACCGTAACTGCTACTCACATACATACACACACACACACATACACATACTGTACATACTGTACAGAGAGAGCGACACAGACAGATATAGACATGGCAGATAGGGGGTGAAGTTACTTATAAATATGTCTCCAGTTCCATGCAAGCGTAGAACCACCCCAAATACCTCAAGGCAGCCATTCAGGGCAAGAACAGCCATTCCAAAGGTTGGATTTGGCACACAGATGTCCCGCAGTTACCATAAGAACATAAGAAAATGGGAGTCTGCAGAAAGCCGATTGGCCTAAGCAAGGCAGATCCCTGTCCCACACAACCCCAAATCAATTACAAAGCCCAATTATAGGCTCAACACTCTAATACCCTGAGGATCATCTTACCAAAACGGTTAGAGATTAACGCAGGATTATGGGGGTCTGCAGAGCGCTGATTGGCCCAACCCGGCTGATCCCCCTTCACACCCAACCCTTCTCGTCCATATGCTTATCCAATTTTATCTTAAAGCTCCCTACAGTTTTAGATCCCACTATAGCACTTGGTAGTCCATTCCACCCATCTACAACTCTGTTACCAAACCAATATTTGCCTATATCTTTTCTGAAACGAAATTTATCTAATTTGAAATCATTGGTACGAGTTCTTTCGCTATCACTGAGCTTTAGTACATTTGTCATGTCCCCTTTGTTAATCCCACTAACCCACTTGAACACCTCTATCATATCCCCTCTAACTCTGCGTCTCTCTAACGAATGTAAACCTAATTTCTTCAACCTTTCTTCATACGGAAGATTTCTAATATTATGGATCATTTTTGTCATTCTACGCTGTACTCTCTCCAATGAATCTATGTCCATTCTGTAATAAGGACACCAAAATTGGACAGCATAATCCATATGGGGTCTCACTAATGACAAGTAAAGTTTTAAGATAACATCAGCAGTTCTGTTACTCACACTCCTAGAGATGAACCCGAGAATCCTGTTTGCCTTATTACATAAGAACATAAGAACATAAGAAAATGGGAGTCTGCAGAAAGCCGATTGGCCTAAGCAAGGCAGATCCCTGTCCCACACAACCCCAAATCAATTACAAAGCCCAATTATAGGCTCAACACTCCAATACCCTGAGGATCATCTTACCAAAACGGTTAGAGATTAACGCAGGATTATGGGGGTCTGCAGAGCGAACGCCTATACACTGTTTTCTAGGCTTCAAATCATTGCTAACAAACACACCTAGATCTTTCTCGCAGTCTGAATTTTCTAATTCTAAATTAGCTAGTTTATATTTAACATTTGTTTGCATCTTCCCTATCTTTAATACCTTGCATTTGTCAATGTTAAACTTCATCTGCCAATTTACTGACCATTCATGTAAGGTATCTAGATCCCTTTGGAGGCACTCTATATCGCTATCTGAATCAATTGATCTCCCCATTTTAGTATCGTCTGCGAATTTACTTATCCTACTAGTTATACCTAAATCTAGGTAATTTATGTATATAAGAAACAACAGGGGACCTAATACCGATCCCTGGGGGACACCACTTTTGACTGCTCCCCACTCTGACTTGGTACCATTTATGCTGACTCTCTGTTTCCTACCAATTAGCCATGACCTAATCCATCCCAACAACGCCCCACCTATTCCATGTGCCTCAACCTTTCTCATCAATCTCTCATGAGGGACTCTGTCGAAAGCTTTACTGAAATCTAAATATATAATATCGTATGCCTTGTCATTATCTACTGCTTCATATACCTCTGAGAAAAAACTAAGCAAATTAGTAAGGCAAGAACGTCCCTGTGTGAATCCATGCTGAGAAGAATTGATTAAGTTAAATGTTTCTAAGTGGTTTCTCATTTTCCTAGCAATAATTGACTCTAGTAGCTTTCCTATGATTGAAGTGAGACTAATGGGACGGTAATTGGATGCTATTGATTTATCACCTTTTTTGAAAATCGGAACTACATTTGCAAGCTTCCAAGCTTCTGGAACTATACCTGTTTCTAATGAATTGTTAAAAAGAAATGTTAATGGGTAACTTAACTCATCTCTGCATTATTTTAATACTCTGGCATATACCTCATCGGGACCAGGCGATTTCTGAGGTTTCAGTCTGTCAATTTCCTTAAGCACATCATTTCTACTTATAGTAACCGTACTTAACCTATTTTCTATACTATCGCTATATACCTTACGGACTTCTGGAATCTGTGCCAAATTTTCATTAGTGAAAACGGATAGAAACTGACTATTTAATGTACTGCACATTTCTAAATCATTTTCTGTCATTTCTCCTATCGAAGTTTTAAGGGGGCCTATTTTATCTCTAACTTTAGATTTATATAGCTGGTAAAAAGCCTTAGGGTTATTTTTTGAGTCATTGGCTATCCTGATTTCATAATTTCTTTTGTCTGTCCTTATACATTGTTTAACCTCTCTTGATAGATTCTGATAGTAAGCAAGTAGGTGAATTTCGCCTTTCTTAATTTTTCGATATATTCCTCTCTTTTTTCCTAGAAGGTCTAATAGTCTATTATTCATCCATTTGGGTTGGTTCTGTGTTGATCTAAATTTTCTTTTGGGGATATATTTATTTTGCGCATTGTGGAGTGAAAAAATAAAATTATTATATGTAGCTTTCAAATTATCCTGAGTTAAGACAGGTATCTGAGAGAGAGTATGTTCATTAGCGCACCTGGGTCCACTTAATAGTTTAACCATAGGATCGACTCTTAAGGCTCGTCTTAATCCACCATAATTGGCTTTTCTGAAATCTGGGATAAGTGTCGTATTCTCTTTAGCCTTTCCTGTCCATTGTATGTTAAAATAAATTGATTTATGATCACTATTTCCTAGTTGGTCTCCTATCTCTACATTATTTATCATTTGTTCATTATTACTGAGAACTAAATCGAGGATAATATTACCTCTAGTAGGCGAGTCTATGAATTGAAATAAAAAACTATCCTGTACCGCCTCAATAAACTCTTTTGAATCTGAGTCGCCGATTTGATGCTGCCAATCAATATTCGGAAAATTAAAATCCCCCATAATACACACATTGCTAAACCTTGATGCTATTTTCACTTCCTGCCATAAAGCTGTACCTTCGTTTCTACTCATATTTGGTGGTCTATAAATAACTCCAATAACTATGGTCTCACTACCTTCGCTAACCTCAACCCAAACACTTTCGTTATCAGTATTTAGTCTAATACCTGATTTATGGGGCCGATATGGGGGCCCCCATATGGAATATGGAACAAATAGGATGAATGGTTGCCCAGATATAAGTCATCCCCCTTTTAGTTGTCTCTTACGACATGCAGTAGACACGTGGGGCATGTTCATATATTTCCACATGGCTAGAGGCCCTTATTTTGTATATATATATAATACTGTATATATATATTAATAATAATAAATAGTAGAGCCAACTTAGGGAGAAATGTAGATACACTCATTGTGACGACGTTTCGAGAAATCTATTTTCATATTCAGTTCTACAAACAAAGAGAGAGAGAAAAAACATTTATTTTAGACTAATATAATGATCTACTAATAACACACGCGGAGTGCACAAGGTCGATAGATACAATACACGCATGTATGAGAGAGACGAAAAGAAATGGAAAATCAATTGTAGGTAGACAAAATAATTCCAAAAAATTTAAAATTCTTACACGAATTGAGTTGAGTGTTTGTCATGGGGAGAATATACATACAAGAACAAAAACTAACATACTATATCAAACCTAGCATAATGTGAATGTGAAAACTAACATACTATATCAAACCTAGCATAATGTGAATGTGAAAACTAACATACTATATCAAACCTAGCATAATGTGAATGTGAAAAACTAACATACTATATCAAACCTAGCATAATGTGAATGTGAAAACTAACATACTATATCAAACCTAGCATAATGTGAATGTGAAAACTAACATAATATCAAACCTAGCATAATGTGAATGTGAAAACTAACATACTATATCAAACCTAGCATAATGTGAATGTGAAAACTAACATACTATATCAAACCTAGCATAATGTGAATGTGAAAACTAACATACTATATCAAACCTAGCATAATGTGAATGTGAAAACTAACATACTATATCAAACCTAGCATAATGTGAATGTGAAAACTAACATACTATATCAAACCTAGCATAATGTGAATGTGAAAAGGAGAGCAAAGCAAATCACAAGGAAAAAGCAGAAAGAAAAAACAAATCTCGCCAGTTACCCAACAGACACGGAGTTGCGTAAAGCGGAAGCTCTCCATACTAAAGTTGTGCAACCCAATATACTGTAGGTACCCATGAATCTGCATGCGATCTACTATGTTTCTATACGAGTGAATTTTCCCCCTTGGTTTTATAGTTCTTTTCTTTCCTTACGATTTGCTTTGTTCTCCTTTTCACATTTACATTATGCTATGTTTTATAATTATAGTATGTTTTATATAGTATGTTTTATATAGTATGTTTTATATAGTATGTTTTATATAGTATGTTTTATATAGTATGTTTTATATAGTATGTTTTATATAGTATGTTTTATATAGTATGTTTTATAATTATAGTATGTTTTATATAGTATGTTTTATATAGTATGTTTTATATAGTATGTTTTATATAGTATGTTTTATATAGTATGTTTTATATAGTATGTTTTATATAGTATGTTTTATATAGTATGTTTTATATAGTATGTTAGGTTTTATTCTTTACATTATTGTAATTATTTTCATATATAATGGGACTAATATAAACACTACACATAATATAATGCAATAATAATACTCCAAAAATAATGCAGTCCTATGAAGAACACGGATCAAATTCTTCATTACATCAATGGTTATTGGGGTCATAATTAGCCGAATATAAACATGGGGCAAGCATACTGAACATAGTTATAATACGTCTTAGGACTCGATTATGTTGAGTAAGGCACGAGAAGAGGGAAGATGTGCGTGTGTGTGTGTGTGTTTGGGGGGAGGTAAAGAAGGGGGAGGGAGGAGTAAGAGTAGGGTGTGGTTTTCCTTTATTTATGTATATATTTTATTATTTTATTGGCACGGGTAGGGGGGGGGGAGAGAAGTTATGTTAGAGGGAAAGGGTGTGTGTGTGTGTGTGCGAGCCAAGGGAGGGGGATGAGGGGCAGGCTAACATCAAAACACGAATGGTAGATACAAAATGGGGCGCCTGCAAAGCGTCAAAACTATTCCAAGGGTGTCAGCCCTATCAATACATCAAAAACCCAATCTTTTCAAAGCATCAAAAAAGTTGGACCTTTTCAATTTGACAAAAGGCTGAAACTGACTGGATGATATCATATCATCAAAAATAGTTAGGGGTTAACATTAGCCTAACCTAACAACCTTACCTAACCTAACCTAGTAAGAATGGGGTTAACATTAGCCTAACCTAACAACCTTACCTAACCTAACCTAGTAAGAATGGGGTTAACATTTTTGATACATCGATGACTTGCAACTGTTGATGCATTGAAGTGATATACACTTTTTTACACATTGATATGATCTGGGGAAAAACTGTTTTTTGACAAAATGAACACATCTGGAAAGTTTGATGTACTGATAGCTTTTTGCAGATTTGATGAAATGATAGGATCAGTTTTTGACGCTTTGATGCTCCCCCTACAAAATAACTAAAGAATAATAGTGCTGGTGATTATAATATTAGCATTAAAATACTAATGACAATACTAATAGTAGTAGTGGTAGTGGTGAATAATAGTAATGGTAATAATAGAAAAATACCGAAACCTGGCAATGTAATGAACACACTTTTAAATACTGTTACGAGAGAGCGAGAGCGAGAGAGAGAGAGAGAGAGAGAGAGAGAGTGTGTGTGGGGTTGAAGGAGGAGGTGAGAGACTCGAGGCTGAAGACAAGAATTCGTGTTACATACTGTAGAGCAAGAAATGTTTCACGTCAGACTTGACCCCACGTCCCGGCATAACTGCAACTCATATTACTAAGGGGAGGTTTTTGATTCCCTAGACTTCCATCAAGCTTAAAATTACTCCCCCTTGACCCCCTTTCAAGATAAATTTGTACATTTTTCGGTAGAAAAAATTCCCGGCCGAGGGCCGGTTCCCCTTAAATTACAGGCTCGCTATCGCTCGCCAGGAAAAAATCGACACCTAAATGGCACGAATGGTCTTAAAATTGACAGAAATGGGGCGAGGGTTCTTAAAATCGCCAAACTAATGGGGCAAGCGTCTTTAAATCTCACAAGCAATGGGGCTAAACATGAGAGAGAAAGAGGTTCAGAAAAAAATCCTCCAGGTGGAAATTTTCCCTTAATTAACTTGCCATAACTAATATATAAAGCACAATAACCTAACTTCTGCCCACACCTAGTTTACCTTATATGACCCTAACATACATATACAGTATACAGTATATACTGGTATAGCATTAACCTAAGTTAACTTGTTCTAGCCAAACATATACTGAACCTAACTTGTTCTAACCTAACATACACAGTAATAACCTAACCTAACTTGTTCTAACCTAACATACACAGTAATAACCTAACCTAACTTGTTCTAACCTACCATACACAGTAATACCCTAACCTAACTTGTTCTAACCTAACATACACAGTAATAACCTAACCTAACTTGTCCTAACCTAACATACACAGTAATAACCTAACCTAACTTCTTCTATCCTAACATACACAGTAATAACCTAACCTAACTTGTTCTAACCTAACATACACAGTAATAACCTAACCTAACTTGTCCTAACCTAACATACATACCTTTAGGTCCCCTGTTGTTTCTTATATACATAAATGACCTAGATTTAGGTATAACTAGTAGGATAAGTAAATTCGCAGACGATACTAAAATGGGGAGATCAATTGATTCAGATAGCGATATAGAGTGCCTCCAAAGGGATCTAGATACCTTACATGAATGGTCAGTAAATTGGCAGATGAAGTTTAACATTGACAAATGCAAGGTATTAAAGATAGGGAAGATGCAAACAAATGTTAAATATAAACTAGCTAATTTAGAATTAGAAAATTCAGACTGCGAGAAAGATCTAGGTGTGTTTGTTAGCAATGATTTGAAGCCTAGAAAACAGTGTATAAGCGTTCGTAATAAGGCAAACAGGATTCTAGGGTTCATCTCTAGGAGTGTGAGTAACAGAACTGCTGATGTTATCTTAAAACTTTACTTGTCATTAGTGAGACCCCATATGGATTATGCTGTCCAATTTTGGTGTCCTTACTACAGAATGGACATAGATTCATTGGAGAGAATTCAGCGTAGAATGACAAAAATGATCCATAATATTAGAAATTTTCCGTATGAAGAAAGGTTGAAGAAACTAGGTTTACATTCGTTAGAGAGACGCAGAGTTAGAGGGGATATGATAGAGGTGTTCAAGTGGGTTAGTGGGATTAACAAAGGGGACATGACAAATGTACTAAAGCTCAGTGATAGCGAAAGAACTCGTACCAATGGTTTCAAATTGGATAAATTTCGTTTCAGAAAAGATATAGGCAAATATTGGTTTGGTAACAGAGTTGTAGATGGGTGGAATAGGCTACCAAGTGATATAGTGGGATCAAGAACGATAGGGAGCTTTAAGAAAAAATTGGATAAGCATATGGACGAGAAGGGTTGGGTGTGAAGGGGGATCAGCCGGGTTGGGCCAATCAGCGCTCTGCAGACCCCCGTAATCCTGCGTTAATCTCTAACCGGTTTGGTAAGATGATCCTCAGGGTATTAGAGTGTTGAGCCTATAATTGGGCTTTGTAATTGGGGTTGTGTGGGACAGGGATCTGCCTTGCTTAGGCCAATCGGCTTTCTGCAGACTCCCATTTTCTTATGTTCTTATGTTCTTATACACAGTAATAACCTAACCTAACTTGTCCTAACCTAACATACACAGTAATAACCTAACCTAACTTGTTCTAACCTAACATACACAGTAATAACCTAACCTAACTTGTTCTAACCTAACATACACAGTAATAACCTAACCTAACTTGTTCTAACCTAACATACACAGTAATAACCTAACCTAACTTGTTCTAACCTAACATACACAGTAATAACCTAACCTAACTTGTTCTAACCTAACATACACAGTAATAACCTAACCTAACTTGTCCTAACCTAACATACACAGTAATAACTTAACCTAACTTGTTCTAACCTAACATACACAGTAATAACCTAACCTAACTTGTTCTAACCTAACATACACAGTAATAACCTAACCTAACTTGTCCTAACCTAACATACACAGTAATAACCTAACCTAACTTGTTCTAACCTAACATACACAGTAATAACCTAACCTAACTTGTCCTAACCTAACATACACAGTAATAACCTAACCTAACTTGTTCTAACTTAACATACACAGTAATAACCTAACCTAACTTGTCCTAACCTAACATACACAGTAATAACCTAACCTAACTTGTTCTAACCTAACATACACAGTAATAACCTAACCTAACTTGTCCTAACCTAACATACACAGTAATAACCTAACCTAACTTGTTCTAACCTAACATACACAGTAATAACCTAACCTAACTTGTCCTAACCTAACATACACAGTAATAACCTAACCTAACTTGTTCTAACCTAACATACACAGTAATAACCTAACCTAACTTGTCCTAACCTAACATACACAGTAATAACCTAACCTAACTTGTTCTAACCTAACATACACAGTAATAACCTAACCTAACTTGTCCTAACCTAACATACACAGTAATAACCTAACCTAACTTGTTCTAACCTAACATACACAGTAATAACCTAACCTAACTTGTTCTAACCTAACATACACAGTAATAACCTAACCTAACTTGTTATAACCTAATATACACAGTAATAACCAAACCTAACTTGTCCTAACCTAACATACACAGTAATAACCTAACATACACAGTAATAACCTAACCTAACTTGTCCTAACCTAACATACACAGTAATAACCTAACCTAACTTGTCCTAACCTAACATACACAGTAATAACCTAACCTAACTTGTTCTAACCTAACATACACAGTAATAACCTAACCTAACTTGTCCTAACCTAACATACACAGTAATAACCTAACCTAACTTGTTCTAACCTAACATACACAGTAATAACCTAACCTAACTTGTCCTAACCTAACATACACAGTAATAACCTAACCTAACTTGTTCTAACCTAACATACACAGTAATAACCTAACCTAACTTGTTCTAACCTAACATACACAGTAACAACCTAACCTAACTTGTTCTAACCTAATATACAGTAATAACCTAACCTAACTTGTTCTAACCTAACATACACAGTAACAACCTAACCTAACTTGTTCTAACCTAATATACACAGTAATAACCTAACCTAACTTGTCCTAACCTAACATACACAGTAATAACCTAACCTAACTTGTCCTAACCTAACATACACAGTAATAACCTAACCTAACTTGTCCTAACCTAACATACACAGTAATAACCTAACCTAACTTGTTCTAACCTAACATACACAGTAATAACCTAACCTAACTTGTTCTAACCTAACATACACAGTAATAACCTAACCTAACTTGTTCTAACCTAACATACACAGTAATAACCTAACCTAACTTGTTCTAACCTAACATACACAGTAATAACCTAACCTAACTTGTTCTAACTTAACATACACAGTAATAACCTAACCTAACTTGTTCTAACCTAACATACACAGTAATAACATAACCTAACTTGTTCTAACTTAAAATACACAGTAATAACCTAACCTAACTTGTTCTAACCTAACATACACAGTAATAACCTAACCTAACATACACAGTAATAACCTAACCTAACTTGTTCTAACCTAACATACACAGTAATAACCTAACCTAACTTGTTCTAACCTAACATACACAGTAATAACCTAACCTAACTTGTTCTAACCTAACATACACAGTAATAACCTAACCTAACTTGTCCTAACCTAACATACACAGTAATAACCTAACCTAACTTGTTCTAACCTAACATACACAGTAATAACCTAACCTAACTTGTCCTAACCTAACATACACAGTAATAACCTAACCTAACTTGTTCTAACCTAACATACACAGTAATAACCTAACCTAACTTGTTCTAACCTAACATACACAGTAATAACCTAACCTAACTTGTTCTAACCTAACATACACAGTAATAACCTAACCTAACTTGTTCTAACTTATACAGTAATAACCTAACCTAACTTGTTCTAACCTAACATACACAGTAATAACCTAACCTAACTTGTTCTAACCTAACATACACAGTAATAACCTAACCTAACTTGTCCTAACCTAACATACACAGTAATAACCTAACCTAACTTGTTCTAACCTAACATACACAGTAATAACCTAACCTAACTTGTCCTAACCTAACATACACAGTAATAACTTAACCTAACTTGTTCTAACCTAACATACACAGTAATAACCTAACCTAACTTGTCCTAACCTAACATACACAGTAATAACCTAACCTAACTTGTTCTAACCTAACATACACAGTAATAACCTAACCTAACTTGTCCTAACCTAACATACACAGTAATAACCTAACCTAACTTGTTCTAACCTAACATACACAGTAATAACCTAACCTAACTTGTCCTAACCTAATATACACAGTAATAACCTAACCTAACTTGTTCTAACCTAACATACACAGTAATAACCTAACCTAACTTGTTCTAACATACACAGTAATAACCTAACCTAACTTGTTCTAACCTAACATATACAGTAATAACCTAACCTAAATTGTTCTAACTTAAAATACACAGTAATAACCTAACCTAACTTGTTCTAACCTAACATACACAGTAATAACCTAACCTAACTTGTTCTAACCTAACATACACAGTAATAACCTAACCTAACTTGTTCTAACCTAACATACACAGTAATAACCTAACCTAACTTGTCCTAACCTAACATACACAGTAATAACCTAACCTAACTTGTTCTAACTTATACAGTAATAACCTAACTGGTCCTAACCTAAAGGGTATAGCTTACAATATCAGTTATCATCATTAATCCACTGAGTAGCGGTGACAGCATTTTCATTATATTCTGGCAACTATTAGACGGTTTTATTCAAATGGATTACTGTTCACCTCTGTGGAGTGGAAGTGGAGTGGTTGCATTGGGGCAGTTGGACAAAATTCAAAATAAAGCTATTAGATTAATCAATAACCCTGCAATCACACAGGACCTTCCTACATTATCCATGCGAAGAAACGTTGCATCCCTTGCATTATTCTACAGATATTTTCACAGCAATTGTTCCGAGGAACTTGCTTCAATTGTGCCGCCTCTCCACATCTTTCCCCGTACAACTAGGGCAGCTGAGAGCGCCCATGAATTTACACTTTCTCCTCCACAATGCAGAACTTCTGCTTATCAAAATTAATTTATCCCTAGAACTACTACTCTTTGGAATTCACTTCCCTCGAGTTGCTTTCCACAAACTTACAATCTACAAAAGTTTAAAACCAGTTGTTACAAACATTTTATGAATGGAGGATGCCTTTAGGCACATGGACCTTTTTGTTTTATCTGTGTTTTTCCTTCCTCCGTTCATTGTCTCTTAAAAAAAAGAAAAAAAAAAAGCTTAGGAAGGAGTTCTACTAATAAAAGAGCTGCATACTATATCAATTCATTCTTTTAGCTATCATATATCCTTCCTAAGCTTCATAAAATCGTCTAATTGCAGCTGAAATAAAAACAAAAAGACGTCGCTGGTACTGTATGGGTCAATATAATATTAGGAGTCTGAGTTCCTTATCGATGTAAAATAGAAGTAAATTAGTGTTTTTTGGATGGTGGTGGTGTGTGTCGCCACCGATTTGTCCTAATAGAAGACCGTATCGTAACCTCCGCCATCTTGGTGCCATTGTTGATATTTCTCTCCCTTCACACTCTAATATATCCATACCCATAAAACACATTCAGGAAAACTACAGGATATGCTGAATAGTTTGGTATTCTGATATGCATTCTACATATCTAAAATACAACTAAAGGGGCAGTAAGGAGAGTGCGTACCTCCCTATACGCTGGCGGAAGTTTGCGTTCTACCGAACGCCTGCAAAATGGAATTGCATTTTCCGCAGCACATGTCCTATCTGGCCACTAAATTTTGTGAAAATCCTTTCATAAATTTGTAAGCCACCTACGCTGGCGGAAGTATGCACTCTACCGATCGCCTATTAATTTGAATCACTTCTTACTTTACGCATAATCGCATATCCTATCTGACCCCACCAAATTTCGTGAACATCCAGTTCGTAGCTTTTTGAGATATTTTGTTTACAGACAAACTGACAAACAAACAAACAAATGGAGGCTAAAAACACAACCCCCGTCCTACTACGTTAGCGGAGATGATAAAACCTCGTTGTTTGATAATTGAGTCCCCAAAATGGCGTCCAAATATATAGGTGGCCACCCTCTCTCTTACTACAGGACCTAAGCAAGCATAATACAAACAGATACATTACCGGTACTGATATAACTTAAGGGGAGGAAGACCGTTTTTCTGGACCCCCTTCTCCCTAATGTTTAGCCCCACTAGTTTTGAGAATATAAGACGTTCGGCCCATTAGTTTGACGATTTTAACACCTTTCGCCCCATTTCGTTGTCAATATTAAGACCTTTCGTGCCATTTACGTGTCGATTATTTCCTGGCGAGCGATAGCGACCCTGCAATTATAAGAGGAACCGGCCTTCTGCCGGGACATTTTTCTACCGAAAAATGTACAAATTTATCTTGAAGGGGGGTCTAGGGTTTTGTTTTTTCTAAGTTTGATGGAGGTCTAGGGAGGAAACTAAAAAAATATATGAATAAATTAATTAATCGACCAAACAAACGGCCAGTCTCCCCTTAAGGGGACAGTCAGTGGTTATTTGTTGGGGGTCTATTTATTTATATATTAATATATGTTTTAGTTTCCTCCCTCCATCAAACTTTAAAAAACATACATTAGATCCCCCTCCAAGATTAATTTGTACATTTTTCGGTAGGAAAATGTCACGGCCGAAGGCCGGCTCTTCCACAATTACAGGCTCGCTATCGCTCGCTAGGAAAAAAATCGACACCTAAAGGATACGAAAGGTCTTAAGATTGACAAAGAAATGGGGCGTAAGATCTTAAAATAGACAAACTAACGGGACAAACGTCTTAAAATATCAAAACTAATGGTGCTAAGCATGAGGAAGAAAGGGGACCAGGAAAACGGCCCATCTCCCCTTAACTTGTCCTATCCGCACATATCTTACCACAGCTTAACCTAATATCATTGACTACCCTAGTAATTTAACCTAAACGGGACACTATTCTACTGAAAAATGTACGAATATATCTAGAAGGGGGAACTTGGGAATGTTTTTTGTTTTTAAAGTTTGATGGAGGTCTAAGGAGGAAGCTAGAGAACTAATAAGAAAATTAAAAACATCGACCCAAAAATACACCATCTCCCCTTAACTCAGCCTAAACAATACATCGGCTTTAATTAACCGAGCGCTAAAACAATATAAGATGAAAATATAAAATAAAAAAGATATAAAACAATAAAATACAAAGCCGTTAAGGGGATATGGGCCGGTTTTGTGGACCATTTTCTCCCTCGTGTTTAGCCCCATTAGTTTTTAGATGTTAAGATGTTTTTCCCATTAGTTAGTCGATTTTAAGACCTTTCGCCCCATTTCTTCGTCAATATTTAGACCTTTCGTGCTATTTAGGTGTCGATTTTTTCCCTGGCGAACGATAGTGAGCCTGTAATGTTGGAAGAACCGGCCTTAGGCCGGGAAATTTTTCTACCGAAAAATGTACAAATTAATCTAGAAGGGAGATCTAATGGATGTTTTTTTTTTAATTTGATGGAGGTCTAGGGAGGAAACTAGAGATTGTATGAATAACTGAATAAATATACCAAAAACCAGCCTCTCTCCCCTTAAAATACAAAGCGAGAGTTCTGTGCCAGCGCCAAGTTGTTTTCGTGTGCGTCTATTTTCAAATAGTTTTTTTAAGATATATATTTTTTGAGTGTGAATTTGTTTTGTTTACCCTGTCATTGGCGTAGTTCAATTTCCTTTTATATTTCCCGTGGTGATTTTTTTCAACCTTTCATATTCTAGGTAATATGCAATTCTTCTAGTAAGTAGACCCAATTTTACAGTAGTTCATTGAGGCAGACTTCAAGAATTCTTTCCTACACTACAATTTGTATAGGATTAAAAACAACACGTAAAGGTTAATATTAAAGTGTCCATAATCATTCACCCCTTAATGATACATTTGTTGTATTGGTAGTGATAAACTTATCTAATACAAGGAAAGAAGTTCATATAGAATATTCAAGGGTTAAATCACTATCAATAAACCCATCGTGATAATATATATATTGTGTTTATATACCCACGATATCTTACTACTGTGTATATTGTATATATATATATATAACCTGGAAAATTAACACTTGGTCAATTTGAGATGGACAACTCTATTTCGATCTAATTGGGAGACTGTATCATGTAGTGTGTCAGAATAACATCTTTCAGTTACAATATCAAAGACAAGAAATGTATTATACACATTAGGCTACTCTCAGTCAATCAGCTCGAAGTAGTTTCTAGTTCAGTGAGACCAAAGTACACATTAGTTAGGTTAAAAAAATAGACTTATCTATCGTTAGCGTTTTCCTATTCCTCTCTTTCTTCTCTAATTCCTCTTTCTCCTCTTCCTTACCTTCCCTCCTCTTTCTCCTCCTACTCCCATCCTCCTCCTCTTCACCCGTCCTCCTCCTCTTCACCGTCCTCCTCCTCTTCACCTATCCTCCTCCTCTTCACCGTCCTCCTCCTCTTCACCTATCCTCCTTCCTCCTCCACATTCTTTTCCTCCTTCCCCCTCCTTTTCCTCTTCCTCCGTCCTCCTACTCTTTCTCCTCCCTCTTCCTTCTACTCTTCCCCTACTACCTCCCCCTCCCTCCTCCATATCTCTCTCTCCTTCCCCGCCCCCCGTCTTCCTCTTCAGTTAACTCTATTGTCAGTTCTTTCTCTGACTTTTACTGTAACTCAGTCTCTCTCTCTCTCTCTTTCTCTCTCTCTCTCTCTCTCTCTCTCTCTCTCTCTCTCTCTCTCTCTCTCTCTCTCTCTCTCTCTCTCTCTCTCTCTCTCTCTCTCTCTCACCTATTTTTATTTTCATTTGAGAACTATTTTTATAATTTTGTTTATCTGATTTTTCGAGAGAGGATTAGCTGTATATACAGTATATACCGGTATATAATATTAAGTATATCTCACACATACACTTGCGGTACTAAATGTTTGTATACTACCAGCCGGGCTCGAACCACCGACAGTCTGGACTAGAATCCATGCTTTTAATCAAATATATATATATATATATGTGTGTGTGTGTGTGTGTGTGTGTGTCATGAAGCAAATCTTGTGAAATACGGAGGTTCAAAGGATGCACACTTTCTTTCAAACATACTGTACATACATCCATACACACACATGCACTCATGCACACACATCTCTCTCACATACACACACACTCGTACATACACAGATCTCTCTTTCTCACACACACTCGCATAGAAACATCACACACACACACACTCACTCACTCTCACTGTGTCAATCTCACTCTCTCCCTATCTCTATCACTCTTTCACACACACACACACACGCACACACACTGAAACACACACATACACGTACCCCCCCCCCCCCCCCACACACACACACACTGAAACACACACATACACGTACCTCCCCCCCCACACACACACACTGAAACACACACATACACGTACCCCCCCCCGCCCCACACACACATACACCCTCCGTTGCATAGGGCAAGTGACCAATTTGATCATGCGAGGGATCAACGTAATATAAACCCATGGGCACGCTAATTTGCACCATCTTGAAAACACTTGCGACCCATAAAAGATTAAAAATTATATTACTGTAAAGATTGCCTAAATATAAAACACGCACAAATAAAAAGAAGTAACAAAAACTTCCCTAATCAACAATAAAAAACTGCGCCGTAACAAAACCCAGTGCAAGCTACTGAGAAAAATAAAAAATAAAAAATAAAAATAAAAATAAAAATATAATAAAAGCAACGAAGAAAAACGTACTAGAAAACAAAGAAGAGCTTAATATAGGCACGTTGCTGTCTCTTTCTTTCTTTGTTCATCGGAGCTACGGTTTTGTGGAGTTAAACAATAGGGGAGCAAGTACAAAAGTTTTCCTTGTGTTTAGTTCAATGTGTGTGTTTGTGTACGTGTGTGTGTTTGTGTACGTGTGTGTGTTTGTGTACGTGTGTGTGTGTTTGTGTACGTGTTCGTTTGTGTGTTTCTGTGATTTTGTCTATGTGTTTAATGTATGTGTGTGTGTGGACTTAAGTACATGTATTTGTGTGTGTGTGTGTTTGTATGTGGACGTATGTATACGAGTGTGTGTGTGTGTGTGAGAGAGAGAGAGTGTGAGAGTTAGTTAACCCTCTCGGACATATGATGCGATTTTAAGCCTATTGGGGATACTTTAAAGCCTTTCACCATCAGGGGTATTTAGAAACCTTTAGTTTAGTTACTTCAACCTCTGCAGTTGTCTTTGAGTTAGCTGTGGGCAGAAAGCTAATATTGGAGAGGTAATTAAAAGAGTGAGAGAACTCTATTTCTTATTGCTAATCTGGCAACCTCTGCGTCATAAATGCGTGAAAGGGTTATAATGCCAAATAATTATAAAGAAACTTAGCCTTAAGGAGGGATGGTTCACTTTTTGGTCGATTTTTTCCTCTATTCATTATTTTTCTAGTTTCCTCCCTAGACCTCCATCAAACTTAAATAAACATCCATTAGAACCCCCTTGTAGATTGATTTGTACATTTAATGATAGAAACATTTCCCGGCCGAAGGCCGGTTCTTCCAAAATTACAGGCTCACTATCGTTCGCCAGGAAACAAATCGACACCTAAATAGCACGAAAGGTCTTAATATTGACAAAGAAATGGGGCGAAAGGTCTTGCAATCGACAAACTAATGGGCAAACATCTTTAAAATCTGAAAACTAATGTGGTTAAACATGAGGGAGAAGAGGGTCTAGAATAACAACCCATCTCCCCTTAACTTGCAATAACATGAACAATTTAGCACAATTCCTGAGTGGCGGTGGCCAAAATTATTCTAAATTACGTAACATATTCCAAAAATGGCCGGATTATCGTACACTGTTAATAATCAAGGGTGTCCAAATGGTATAGAAAACGATATAGGCTATAACATCATTGGGTATATTGATCATGATTTACCTTTCTGTCCCTGTATTAGATTTTTTTTTTTTTTTTTTTTCTATATTCCAACTTACTTCCTCTCGGGCATAGGCTGAGAGCCTTACCATTCACCGCTTTACAATGAACAGTGAAGCCCGTGAGGTCTTGTTCCAGTCTAGGGAGTGAGACATGTGAAGCACGTAGAGTACAACGAGCACCTGCCATCTTGCCTTCACATGAGGCACGGTGCTCACTCATGGCCCGAAACGACCCCATCTCTGAAGCCACCTCGTTCCCGTGCTTCACTGTCTCACCCCCTACACTCGGACTCTCACACTTACACACACACAATGCCACCTGTTGAGCAGATAACTCACCACTTAGATGCCATGGGTTTATTACCACCAATATACCTTTAGATGGGTAGATTATCATGGACACTTTAATTACTCTTCACATATCCATTATTGTTGGCAGGGTATGTTACCGGGTGGATGGGACTCGTAAGCCTTGGTCGGCAACCCATCTATGGGAGACAACCTTATAAAAATCCGGGTGGATGGGACTCGTCAGCATTGGTCGGCAACCTGTCTAGGGGAGTAAACCTGATACAAATCCGTACTGCTTATCTAAGTGTAAGGCAGGTTAGTGGATGGACTAGCCGAACACCACTGTAGAAAAATAGTGCTAACAAGATACATAGAGGGCCTAGGAGTTGGACAGATCCTAAATTGAGTGGTAAGTCCTTCAGTAAACTGGCTCGGGTTGTCCCTCTTACAGGGAATATGTCTGCTTGGGGGCCTTCTGTGTATGGCCACCCTCATTAAGGGGAGTAAGGCGTCCGGCAATAGATAGATAGATAGTATGTCTCCTTGATCCAACACCAACGGTCCAATAACTCTATTTGACCGGAGGGGGACCATGTTGGTCATTCCCTGTTTCAATCCATTAATTTTGAGATTATATAACTTTTCACCCTATTATTTTGGCGATAATAAGACGATTCACCCCATTCCAGGTGTTGATTTTATCTGCACGAGTGATAGCGACCCGTAACTTACAAGAATCAGCGTTGGGCCAAGAGTCGGACCTTTATTTATCGAAATATGTACAAATTTGGCTTAAATGGGATCTGGGTGGGCAATATTTAGTTTGAAGCAAGTCTGGTAAGGCGTTTTTGTTATCCTAAGGGACAAACTAAAATACATTGCTCGAAAATGGGACAAGCAAGCGAAATCCTCAAAAAACAATTACATATAATACCATAATAATCTAATTTATCAATTTCACTCCCAACACCAAACACCTCCCAATGAAATTAATGAAAGCATGTGATCCTCCCGGAATTCGAACCTGGGTTACCACATACAGATCTTAAACACTCTAACCATTACACCAATAAGACAGTTAAAGGTCAAGTACATGACTACGATTATATATCCATTTGTCGAATACTGGATATCAATCTAATCATGTACTCAGACCCAACTGCACACTGAATAGCGTAATATTCAAGTGATAGAAAATAACATTGTATGGGGCACAGTTCTCTAAGGACCGACCTTGCTATGAATTTTTCCTGAACCTTTAGGAATAATCTATTTATTTAATGGCTTAACCCAAAACACATCAGATTAGATAGTGTTAATACTGACCAATCATTTCTGGGGGGTTTTCTGCTTCAGTGCACTGCTAGGACAAATTTAGGACACTGCTAGTTTGCTGAAGGAAAACCTATATCCTTTCCTAAATCAGCTAATTCTTTCAGCATGTCTTTTTATATTTGATTGTTTTCCCCAACAGTGAATAGTCTGATTTTGGGGTTTGCTTGGCCGATTTGCATCACCTTGCACTCATAAAGTTTGTGGCATCTGGCATGTCTCAGATCATTTGTACAGTCAGTGTAGATACATGCTGAGAGAGAGAGAGAGTTCAAATTCATATTCAAATAATGTTATTTCCACTAGTAAGTGTTTATTCTTTACAGCTTCAATTAACCTATTTATTTGTTAACATAAAATATTACAAAGTCAAAGGTAAGATACATAGCACAAACCAATACAGTTGTGTCAGAGAGAGAGAGAGAGAGCAGTCACGGGGCAAGGAAACTCGAAAAACAAGAGAGGGGGTAAGAAGCTTGAAAGGGGGGAGGGGGGAGGGGTCAGCCATTGTGTGTGAAAAAATGTGCCACTGTGCCATTGAAGACATTCACTCACTCTGTTTCACTCACTCTCTCTCTCTCTCTGTCAAATAACATAAACTTAATAAAAATACCACAAATAGTGAACACATTATGAACTTGTACACAGAAAGTACCGGTACTGTAGGAAGAGAGTAAAATAATTACTTTGGGGAGTGATATAGAACTATGAAATATTTATTGCTGAAGAGAGTACAAATAATCCTAATCAGTTCTACAGATACGTTAATTAACAGTCATATATTAATTAAAGTGTAGTTGGACCGTTAATAAACAATGGCCAGACGAGAAAAGCCAATTATGATGGATAAGAAGAGCCCTATTAACGGACCCTATGGTCAAAAAATTAAGTCTATCCAGGTGTCCAAATGCATGTACCCCATACCCCTTATCTCTTACCCCTAGCTTAAGACAGGAATTAAGAGACATCAAATTTGTTAGATATATACGATAATTTTATCAAGTCAGTATTCAATGCGCAAAATAAATATATCCCCAAAAGAAAATTTAGATCAGCACAGAACCAACCCAAATGGATGAATAATAGACTATTAGACCTTCTCGGAAAAAAGATAGGAATATATAGAAAAATTAAAAAAGGCGAAATTCACCTACTTGCTTACTATCACAATTTATCAAGACAGGTCAAAAAGGATATTAGGAAAGAGAAAAGAAATTATGAAATCAAGGTTGCAAATGACAAAAAATAATCCTAAAGCTTTTTACCAACTATATAAATCCAAGGTTAGAGATGTAATTGGTCCCCTTAAAACTTCGATAGGAGAAATTACAGAAAATTATTTAGAAATGTGCAGTACATTAAATAATAAATTTCTTTCCGTTTTCACAAATGATAATTTGTCACAGTTTCCAGAAGTCCGTAAGGTATATAGCGATAGTATAGAAAATAGCTTAAGTGCGGTTACTATAAGTAGAAATGATGTGCTTAAGGAAATTGACAGACTGAAACCTCAGAAATCGCCTGGTCCGGATGAGGTATAAGAACATAAGAACATAAGAAAATGGGAGTCTGCAGAAAGCCGATTGGCCTAAGCAAGGCAGATCCCTGTCCCACACAACCCCAATTACAAACCCCAATTATAGGCTCAACACTCTAATACCCTGAGGATCATCTTACCAAAACGGTTAGAGATTAACGCAGGATTACGGGGGTCTGCAGAGCGCTGATTGGCCCAACCCTGCTGATCCCCCTTCACACCCAACCCTTCTCGTCCATATGCTTATCCAATTTTATCTTAAAGCTCCCTATCGTTTTTAATCCCACTATAGCACTTGGTAGTCCATTCCACCCATCTACAACTCTGTTACCAAACCAATATTTGCCTATATCTTTTCTGAAACGAAATTTATCTAATTTGAAACCATTGGTACGAGTTGTTCTTTCGCTATCACTGAGCTTTAGTACATTTGTCATGTCCCCTTTGTTAATCCCACTAACCCACTTGAACACCTCTATCATATCCCCTCTAACTCTGCGTCTCTCTAACGAATGTAAGCCTAATTTCTTCAACCTTTCTTTATACGGAATATTTCTAATATTATGGATCATTTTTGTCATTCTACGTTGTACTCTCTCCAATGAATCTATGTCCATTCTGTAATAAGGACACCAAAATTGAACAGCATAATCCATATGGGGTCTCACTAATGACAAGTAAAGTTTTAAGATAACATCAGCAGTTCTGTTACTCACACTCCTTGAGATGAACCCGAGAATCCTGTTTGCCTTGTTTCGAACGCTTATACACTGTTGTCTAGGCTTCAAATCATTGCTAACAAACACACCTAGATCTTTCTCACAATTCGAGTTTTCTAATTCCACATTAGCTAGTTTATATTTAACATTTGTATGCATCTTCCCTATCTTTAATACCTTGCATTTGTCAATGTTAAACTTCATCTGCCAATTTACTGACCATTCGTGTAAGGTATCTAGATCCCTTTGGAGGCACTCTATATCTCTATCTGAATCAATTGTTCTCCCCATTTTGGTATCGTCTGCAAATTTACTTATCCTACTAGTTATACCTAAATCAAGGTCATTTATGTATATAACAAACAACAGAGGACCTAATACAGATCCCTGGGGAACACCACTTTTGACTGCTCCCCATTCTGACTTCGTACCATTTATGCTGACTCTCTGCTTCCTACCAATTAGCCATGACCTAATCCATCCCAACAACGCCCCACCTATTCCATGCGCCTCAACCTTTCTCATCAATCTCTCATGGGGGACTCTGTCGAAAGCTTTACTGAAATCTAAATATATTATATCATATGACTTGTCATTATCTACTGCTTCATATACCTCTGAGAAAAAACTAAGCAAATTAGTAAGGCAAGAACGTCCCTGAGTGAATCCATGCTGAGAAGAATTTATTAAATTAAATGTATCTAAGTGGTTTCTAATTTTACTAGCAATAATTGACTCTAGTAGCTTTCCTATGATTGATGTAAGACTAATGGGACGGTAATTGGATGCTATTGATTTGTCACCTTTTTTGAAGATCGGAACTACGTTTGCAAGCTTCCAAGCTTCTGGAACTATACCTGTCTCCAATGACTTGTTAAATAAAAATGTTAATGGGTAACTTAACTCATCCCTACATTCTTTTAATACTCTAGCATATACCTCATCAGGACCAGGCGATTTATGAGGTTTCAGTCTGTCAATTTCCTTAAGCACATCATTTCTACTTATAGTAACCGTACTTAACCTATTTTCTATACTATCGCTATATACCTTACGGACTTCTGGAAACTGTGCCAAATTTTCATTTGTGAAAACGGAAAGAAATTGACTATTTAATGTACTGCACATTTCTAAATCATTTTCTGTCATTTCTCCTATCGAAGTTTTAAGGGGACCAATTACATCTCTAACCTTGGATTTATATAGTTGGTAAAAAGCTTTAGGATTATTTTTTGAGTCATTGGCAACCTTAATTTCATAATTTCTTTTTGCTTTCCTAATATCCTTTTTTACCTGTCTTGATAGATTCTGATAGTAAGCAAGTAGGTGAATTTCGCCTTTTCTAATTTTTCTATATATTCCTCTCTTTTGTCCTAGAAGATCTAATAGTCTATTATTCATCCATTTGGGTTGGTTCTGTGTTGATCTAAATTTTCTTTTGGGGATGTATTTATTTTGTGCATTGAATACTGACTTGATAAAATTATCGTATGTATCTACCAAGGTTGACGTCTCTTCCTGACTTAAGATGACAGGTGCCTGAGACGGGGTACACTCATTTGGACATCTGGATCGACTTCATTTTTTGACCATAGGGTCCGCTAATAGGGCTCTTCTTAACCCACCATAATTGGCTTTTCTAAAGTCAGGTATTAATGTTGTATTCTCTCTGGTATTACCTTTCCATTGTATATTAAAATACACAGAATTGTGGTCACTATTTCCTAGGTGGTCCCCTATCTCTACATTATTTACCATATGTTCATTGTTACTGAAAACTAAATCGAGAATATTATTACCTCTAGTCGGCGTATCTATGAATTGAAATAAAAAACTATCTTGTACTACCTCTATAAACTCCTCAGAATCAGAGTCTCCTATTTGATGCTGCCAATCTATATTCGGAAAATAAAAATCCCCCATAATGCACACATTGCTAAACCTTGATGCCATTTTTATTTCCTCCCATAATGACGTTCCGTCATTTCTACTCATATTTGGCGGTCTATACATAACTCCAATAACTATGGTCTCACTACCTTCGTTAACCTCTACCCAAACACTTTCATTATCGTTATTTAGTCTAATACCTGATTTAATACAGCTTTTTAATGTACTCCTGACAAACACTGCTATACCGCCACCCCTCTTACTTGTTCGGTCATATTTAAACAAACTATATCCTGGTATATCAAACTCTGCTAAAAAATGCCTGGTTTCTGTCTTAATCCACGTTTCAGTTAGCGCTATTATGTCTATATTTTCTTTGCTAACAAGGGCTCTAAGTTCGTTCATTTTGTTACATAGACTCCTACAGTTTGTGTAATATACTCTCAATTTACTTCTTTTCTTTATACCTAATTTACCTTTGTTTTTAGCGACATTTCCATCTTCCGTTGCACCATCACTACTATCATTTGCATTATAGTCATCATTTTTAGCATGAGACTAAATATCCTTATCGCTTTCGCCTGACGCTAAAATTGTTCCATTTAATCTCTCATTTACACTCTCAATATTTCTGTTCAAAACCCCACAACCACCCTATCTAAAGAACTAGCTAATGTAGAAACCCCTAACCGTGAAAGATGAACCCCATCCCTTGCGTACATCCCATCTCTCCCATAGAAACTATCCCAGTTATCAATGAATGATATTGCTTTTTCTTTGCAATATTTTTCCAAACGGCAATTGACACCAATCGCCCTGGATGTCCATTCCTTGGGAACTCCTCTTCTGGGTAGGATACAATGTACTACAGGGATCCCTCCCTTCATCCTAACTTTATCTAACACATCCCGATACTGCTGCAGCAGTTCCTCACTTCTACCCTTACCAACATCGTTACTCCCGGCACTGAGACAGATAATGGGGTTATCTCCACTATCTTCCAAGATGTGGTCCATCTTCTCTAAAACCCTCCCAACTCCATGGCCAGGCAGACACACAACCTTCCTAAGTTTAGTGCGGGTAGCCCTAACTAAATGTCTTACCATGGAGTCGCCCACAATCGACACAGACTTACCTTCTCGGGACACAGACTTACCTTTCCCTCGGGAGGATCCAGCAGCTGCAGTTGGAGAACCCCCGGTGGTGGCAGAAGCTCCCTTGGTGGTGGTGGTGGTGGGGGTAGTGGTGGTGGTAGGTAGCACAGCGTCAGAGGTTGGAGCTGAGTCGGCGGCAGGCACTTCGGTTATCCCTCCCTTATCCTGACTATCTTTTCCCTCACATTCGTCTCGCAAAGGAGAGAATGTATTTGTCACACTCATACCTATTCTACTATCCTGCTTCTTGAGTGTGACTTTCCCACCCGTATTTTTAACAACCTGCCATGAATACAATTTTTCATCAACTTCCTCCCTTTTCCCCTTACTTGACTTTATTTCCTCTTGGCTAAGCTGGAAAGCTAGATTTTCGTCTTTAATCAAATCCACTTTCCTCTGAAGTTTAACATTAACCTCCCTTAGAGCCAAGACCTCTTCCTTCACCACATGCTAGAGTATTAAAAGAATGCAGAGATGAGTTAAGTTACCCATTAACATTTCTATTTAACAAGTCATTAGAAACCGGTTTAGTTCCAGAAGCTTGGAATATTGCAAATGTAGTTCCGATCTTCAAAAAAGGTGATAAATCAATAGCATCCAATTACCGTCCCATTAGTCTCATATCAATAATAGGAAAGCTACTAGAGTCAATTATTGCTAGTAAAATTAGAAACCACTTAGAAACACTGAATTTAATCAATTCTTCTCAGCATGGATTCACTCAGGGACGTTCTTGCCTTACAAATTTGCTTAGTTTTTCTCAGAGGTGTATGATGCAGTAGATAATGACAAGTCATATGATATATATTTAGATTTCAGTAAAGCTTTCGACAGAGTCCCTCATGAGAGATTGATGAGAAAAGTTGAGGCGCATGGAATAGGTGGGTCGTTGTTGGGATGGATTAGGTCATGGCTAATGGTAGGAAGCAGAGAGTCAGCATATATGGTACTAAGTCAGAGTGGGGATCAGTCAAGAGTGGTGTCCCCAGGTATCTGTATTGGGTCCTCTGTTATTTATTATATACATAAATGACCTTGATTTAGGTATAACTAGTAGGATAAGTAAATTCGCAGACGATACCAAAATAGGGAGACCAATAGATTCAGATAGCGACATAGAGTGCCTCCAAAGGGATCTAGATACCTTACACGAATGGTCAGTAAAATGGTAGATGAATTTTAACATTGACAAATGCAAGGTATTAAAGATAGGGAAGACGAATACTAATAAGAACATAAGAACATAAGAAAATGGGAGTCTGCAAAAAGCCGATCGGCCCATACAAGGCAGATCCCTGTCACACACAACCCCAATTACAAGGCCCAATTATAGTCCCAACTCACTAATACCTTGAGTACTGACCCCACCAAAACGGTCAGAGATTAACACAAGATAATGGGGGTCTGCTGAGCGCCGATTGGCCCACACCTGGTAGATCCCCCTCACACTCAACCCATCTCGTCCATATGCCTATCTAATTTTATCTTAAAGCTCCCTATCGTTCTTGATCCCACTATATCACTTGGTAGCCTATTCCACCCATCTACAAATCTGTTACCAAACCAATATTTGCCTATATCTTTTCTGAAATTAAATTTATCTAATTTATAACCATTTGTTCGAGTTCTTTCGCTATCACTGAGCTTCAGTACATTTTTCATGTCTCCTTTATTTATCCCACTGAACCACTTGAACACTTCTATCATAATTATCCCCTCTAACTCTGCGTCTTTCTAACGAATGTAAGCCTAATTTGTTCAACCTTTCTTCATATGGTAGATTTCTAATATTATGAATAATTGTTGTCATTCTTCGCTGTACTCTCTCCAAGGAATCTATATCCATTCTGTAATAAGGACACTAAAATTGGACAGCATAATCCATATGAGGTCTTACTAATGACAAGTAAAGTTTCAAGATAACATCGGCAGTTCTGTTACTCACACTCCTTGAGATGAACCCTAGAATCCTGTTTGCCTTGTTACGTACGCTTATACACTGTTTTCTAGGTTTCAAATCGTTGCTAACAAACACACCCAAATCTTTCTCGCAGTCTGAGTTTTCTAATTCAGCATTAGCTAGTTTATATTTTGCATTAGTATTCGTCTTCCCTATCTTTAATACCTTGCATTTGTCAATGTTAAAATTCATCTGCCACTTTACTGACCATTCGTGTAAGGTATCTAGATCCATTTGGAGGCACTCTATGTCGCTATCTGAATCTATTGGTCTCCCTATTTTGGTATCGTCTGCGAATTTACTTTTCCTACTAGTTATACCTAAATCAAGGTCATTTATGTATATGATAAATAACAGAGGACCCAATACAGATTCCTGGGGGACACCACTCTTGACTGATCCCCACTCTGACTTAGTACCATTTATGCTGACTCTCTGCTTCCTACCAATTAGCCATGACCTAATCCATCCTAACAACGCCCCACCTATTCCATGCGCCTCAACCTTTCTCATCAATCTCTCATGAGGGACTCTGTCGAAAGCTTTACTGAAATCTAAATATATAATATCATATGATTTGTCATTATCTACTGCTTCATATACCTCTGAGAAAAAGCTAAGCAAATTTGTAAGGCAAGAACGTCCCTGAGTGAATCCATGCTGAGAAGAATTGATTAAGTTAAATGTTTCTAAGTGGTTTCTCATTTTCCTAGCAATAATTGACTCTAGTAGCTTTCCTATGATTGAAGTGAGACTAATGGGACGATAAAAGACTAATGCAAAATATAAACTAGCTAATGCTGAATTAGAAAACTCAGACTGCGAGAAAGATATGGGTGTGTTTGTTAGCAACGATTTGAAACCTAGGAAACAGTGTATAAGCGTACGTAACAAGGCAAACAGGATTCTAGGGTTCATCTCAAGGAGTGTGAGTAACAGAACTGCTGATGTTATCTTGAAACTTTACTTGTCATTAGTGAGACCTCATATGGATTATGCTGTCCAATTTTGGTGTCCTTATTACAGAATGGACATAGATTCGTTGGAGAGAGTACAGCGAAGAATGACAAAAAATATTCATAATATTAGAAATCTACCATATGAAGAAAGGTTGAACAAATTAGGCTTACATTCGTTAGAAGGACGCAGAGTTAGAGGGGATATGATAGAAGTGTTCAAGTGGGTTAGGGGGACAAATAAAGGAGACATGAAAAATGTACTGAAGCTCAGTGATAGCAAAAGAACTCGAACAAATGGTTTCAAATTAGATAAATTTCGTTTCAGAAAAGATATAGGCAAATATTGGTTTGGTAACAGAGTTGTAAATGGGTGGAATAGCCTACCGAGTGATATAGTGGGATCAAGAACGATAGGGAGCTTTAAGATAAAATTAGATAGGTATATGGACGAGATGGGTTGGGTGTGAGGGGGATCTACCAGGTGTGGGCCAATCGGCGCTCAGCAGACCCCGTAATCTTGTGTTAATCTCTGACCGTTTTGGTGGGATCAGTACTCAGGTATTAGTGAGTTGGGCCTATAATTGGGCCTAGTAATTGGGGTTGGGTGTGACAGGGATCTGCCTTGTATGGGCCGATCGGCTTTTTGCAGACTCCCATTTTCTTATGTTCTTATGTTCTTATGTAACAAATGACATAAATATTGGAAATATGCTCAACGAATATTTGTTGTCTTTGCTAAGAAAGATTATGACCCTAACATGGAGAATAACGAAACAGTACATGAAATAGGATATTATACCATGAGCATTACTGAAGTATTGTGCAAGTCTTCGTAGCGCAATGGATAAATGCACTGAATTTCGGTGTGAGCATCCTAGGTTCGAATCCCTGGACTGCCACATGTATTTGTTTATTTAATTAATTGAGTTTAGGAGTAAAGTCGGATGGTGGAGGGGACATAATAATATATTAACCCTGGGTCCGATTCTATAGAGAGAATGGAGAAAGTGGAAGAGGTGAGCAAAGTCTTTAAGGAAGAGATTTGTAGAACATATAAGAAGGTATGTGAGGTCAGGAGAAGGGGGAGAGAAGTGGCATTAACAGCATGGTGGACTGAGGAGGTGAGACATGCAGTTGAAGGAAAAAAGAAAGCATATAGAGACTGGTTGGGTAATAGAGGGAACACCGATTTGGAGAGACAGAAAGGGGAAAGGTATGTGGAAAAAAAAGTGGTGAAGAGAGTAGTGAGGGAAAGTAAGAGAAGAGTAGATGAGGAATTTGCAAGGAAAGGGAGTGTAAGAAAATGTTTTGGCTAGAGTGTGATGTCCCCATAGTTGTTCATTATATACTGTATATATATATATTTGTTTTCTTATATTCCAATTTACTCCCTCTCGGGCATAGGCTGAGAGGCTGAACATTCACCGCTGTACAATCAACAGTGAAGCCTGTGAGGTCTCGTTCCAGTCTAGGGGGTGAGACATGTGAAGCACGTAGAGTACAACGAGCACTTGCTATCTTGCCTTCGCATCAGGCACGGTGCTCACTAATGGCCCGAAGCGACCTCATCTCTGAAGCCACCTCGCTCCCGCGCTTCACTGTCTCATCCGCTACACTCGGATCCTCACTCTTACACACACACACATGTGGATGGAGTCATGAAATAAATAAAAGGAAGAGCGATGGATGTTGGTGTACCCCTCATAAGGGAAGGTAGTGAGTGGAAGTTGCCTGTGCTGCTGTTTGCTGGTCATACAGTTTTGATGAGTGGTAATTAGTGGGAATTGCAGGGTCTGGTAAATATGTATGGAACTGTGTGTGAGAAACGGAACCTGAAGGTCAAAGAGTGTGAGGTGAGGCTGAATGGTCAAATTATGGAGAATGTCGGCTAATTTAAGTATTTGGGCAGTATGATGAGTACATATGGGAGAATGAAGGATGAAACATGAGAAAGGTTACAACAGGCAACGAAGGTTGTAGAAACACTGAAAGCAATGACAAAGAATAGGGTAGTGAGTATGAAAGTAAAGGATTCATTGCATAATAGTTGTTGCTGGAGAGACGTAGCTCAAGAGTGAAAGGGGTGGCAATGAGTTACTTGGGAAGTGCATGTGGAGTTACATGGAGAGATAGACAGACGAATCAGGAAGTACAAAAGCATTGTTGTGTGGATGCGGATGTACTGGAGATAGTGAAAAGAACACCTTGAGATGGTTCAGTTATGTGGAACGTATGGGGAGCGAGAGAATGACTAAGAGAGTGTATGAGAGTGAGGTGAAAGGGGAGAGGGGAAGAGGCAGACTGAGAATGAGGTGGAAGGATGGAGTTGAGAGATATATGAGTAAAAGTGGTGTTGGATGAAAGGATGGGTGCCTGTTGACAGAGGACAGAGGTGCATGGAGGCTATTAATTCGTATCCACCCCTTCGGGGATCAGTTAGATAGATAGATAGAAAAAAGAACCGCAGCAGAATGAGAATATTTCTACTGAGGAATTCATAGTAAACAAAGAATTTGAAAAATATTGTATACTACTGATAAACTTTCAATGTATTTTCTGTTCGGGCTTTGTCTCAAGTCGGCCACCCCGAGCTATGGAGTATGTGCCTGAGTATATACTATACATACTGATACTTAACGTAACTTAGCAGGAGTTGTTTTGACTTTCCTAAATTACCCCAACCTCTTTGAAATGGATGTCTAGCCTCCTTTCGAATGTGTCAATCGTATTACATCGTACCACTTTCTCTGGCAATTTTTTCCACTCGTTAACCACACTGTAGGTGAAGAAATGCTTTGTGACATCGAGATTTACCCTCCTGCTTTTCAATTTCATTCCATTTCTGCGAGTGGATGAAATATTTATGATTTTGAACAGTCATTCAGCATCAATTTTGTCAAAGCCCTGCAATAGCTTGAAATACTCTATTATGACCTCGCAACCTCCTTATCTTTAGTGAAAACAATTACATTTTCTTTAATTTTTTCGTGATATGATTTATTACTCAGTGACGGTATGAACTTTGTCGCTCTACGCTGCGCACTGGTTGAGTTTCTCATAGCAATGTCCTTGTTCAGATAGAGACCAAAATTGCACACCCTATTCAAAATGGGGCAACATTATTCTTTTAACTAATGGTACTAATATGTTCTCATTTTCATATGTAATTTTTTTTAAATAAATCCCAATGCTCTATTGACCTTCTTCGCAGCTGCTACACATTGAGCTGAGGTCTTTAACGGGGGTGACCTGCTTTTTTTTTATCTCCTTGTATCTCTTTCTCTGGCTTGTGTCCACTCGGCCCCATTCAGCCTACTGTTTTAAGAAGTTTATCCCCAACCAGCATTGTATGAAGAAATCCGGCTTCGCCGGAGAATTTTTTCTATCGAAATGTATACCAATTTAGCCTGCTGTCAAAAACATTAAACAAAATATGCTGGGTCGCTACCGCTCGAGAGGAAAAAAAGCGACACCTGGATGGGGATAAACGTCTTAAAACAGTAAACTGAATGGGGCCGAATGGATACAAACCAGAGAGAGAGGGAGAGAGAAAGAAAAAAATATGAGGTGGACTCCCTTAAGTTTTCAGATATGAGAACCCCCAAGTCAAGTGTTTGAAAAAGGTATATAAGATCATTCAATATATTGATCGTGTTACCTTTAACATTCATGTTTATCAATGCCAAGAAATTAATGCAATACAAAACAATATGAATGGGTCGTTTTGGACTTTAAAACCCTGTAAACCTTACGAGAACTGAACGGGAGTACTGTTGTGACGTGTTAAGGGGGTTCACCGTTTTTTTTTTTTATCTTTCTCTCCTTTTCTCTCTTTCCCTGACTTTTATCCATTCGGCCCCATTCAGCCAACTGTTTTAAGATGTTTATCCCCATTCAGGTGTCGATTTCTTCCTGGCGAGCGATAGCGAGCCAGCATTGTATGGAGAAATCCGGCTTCGCCAGAGAAATTTTTCTATCGAAAAATGTACAAATTTAGCTTGCTGTCAATACAAAAATATATATATGCTGGCTCGCTGCCGCTCGCCAGGAAAATATTGACACCGGGATGGGGGTAAACGTCTTAAGACAGTAGGCTGAATGGGGCCGAATGGATAAAAGCCAAAGAGAAAAGGAGAGAAAGAGAAAAAAAGCGAGGTGGGCCCTATATGTCGGTGATCTCTATTATGGATAATGGTTATCAGTTGCAAAAATATCGATCATCGCCACATGATAGTCGGTGTCCTACTGGGTGCCCATATGACATTTATCACACACACATATCAAAACATTTACTGAGAATTCAAGAGTATTGATATCTATATATGTCATACTACTTATTATGATCCTATTAATTACAATCATTGAAGGATGTGCAGAAATATGGTACATACTAGCTTCAGATACATAGCTATTGATTCGTAACATATGAATAGAATACTAGCATATTAGCAAAAACAATAACATTAAACTACAGCTAGTACAGGAAATGGGGAAACAAATATAAGAAAACTGTATGTGGCATCAATATTATTGGGGTAACGGACCTAAACTGGCAAGTACTAGACACTTTGAGCTCAATTATATACTGTAGGTCTAACTCCGCATTTTCGTAACATTTATCCCCTTGTTTTATACAATACATTCCTTTGTCATTTATCATGGTTCTTTCATGTTCACTGTAGTTTGTCAAATTATTGCTTGTGTCTTTAATGACAGTCTAAAGTGATCACGGGCTAAACGTCCGTTCGGTATTCTTGTTTTTGTTTCTTTATTTCTTAACTCTGGCGACGTGTTTTCAGCTTGAAGGAGGGTCTGGGGACGTGTTATTAGCTTTAAGAGAATTTAAGGGATGCGCGCTTTCCCAGATATCTTTCAAACTAGACCCCTTCAAGCTAAATTTATACATTTGTATACATATAAATATCCCGACCCAAGGCCGATTTTTTCTAAGTTAGAGGCTCAGTATACCTTCAGCCCAGAACAAAAATGACACCTGAGTAAAGTGAACTATCTTGTTATTTCAACACCAGTGAGGAAGTGAAACGTCAAATTTGTTTCCATACTAATGTAGGGAAACGGAGAAGGTCCAAAAAAACCTTCCTCGGTTCAAAAAGGGTTAATGATGCTGATGACGATATTATTTACAGAAATATAAATGCATAATCCTGAGTGGTATTTTAAGCATAATGTTGGCCCACCAGTGTGATGTGAGGAGAGGAGAGTTAGTATACAACATTATACATCACATAAAATACTTTTCCCTCTCTCACTCACTCTGCTTTGGTACAAATTTAGCTTGATGTCAAAAACAAATATATATATATGATGGCTCGCTACCGCTCGCCAGGAAAATATTGACACCGAGATGGGGGTAAATGTCTTAAAACAGTAGGCTGAATGGGGCCGAATGGATAAAAGCCAAAGAGAGAAGGAGAGAAAGAGAACAATAACGAGGTGGATTCCCTTAAGAACGTGTGAGGCCCTCTATGTGGGTGATCTCAGTTATGGACAATGGTTGTTAGTTGCAAAAATAAGTATTATCACCACAAAATGATAAAACTACTGCTGGTGGCCCTTATCAAAATTAATCACATATCAAAACATTTACTGAGAATTCATGAGTACGGATATCTATATATTTCATACTACTTATTATGATTCTTTTAATCCCAATCATTGAAGGATATGCAGAAATATGGCATATACTAGCTTCAGATACATAGCAATTGATTCGTAATATATGAATAGAATACTAGTATATTAGCAATAACAATAACATTAATGCAACAGTTAGTACAGGACATACCGGAAAAAATAAAAGAAAACGGTATGTGATATCAGTAGTATGGGGTAACCGACCTAAACTGGCAGGTACTAGAAACTTTGAGCTCAAAGGTCTATTTCCGTGTTTTTGTAACATTGATCCCCTTGTTTTATACAACACATTCCTGTGCTCAATTTATCATAGTTCTTTCATGTTCACTGTAGTTTGTTAAATTATGTCTTTTGTCTTTAACCCGGCAAGCGCGATAGGCCTCACGGAAGGGTTCCTATAGGGAACGCGATAGGCCTCACGGAAGCAGGACCATAAAAAAAGCCTTCCATAAAAAAAAAGGGCCTATCAAAACAAAGGAATTTGTCTCTAGGTGAGATAATTCCCCTCCAGTACTCATCCATGTAAATCTCACCCACCCCCCTCCCCTCCTTCCCCACCTTATTCCCCCCTCCCTCCCCTCCTCAATTATCACCTATTTTTCCTCTTATTATCATCATTTATCGGTTATTTTTCTCTCCCGCGATAATGTAGCACAAGTGGGTTGCATAAAAGATCGTTATGCAACACCCAGACACCGGCACACACCGCCCCGCTCTTCTCAGTTGACTCCCAGACAGCGAGAGGGGAAGGCTGCCTGTCTCTCTCTCTCGCCTGAGATTATGACCGGGTGGCCAATATCTTCGTTTTTCACCACCCAAATGCTTTTCCCACTTATTTTAGCACTCTTGAAGGTTCATATATACATCATATATGTAAAATAAAAGCATACCGAAAACAAATAATGGTTTATATTGTAAATATAACGAATTCTGTCAGAATCCAGGGCTAGAAATGCACAAATAACTACCCTAGCACCTACGTCTATATCGCGCTTGTCAGGTTAATGACAGCCTAAAGTGATCACGGCCTAAACGTCCGTTAGGTACTCTTGTTTTTGTTTCTTTATTTCTTAACTCTTGCGACGTGTTATTAGCTTGAAGGAGGGACTGGGGACGTGTTATTAGCTTGAAGTTGTGTCTGGGGACGTGTTATTAGCTTGAAGGAGGGACTGGGGATGTGTTATTAGCTTGAAGATAATTTTTAAAACCAAGCGCTTTCCCAAATATCCTTCAAACTAGAATATGCCCACTCAGACCCCTTCAAGCTAAAATTATACATTTGTATACACATAAATATCCCGGCCCAAGGCCGATATATTCTAAGTTAGAGGCTCACTATACCTTCAGCACAGAAAATAAAATGAAACCTGAGTAGGGTGAAGTATCTTGTTATTTCTACATTATTGGGTGAAATGTCATTTTCTGTTTCCAAATTTATGGAGCAAACCAGATAAGGTCCAAAAATACCTCACTCGGCTCAAAAAGGGTTAATGATGCTGCTGATGATATATATTTACAGAAATATAAATACATAATCCTGAGTGGGCCTTAATTTAAGCAAAATGTTGGCCCACCAGTGTGATGTGAGGAGAGGAGAGTTAGTATACAACATTATACATCACATTATAATACTTTGCTATCTCTCACTCACTCTGCTTTGATACACTCACTTATGAAATATACAGTAAATCAATAAATATATACTGTATATACACACGCAGGGTACCTGCGTATCTGAAGAATAACTTTGTTAAAGCAAATGAAAGGAATGAACAAAGTACACGCCGCCTACACGGAACACGAAGCATTATTCTCTTATTACAATTATCCAAGGTCAACGTAGGCTACACTACCATATTCCTCTGCACTGCCATTACAGGCTGGAACAACTTACTAAACGTTGTACAAGTATAAGGTATAACACTTTACTCCTTCAAACGTAATTGAAAGGAGTACCTGAAACAAACAGCTACCGGCCTAAGGACCATCAAACTTACCGTATGTCTACTACTAAATATGACAAAGAACTGACGTGTTAAAACAACACAAAATTTACGCATAGTTATTAGCTTAGCTTAGCTTGTTTATAATTAGAATGTTAATATAGATATATATATTTACGATGTTTTCTCTCCTTCCACTTGTCCCCAGCTAACTTGGGATAATCCCAGAATTAAGGGACCCAATGGAAATACGCCTAACGGCCTTATTGGGCTATCCTTAATCGAAATTATGCAAAACTGGTACATAACATATTTATAAACATTAGGCTGTACCAACATTGTAATAACGAAAACTAAATAATAATTATCGTAATTATGTTATTGTTGTTGTTGTCGTTGTTGTTCTCTCCCTATAAAAGATAAGAGACTAGACCGGACATTGGAACTTGGTTTTCTATGAGACAGAAAACGCGGGTCCAAGAGTAGGAGGGATAACTATTGTAGAGTTACTGAAGACATTTGGCTCACAATTTGTCTAAATTAATTAGGGTTCTTGGCTTACTGTCGCTTAGATGACTTTCTTGTATCTGACCTTCGTAATTAGATTAGTTTTATTCGTAATTGTTCAGTCAAACACCTTCCGCTTCAGTGAATAAAAACCATTCTATGTTGTATTTTATGACATTTAGAACCTCATATATGTTAAAATTACACCGGAAATGTATATTTTACTAGATAGAACGTTTTTATCATCGATGCCTAGCTGTTTTATATATAGCCTATATTTGTTGTTCGTTATATTATATAGGTTAGTAGCTGTTAGGTAAAGGTTAGTAAATGTTAGGTAAGGGTTCGCAACTGTTAGGTAAAGGTTAGCAACTGTGTTAGGTAAAGGTTAGCAACTGTTAGGTAAAGGTTAGTAGGGTGTAATATTTCAGCCTACTAGGCTAGGTTAGTTAAGTCAAGGTGTCTAATAAGAATATTAAAACGGGCATGAGTTGTAAGGGGGTTGGTGGGGGGGAGGGGTCTTGAGAAAAGGCGCAGTTCTCTAGAAGTACCTAGGTTTATTTTGTCTTTCTCGTTCCTGGTATAACGAAAGAGAAAAACAAAACATAATTAGTTAATAATATATACAGTATATACACAGATATATATCATAACCACCAAGATGCCGGATAAGATAGTTTCAGTTTTATATGGATATTTACTGCTCCAACTTCTTAATAGCAACGTGCTCGTATGACGCCGGCCTTATGGCTATTATTAAGGGGAGACTGGCCGTTTTTCTGGACCCCCTTCTCCCTAATTTTTAGCCCCACTAGTTTTGAGATTATAAGACGTTCGGCTCATTAGCTTGGCGATTTTAACACTTTTCACCCCATTTTGTTGTCAATTTTAAGACCTTTCGTGCCATTTAGGTGTCGATTTTTTCCTGGCGAGCTATAGCGAGCCTGCAATTTTAAGAGGAATCGGCCTTCGGCCACGAAATTTTTCTACCGAAAAATTTACAAATTTATCTTGCTTGATGGAGGTCTAGGGAGGAAACTAAAAAAAAATATATGAATAAATTAATTAATAGCCCAAAACAAACAGCCAGTCTCCCCTTAATCCCTGTTACACGATGACAGTCAAAATAAAACTAATCTAATTACGAAGGTCAGATACAAGAAAGTCGTCTAAGCGACAGTAAACCAAGAACCCAAAATGAAATAAGACAAATTGTGAACGAAATGTCTTAAGTAACTCTACAATAGTTATCCCTCCTCCTCTTGGACCCGCGTTTTCTGTCTCATAGAAAACCAAGTTCCGATGTCCGGCCTCTTATCTTTTATAGGGAGAGAACAACAACGACAACAACAATAATAATATAATAATAATGATAATGTGTATTTAGTTTTCGTTATTACAATGTTGGTACAGCCTAATGTTTTTAAATATGTTATGTACCAGCTTTGCATAATTTCGACCAAGGATGTATAAGCATAAGCAGGATAGTCCAATAAGGCCGTTATAGGCGTGTTTCCATTGGTTCCCTTAAATTGTGGGGTTATCCCTTGTTAATTTTGGGGACAAATGGGAGGAGAAAAATAAGTGTAAATATATTATGTTTGTTATATACAATATTTACTTAATGTAATATATTGTTTCTTAGGGGACAAATTAAGATAACTTACATTGTAAACATAAACATATACAACGCTAAGTAGGCTAATTAACTATACGTAATTAGCCAATATTTTGTTTTAACACAGTGCTTTGTCATATTTAGTAGTACATATACTGTAAGTTTGATGGTCCTGAGCCCGGTAGCCGTTTGTTTCAGGTCCTCCTTACACTTCCGTTTGAAGGAGTAAAGGGTTATACTTTATACTTGTACAACTTTTGGTAAGATGTTCCAGCCTTCGATGGTAGTGAAGAGGAATATTAATAAGATAAAATAATAATAATAATAATAATAGTTATGTTAGTGTAGCCTACGTTGACCATGGATGCTTGCAATAAGAGAATTATGTTCCGTGTTCCGTGTTCCGTGTTCCGTGTACTTTGTTCTTTCCTTCCATTTGCTTTAAGGGAGCCCACCTCACTTTTTTGTTCTCCCCTTCTCGCTTTGGCTTGTATCCATTCCGCCCCATTCAGCCTACTGTTTTAAGACGTTTACCCCCATTCAGGAGTCAATATTTTCCTGGCGAGCGGTAGCGAGCCAGCATATATATACTGTACATTTGTTTTGACAGCAAGATAAATTTGTACATTTTTCGATAGAAAAATTTCTCCGGCGAAGCCGGATTTATCCATACAATGCTGGCTCGATATCACTCGCCAGGAAGAAATCGACACCTAGATGGGGATAAACGTCTGAAAACAGTTGGCTGAATGGGGCCGAATGGATACAAGCCAGGGAAAGAGAGAAAAGGAGAGAAAGATATAAAAATGCCGGTGACCCCCCTTAACAAAGTTATTCTTCAGATACTCAGAAGCCTTATCATAAAAGATCTTGAATTGGCATTAAGGGGGTAGGATGTATTTTTTTGGTCTATATATAATTTAATTTATATATTAATTGTTTCCTCGCTAGACCTCCATTAAACTTAATAAAATTTTACATTTTTCGGTAGATAAATTCCTCCCAAGATTATAGGCTCGCCAGGAAAAAAATCGACACCTCATATGGCATAAAAGGTCCTACTATTGACAAAGAAATGTGGCGAGAGATCTTAAAATCGACACCTCATATGGCATAAAAGGGCCTACTATTGACAAAGAAATGTGGCGAGAGATCTTAAAATCGACACCTCATATGGCATAAAAGGTCCTACTATTGACAAAGAAATGTGGCGAGAGATCTTAAAATCGAGAAACCAATAGAACAAATGTCTTAAAATCTCAAAACTAATGAGGCTAAACATGAGGGTGAAGGGGGTCCAGAAAAATCACCTACCTCGATCCCTCTTAAGGGGGGTCACCTGCTTTTTTGATCTTTCCTTTTCTCTCTTTATCTGGCTTGTATCCATTCGGCCTCATTCAGCCAACTGCTTTACGACGTTTATCCCCATCCAGGTGTCGATTTCTACCTGGCGAGCGATAGCGAGCCAGCATTGTAGGGTGTAATCCGGCTTCGCCGGAGAAATTTTTCTATCGAAAAATTTACAAATTTAGCTTCCTGTCAAAACAAAAATATATATATACTGGCTCGCTACCGCTCGCCAGGAAAATATTGACACCTGGATGGGGCTAAGCCTCTTAAAACAGTATGAATGGGGCCGAATGGATACAAGCCAAAGAGAGAGCTGTCATTCACTTAAGGACATTAAAGACAAAAACAATATTTTTACAAACTACCGTGAACATGACAGAACTATGATAAATTAAACAAAGGAATGTGTTGTATAAAACAAGGGGATAAATGTTACGAACACACGGAATTAGACCTAAAATTGAGCTCAGTTTCTAATACCTGCCAGTTTAGGTTCGTTACCCCAATAATACTGATATCACATACCGTTTTCTTTTATTCTTCCCATATCCTGCACTTACTGTTTCGTTAATGTTATTGTTATTGTTAATATACTAGTATTCTAGTCATATATTGCGAGTCTATAGCAATGTATATGAAGCTATTATATACGATATTTTTGCATATCTTTCAATGATTGCGATTACAAGAATCATAACAAGTAGTATGAAATATACAGATATCGGTAAATGTTTTGATATGTGTGATTAATTTCATAAGGGCCGCCATCAGGACATTGACGTCCCTGTGACGATTATTGTTATTTTTGCAACTGATAAACATTGTCCATAACAGAGATCACCAACATTGTCCATAACAGAGATCACCAACATTGTCCATAACAGAGATCACCAACATTGTCCATAACAGAGATCACCAACATTGTCCATAACAGAGATCACCAACATTGTCCATAACAGAGATCACCAACATTGTCCATAACAGAGATCACCAACATTGTCCATAACAGAGATCACCAACATTGTCCATAACAGAGATCACCAACATTGTCCATAACAGAGATCACCAACATTGTCCATAACAGAGATCACCAACATTGTCCATAACAGAGATCACCAACATTGTCCATAACAGAGATCACCAACATTGTCCATAACAGAGATCACCAACATTGTCCATAACAGAGATCACCAACATTGTCCATAACAGAGATCACCAACATTGTCCATAACAGAGATCACCAACATTGTCCATAACAGAGATCACCAACATTGTCCATAACAGAGATCACCAACATTGTCCATAACAGAGATCACCAACATTGTCCATAACAGAGATCACCAACATTGTCCATAACAGAGATCACCAACATAGAGATTATAGATATAGAGATTCATAGATACGCCGACTAGAGGTATTAATATTCTTGATTTAGTTTTCAGTAACAATGAACATATGATAAATAATGTAGAGATTGGTGACCACCTAGGAAATAGCGATCATAAATCTATTTATTTTAATATACAATGGACAGGGAATGCTAAAGAGAATACGACACTTATCCCAGATTTCAGAAAAGCCGATTATGGTGGGCTAAGAAGAGACTTAAGGGTGGACCCTATTGTTAAGCGATTAAGTCAGGATATGCCAGAGTTAAACTTGCCACCTACATATAACCAGTTTATTGCTTCACTCCACAATGCTCAAAATAAATATATCCCTAAAAGAAGATTTAGATCGACGCAGAACCAACCAAAATGGATGACTAATAAGCTAATAGATCTTATAGGAAAAAAGAAAGGAATATATCGAAAAATAAAGAAAGGTGAAAATCATTTACATATATACTATCAGACTCTATCAAGACAGGTCAAAAAGGAAATCAGGAAAGCAAAAAGAAATTATGAAATAAGGATAGCCAGCGACTCAAAAAATAACCCTAAAGCTTTTTACCAACTATATAAATCTAAAGTTAGAGATGTAATAGGCCCCCTAAAAACTTCAATAGGAGAAATAACAGAAAATGATTTAGAAATGTGCAGTACATTAAATAGTCAGTTTCTTTCCGTTTTCACTAATGAAAATTTGGCACAGATTCCAGAAGTCAATATGGTATATAGTGATAGTATAGAAAATATGTTAAGTACAGTTAGTATAAGTAGAAATGATGTGCTTAAGGAAATTGACAGACTGAAACCTCAAAAATCGCCTGGTCCTGACGAGGTATATGCTAGAGTATTAAAAGAATGCAGAGATGAGTTAAGTAGTCCATTAGCATTTATATTTAACAAGTCATTAGAAACAGGTTTAGTTCCAGAAGCTTGGAAGCTTGCAAATGTAGTTCCGATCTTCAAAAAAGGTGATAAATCGATAGCATCCAATTACCGTCCCATTAGTCTCACATCAATCATAGGAAAGTTGCTAGAGTCTATTATTGCTAGGAAAATTAGAAGCCACTTAGTAAAATTTAACTTAATAAATTCTTCTCAGCATGGATTCACTCAGGGACGTTCGTGCCTTACTAATTTGCTTAGCTTTTTCTCAGAGGTATATGAAGCAGTAGATAGTGACAAGTCATATGATATTATATATTTAGATTTCAGTAAAGCTTTCGACAGAGTCCCTCATGAGAGATTGATGAGAAAGGTTGAGGCACATGGAATAGGAGGGTCGTTGTTGGGATGGATTAGGTCATGGCTAATTGCTAGGAAACAGAGAGTCAGCATAAATGGTACCAAGTCAGAGTGGGGAGCAGTCAAAAGTGGTGTCCCCCAGGGATCGGTATTAGGTCCCCTGTTGTTTCTTATATACATAAATGACCTAGATTTAGGTATAACTAGTAGGATAAGTAAATTCGCAGACGATACTAAAATGGGGAGATCAATTGATTCAGATAGCGATATAGAGTGCCTCCAAAGGGATCTAGATACCTTACATGAATGGTCAGTAAATTGGCAGATGAAGTTTAACATTGACAAATGCAAGGTATTAAAGATAGGGAAGATGCAAACAAATGTTAAATATAAACTAGCTAATTTAGAATTAGAAAATTCAGACTGCGAGAAAGATCTAGGTGTGTTTGTTAGCAATGATTTGAAGCCTAGAAAACAGTGTATAAGCGTTCGTAATAAGGCAAACAGGATTCTCGGGTTCATCTCTAGGAGTGTGAGTAACAGAACTGCTGATGTTATCTTAAAACTTTACTTGTCATTAGTGAGACCCCATATGGATTATGCTGTCCAATTTTGGTGTCCTTATTACAGAATGGACATAGATTCATTGGAGAGAATTCAGCGTAGAATGACAAAAATGATCCATAATATTAGAAATCTTTCGTATGAAGAAAGGTTGAAGAAATTAGGTTTACATTCGTTAGAGAGACGCAGAGTTAGAGGGGATATGATAGAGGTGTTCAAGTTGGTTAGTGGGATTAACAAAGGGGAAATGACAAATGTACTAAAGCTCAGTGATAGCGAAAGAACTCGTACCAATGGTTTCAAATTAGATAAATTTCGTTTCAGAAAAGATATAGGCAAATATTGGTTTGGTAACAGAGTTGTAGATGGGTGGAATAGGCTACCAAGTGATATAGTGGGATCAAGAACGATAGGGAGCTTTAAGAAAAAATTGGATAAGCATATGGACGAGAAGGGTTGGGTGTGAAGGGGGATCAGCCGGGTTGGGCCAATCAGCGCTCTGCAGACCCCCGTAATCCTGCGTTAATCTCTAACCGGTTTGGTAAGATGATCCTAAGGGTATTAGAGTGTTGAGCCTATAATTGGGCTTTGTAATTGGGGTTGTGTGGGACAGGGATCTGCCTTGCTTAGGCCAATCGGCTTTCTGCAGACTCCCATTTTCTTATGTTCTTATGTTCTTATAGAGGGCCGCAATTTTCGCATTCAGTTCTCGTAAGGTTAACAGGTTTTTAAAGCCCAAAACGACCCATTTGTATTGTGTTGTACTTATTTCTTGTCACTGATAAACATTAATGTGAAAGGTATCTCTGACAAGAACAAATTTGAAGAACAGTTGTAGAATGCTATAATTATACTAAATTATTTAATCGAACATCCTCTTTAAATTCATTCGAGTTGCACTAATTTGATATAATCTAATTTATTAATTTAACTCCCAACACCAAACACTTCCCAATTAAATCAATGAAAGCGCGAGATCCTACCGGGATTCGAACCTGGGTTACCACATACAGATCTTAAACACTCCAAGCATTACACCATCAAGACAGTTAAAGGTTAAGTACATGACCACGACTTTATTCCCATTTGTCGAATACTGGATATCAATCCAATCATGCACTCAAACCCAACTACACACTGAATATCCCATAATAGGTGCAAATAAGTGTTCAACCTATCACCGGCAGAGAAACGTTATTCAGTAAGATATTTTACTAACAATATTTATTGATATCAAACTTGTGCACTATCAACACATAATAATTCAGTCTTAGACCAAAATCAAAACAAATACTGGTATGCAAGCTATAGTTAACATTTATGTACATGCTATAAAAATCGCGTTGATGTTATTTAAGAGGAGATTGGTCGTTTTTCTGGTAACCCTTCTTCCTCATGTTTATCTCCATTGGTTATCAGATTTTATGACTTTCGGCCCATTAGTTTAGCAATTTAAAGACCTTTTGCCCCATTTCTTTGTCAATATTAAGACTTTCCGTGTAATTTAGGTGTTGATTTTTTCCTGGAGAGCGATATCAAACCTGTAATTAAAGAGAAACTGGCCTTCCGCCTCGACATTTTACTAACGAAAAATTTACAAATTTATCTTGAAGGACGGTCTTGAGGGTATTTTGTTGAAGCTTGATGGAGGTCTAGGGAGGAAACTAAAAAATAATTATAAAAGATATATAAATGAGCAAATAAATACTCCCGTCCCCCCTTAAAGAAATGATACACACTTTCCCACACTATAAAAGATACACTGTCAACAATTATGGGTGTATTACAGGTATGAAGAGGGTAGTGTAAAGTGTCCACAACAATACACCACCATGAAGGTATATCGGTGGTAATAAAGCCATCCGATATCAACACAGGAAAGTGAGTCACATTATTTGTAAACCCTTCGATTCCCAACACCCCATCATTTTTGAGACTTTTAACCCCTTTCTGTACCGGTGGCGTCCTTTTAACCCCTTCTGTACCGGTGGCGTCCTTTTCATTTTATTCAGGCAACTAGTAGACAATTTTATCCAGATGAGGAAGGACGTCTACCAATTAAAAGGTTACAGACTATCTCAATTAATCCTTTTAGCTACCACAGATCCTTCCTAATTAGATTCGGATAGTGACATTGAATGTCTCCAAATAGATCTAGATACTTTACTTGAATGGTATATTAATTGGCAGATGAGTTTCAATATTGATAAATGCAAGATATCAAGGATTTAAACTAGCAAATGTAGAATTAGGTAACTCAGACTGTGAAAAGGATTTTGTTCGTTAGCAATGATCTGAAACCTAGAAAACAATGAATAAACGTTCGAAACATGGCAAACAGGGTTCTGGGATTCATATCTAGGGATGTGAGTAACAGAACTGCTAACGTCATCTTGGAGCTTTACTTATCATTGGTGAGACCTCATTTGGACTATGCTGTTCAGTTTTGGTGTACGTCTTATAAAATGGACATTGACTCTCTGGAGGCAGTCCAACGAAGGATGACAAAAATTATGCACAATATTATATATTTATCATAAAACAAGAGGCTGAAAACCCTTGGCTTGCATATATTAGAAAGACGAAGATGTAAAGGAGATATGATATTTTGTTTAATTATTATTGAGGATTTTGCTTGTTTTTGCCATTGCTAGGAGAGAGAGAGAGAGAGAGAGAGAGAGAGAGAGAGAGAGAGAGAGAGAGAGAGAGGGGTAAGTGGGGTGTGGGTGGTGAGAGCAGAAAAAGTCATTACAGTCAAAATGTTTCCTTCAAAGCACAATGGGTCCTTGTGACAAAAATACTCGGTCTAAAGAAAGAATAGCGTGGTGGGTGGTGTAAAGGTCAAAGGTGGTAGTGGTGGTGATGATGGGGACGGTAATGGTGATGATGGTGGTGGTGATGGTGGCGGTGATGATGTTGGTGGTAATGATGGTGGCGGTGGGGATGGTGACGGTGATGTTGGTGGTGATGATGATGGTGGTGGTGGTGATGGTACTGATGGTGGTGGTGGTGGTGATGATTGTGGTGGTGATGGTAATAGTAGGCTACTAGTGGTAATGAACAGAAATTTCTGGATCCAGGTTTCAATCACAGTTTGTATTATAATCGTTCTACCTACTGACGATATTATTCAACTTGGGAAGGGCAAGCTTATCATAGCTAAAGGGTAGTATTGGGAGAGTTTTGAAATCTTAAATTTGATTACTGGTATATATTCTAAGGTAAATAAATTTATATGACAGTATCAGAAATAATAGGAAGTCGATGGCTGCTCTGAAGAAAAAGGAGAAAAGAGGGCTGGATGTGATGGAGATGAGCTGCTTGAGAAGTATGTGTGGAGTTACTCGTAGAGACAGATTGAGGAATGAAGAGATACGTAGAAGAGTGGGGCAGCAGGAACATTTGTCAGCCAGAGTGGACAGAAGGGTGCTGAGCTGGTATGGTCATGTTGAACGAATGGGATATGAAAGGCATGGGAGGGAGAAGAAGAGAAGTAGTGGAGGAGGAGGTGGGGATCAGGAGGTCAGAAGTGTGGGAAGCCATGAAAAGAGTGAAGTTGGGGAAAGCACCAGGAACAGATGGAGTGTGTGGGGAAATGTTGAGGTATGGTGGTGAGATAGTGATAGAATGGGTATGGAAAATGTGCAAACTAGCATGGGAGAAGGGGAGTGCACCCGATGACTGGAAGACTGGCATAATAGTCCCCCTATATAAGGGCAAAGGGGAAAGAGGAGTGTGTGGTAACCACCGAGGAATATGTCTTCTAAGCGTAGTAGGGAAGGTATACAGTAGGGTAGTGATTGAGAGAGTGAGAGTGAGAACGGAGAAATGGATAGGCGACGAGCAGGGAGGTTTTAGGAAGGGAAGAGGATGTGTAGATCAGATTTTTACCCTGAATTGTGTTGTGGAGAAGTATCTGGAGAAGAAACAAAAGGTGTATGTTGCCTTTATGGACTTGGAGAAGGCCTATGACAGAGTGGATAGAGAAGGTTTGTGGAAAGTACTTAGAATATACGGAGTAGAGGGCAAGTTGCTGAAAGCAGTGAAGAGCATGTATGAGGGTGCAAAGGCGGCAGTACGTGTGGAGAGTGAGCAGAGCGAGTTCTTTGACCTGAATGTTGGTTTGAAACAGGGGTGTGTGATGTCCCCGTGGTTGTTTACTGTATATATGGATGGAGTCATGAAAGAAATACTATCAAGAGCAGTGAATGTTGGTGTATCGCTGAAAAGGGAGGGAATTGAGTGGAAGCTACCTATACTGCTGTTTGCGGATGATACAGTTCTGATGAGTGATAATGAATGGGAGTTGCAGGGTCTGGTAAATGAGTTTGGAACAGTGTGCGAAAAACGGAATTTGAAGGTAAATACGGGGAAGAGCAAGGTTATGGTCTTCGAAAGGGGTGAAGTCACAGAGTGTGAGGTGAAGCTGAACGGTCAGGCTATTGAGATCGTCAACTCTTTTAAGTATCTGGGGAGTGTGTTGAGTAAAGATGGGACTATGGATGAAGAGGTGCGGGAGAGGGTACAACAGGGGAAGAGGGTTGTAGGAACGCTAAAAGCAGTAACAAGAAATAGGGTGGTCAGTATGGAAGTGAAGAAGTCCTTGCATGACAGTGTGGTAATCCCGACACTGACTTACGGAAGCGAAGCATGGACGTTGGTTGAGAGACTCAGACCAAGAGTGAGAGCAGTGGAAATGAATTACTTAAGGAGTGCGTGCGGAGTTACATGGAGGGATAGACAGACTAATGAGGAAGTAAGAAGGAGGTGTGGTGTGGAGGTAGATGTGCTGGAAAGTGTGAAAAGGAACAACTTGAGATGGTTCGGCCATATGGAACGTATGGAAAGCGAGAGAATGACTAAGAGGGTGTACGAGAGCGAGGTGGAGGGACAGAGGGGGAGAGGTAGACCGAATATGAGGTGGAAGGATGGAGTGAGGAACTACATGAACGAAGGCGGTGCTGGTTGGGGGGAGGGGCGTCGACTGACTGGGGACAGAGGTGCATGGGGGCGGTTCGTTCGTGGCCACCCCTTCGGGAATCACGGCGTCAGGCAATAGATAGATAGATAGGTATGAAAGGCTTACAAAGAGAATATGTGAGTCAGGTACAAGGGGAGATAGAAGGGCAGGAAGACCTCCATTGAGATGGAGAGACTGTGTAAGAAAGGCTTTCGATGATAGAGGAATGACTATAGATCAGGCAGGGGAAGTGGTGGTGGACAGGAGTGAATGGAGAATGCTTGTGAATAGTTGAGTGAACACTTGGTCATTTGGAGTAAGGGGTCGGGCGCAAGTTGGACTAGATAATAGTCCATCAGGCGCCTGGCCCGGGGAGACGATTAATATGAAGGGTGCGCCTGGAAGTGTGGTGGGAGGGCTTGTGGCTTTGGCTCGCTGCATGTCTGCCTGCCGAGATCGGAACCTCTCCGGGTGGTCGGGGGCAGGGGGAGTGCTGGAGTGACCTTGGTGACCCTAGTCTCTGGGTCTTCTCCTGGGTGACCTGGATGTGTGTGAGTTTGTGCTTTTTATCTGTGTTTATTTGTTGTTTTATGTTGTTTTTGTGTTTTCCCTGTTCTTGCTCTGTCTTGAGTCGGCTACCCCCAAAATGGGGATTGGGCCTGAGCATATAGATAGATAGATAGATAGATGACTGCTTGCAGGTGTCAATTCAACACACACACACACACACACACACATATAATATATAGTGGGATAAAAAACGATAGGGAGCTTTAAGATAAAATTAGATAGGCATATGGACGAGATGGGTTGGGTGTGAGGGGGATCTGTCAGGTTTGAAAGGTTTGAAAGGTTTATTAACTCGAGCGACCCCAAGTGGGGTATTAAGAGTACATACTTCAATACAAATACAAAATACAATAACACATATACAAAACAACAACATTATTTGTACATAATAATATTTCAACTTGACTGGTGGCCTTGTTGTAAGTTCAAGACTTTATGTCTTGAAATAATTCATAATTTCTCCTACAAATATGTCAAGTTTTAATATAACTGCATGTTGTGTACTGCTGAATAACTGTGACATTTTCATAGAATTAGGATTATTATAATAATATTTGTTAAGGTACTGCCTTCTGTAAACATTAAAATGTAAACATTTGAAAAAAGAATGGAATTCATCACTGACTTCATTACTGTTACATAACGTACAAATTCGCTCGTTTACATTTATGTTGTTGTGTCTACCGCTGACAATAGGCAGCATATGATTACCACATTTGAATTTACACAACCTTATTGAATATTGCTTTGGCAGTTTAAGTAAATAATCTTGGATGCGGTAATTGACCGTCATTATTCTGTAATTCAAACAAACAGGTGTGGGCCAATCAGCGCTCTGTAGACCCCCGTTTTCTGATCTCTGACCGTTTCGGTCAAGATCCATATATGGATCTTGGTTTCGGTGAGGTCAGTCCTAATGGTGTTAGTGAGCTGGGCTTTATAAGGCCTTATAATTAGGCCTTATAATTAGGGTTGGGTATGAGAGGGATTTGCCTTGTTTGGGCCAATCGGCTTTCTGCAGACTCCCATTTTCTTATGTTCTTATGTTTTTATTTACAAATTCCAAGGCAATTTTTCCAGTGTAAAAGTTTCAAAATGTATTAATGATAAAGCTTTTCCAATTTAAGACAGCTAAATAGATAGATAGATAGATAGAGAGAGAGAGTTAAGGTGAGTGGGTGGTGGAGGTGGTGCAAAGGTCAATGAAGTCTGGAGGCCTCTCAACTTCTCAAACATTGATACAGTAGATAGACGGGTAGATACAGGTAGATAGATAGATGTAGTGAATATAAAAATAGGTGAGTGGGTAGGTTGGTTGTTGTGTGGCTAGGTAAATAGGGAAGTAGGAAGGAAGGTTGGTAGGTAGGTAAGTAGACAGATAGGTAGACAGCTAACTAAGCAGGTAGGTAGGTAGAGAGGTAAGTAGGTAGGTATGTAGATAGACAGATAGGTAGTTAAATAGACAAGTAAATAGGTAGAATGGCAGGTAGGTAGACTGGTAAGTAGGTTGTGAGGTAGGTAGATTGGTAGGTGAGTGGCTAGGTAGGTAAGGAAGTAGTGTTAGGAAAGTAGCTAGGTAGATTATTTGTTGAGTGGCAAATTAGGTAGGTAGACATCTAGGCAGGTTGGTAGTATGGTGGATAGATGGTACTTGAGATAAGTAGGTTGATAGTGAAGTAAGTTCGTAGGGAGTGAGGTAGGTAGTGAGGTAAGTCGGTAGATAATGAGGTAGGTAGGTAGGTAATGAGGTAAATAGGTAGGTAATGGGATAGGTAGGTGGTAGTGGGGTAAGTAGGTAGGTAGTGGGATAAGTAAGAAAGACAGGCAGGTAGGTAGGTAGATAGACATGCGGTAGGTAGATAGTGAGGTAAATGGTTAGGTAGGAAGTGGCGTAAGTAGGTAGGTAAGTAGTGAGGTAGGTAGTGAAGTACGTAGGCAGACAGTGAGGGAAGTAGGTAGGTAATAAGATAAGTAGGCAGGTGGGTATGTAGGTAGGTAGGATATACAGGTAAGTAGGGAAGTAGACAGGTAGGTAGTGACGTAGAGAGGTAGGTAGGCAGAGTCGCAGACAGCTAAGTATATATATATATATATATATATATATATATAATAATATATATATTATCAACATTTACAGCATAAGGAGGAATACAAAAATATGTAACATAAGCAGGCATAAAGAAATATACAAAACGATAGAGGGAACAAGCATTTTGAAAGCAGAACATTAAGATAGGAAAGATGCAGGAGAGATGCAGGCAAGGACAGAGAGGAGGAAGACAAGCAACTAGATTGGTAAGCAAGAAATAATTATGGCAAGAAGGATGAAATGGAAGGAAGGAAGGATAGGAGGGAAGGAAGGAAAGGAGACAGGAAGAAGGAGGGATTGAAGGCTAAATGAAAGGGAGGAAAGGAGGGAAGGACATGAAAGGAGAAAGGAAGGAAAGGAGGCAAGGGTAGATGGAAGGAAGGAAAGGAGGCAAGGGTAGATGGAAGGAAGGAAAGGAGGGAAATGAAGAAAGGGAGGTAGTAACAAATGAAGGAAGGTACGGAGGGAAGGGAGGAAAGGAGGGAATGAAGGAAGAAAGGAAGGAAGTAATGAAGGAAGGAAGGGAGAGGAGGCCGGAAGGAGGAAGGAGGGAATGGAGGGCAGGAGGGAAAGAAGTAATGATGGAAGGCAGGAAAGGAGGGGAGGGGGGAATGAATGAAGGAAGGAGGGAGGGAATGAAGGAAGATGTGAGGACAGTCTGTAGAGAGGAGGAGATGGCAAGATTGATAGATAAGATGGAGGACAGACAGGCTGGAAGGAACACATAATATTTATACAGTATACATAGACCTACATACACAGTTACGTAAATACATAGTATACACATGTACGTACACGCACAGTTACATTCACTATGTGACGCCTCCCGGCGTTAGCAGAATGGTTGCCTGGGGCATTGCAGCTCGCTAGCGCTCGCCAGGATGGGGGGATAGGCTACAGTTGTCCTAGAATGATCTGCTTTATTTCATTAGTGTCGTGTTGCCACAGACAGTCTAGAAATGGTCTTTGTTTTGGTCTGTGACCGCGCCTTATATTTTATATTCGCTATAATATAAATGTTGCTTGTGTGGGAGGCGAGCGAGAGAGTGTGAGGGAGTACACCCGGCAGCGAGGTGAGCTATGACGCGGCTCGCTTGGGCGCTGACGGCGTTGGCGGCCGGGTGGTCAACTAGTCCCTTCCCGTCAAGGCCTCGTGTTTTTTACCAGCTCAGAGCTTGCCTGACACGCGTATCGCCTACATCCATTGCAATTCTGTCCCCCATACTCGCTACTTTGCATACTATTTCTCTCTCTCGACTTCTCCTTTCTCATTCTCTAATCTTTATTAAACTCAACATCCCTTCTGGTTTCAGCATAGACGTTCACCGTCGACCAGTCGTATTGTACGCGAAGCTCTCAGATATTTCCATGTATTAGGTTAAGGAGGTATTATGCTTTATTGAGGTTTAGAGAGACGGACTTTTCCGTATGTGTCCTCTCTCGGGAAGGTTGTAGACCGGTATATGTCTCCCTTGCAAGGTGTTGAGTGATTCTTCTTGGTTATCTAAAGCTAGACTAGGGGTAAGGTTACTGTGTCGTTGTCTCCGATGTGTGCAGTGTTAGCTAAGCTCTGCACGACATCGACAGGTACTGTGGGAGCCTAAGTTGTCTTCGGGTTGGGTTACTTTGCGAGCACAGCGCTGTGGTGTGAGAGGGCCATAGCCTATCCTCACAACATAGTGCTGCCTCTTTGTGTTGACTTCTGAGGGATCGCCAGGATAGAGCTAGGTACTAGAGGCCTAGATTTATCAAGAGAGCATCCCCGTCATATAACGTAATCTTCATTATACCACCCTCGGACAACGTTAGGCTACGAGCCGCATGCTCGCCCATTGTTGCCCTGCCTTGATACCCCAGCTAGACTTTATTAACTGAGCAGACACTGGATAGAGATAAGCCCCATTATTATATGTATGCAGCATTATTATTCACTGCACTTTTGAGCCGAGGTTGTTGTTGAGTTGCACAACCCGAGTAGGCTGTGTTGTGTCACGAAGCATTTCTTTAGTTGTCGAGCATTACTACCTTTGCGCAGTCTTTATTATTCGCCTGCCTATTATTACTATATGTCCTAGCATTTATTGTGACCCGTATTCTGCATTATAATTGTTCAAGATTCTTTACGGACATCTTCCCAGCATCAGACTTATTTCAGAAGTTTCCAGTTGATGTTGCAGGACTAGCATTGCACTTTCTTTTATACAGGAGTGCCAGTTATTTGAGTATCTACCGTAACGTTAATTAATCACGTTAACTATCTTTTCTTTGTGTAACATAATCGAGTAATCTTTTACTGTTTGAGAATAGGCTGTTTCATTGAGCGTCAGCCTAGTGTGTGTGCACCAGTTACCGAGTCATGGATACCTCGTTGTCCAGGCACGACTCAGGGCGGTAATGGTGTTTTGTTTTCCAGTGTTTAAGGCAGGGGTTGGATCTAGTGTTACCGTTGTTGCTTTTTGCCATTATCTAGTCCAATGTTGAAGAGCCCTGTGTGTTTAAGAACCTGGATCGTAACAACTAGCATACACGGCTAAGTAGACACACGCACGGTTACAGATAAGAACACACATACACAAACGCGGTTACTTATACACACATACACAAACGACCCACACACACAAACAGAGATACACTCATACAAGGCTACCCCCCTCCACACCCACACACAGATACAGCCACACGCACACACACACACAAACATAGGCCAGCCTATAACATAAGAACATAAGAACATAAGAAAATGAAAGTCTGCAGAAAGCGATTGGCCTAAGCAAGGCAGATCCCTGTCCCACACAACCCCAATTACAAAGCCCAATTATAGGCTCAACACTCTAATACCCTGAGGATCATCTTACCAAAACGGTTAGAGATTAACGCAGGATTACGGGGGTCTGCAGAGCGCTGATTGGCCCAACCCGGCTGATCCTCCTTCACACCCAACCCTTCTCGTCCATATGCTTATCCAATTTTATCTTGAAGCTCCCTACCGTTTTTAATCCCACTATAGCACTTGGTAGTCCATTCCACCCATCTACAACTCTGTTACCAAACCAATATTTGCCTATATCTTTTCTGAAACGAAATTTATCTAATTTGAAACCATTGGTACGAGTTCTTTCGCTATCACTGAGCTTTAGTACATTAAATTTGTCATGTCCCCTTTGTTAATCCCACTAACCCACTTGAACACCTCTATCATATCCCCTCTAACTCTGCGTCTCTCTAACGAATGTAAACCTAATTTCTTCAACCTTTCTTCATACGGAAGATTTCTAATATTATGGATCATTTTTGTCATTCTACGCTGAACTCTCTCCAATTAATCTATGTCCATTCTGTAATAATGGAGTCATAAATCGCCTGGTCCTGATGAGGTATATGCTAGAGTATTAAAAGAATGCAGAGATGAGTTAAGTTACCCATTAACATTTATATTTAACAAGTCATTAGAAACAGGTATAGTTCCAGAAGCTTGGAAGCTTGCAAATGTAGTTCCGATCTTTAAAAAAGGTGATAAATCAATAGCATCCAATTACCGTCCCATTAGTCTCACTTCAATCATAGGAAAGCTACTAGAGTCAATTATTGCTAGGAAAATGAGAAACCACTTAGAAACATTTAACTTAATCAATTCTTCTCAGCATGGATTCACTCAGGGACGGTCTTGCCTTACTAATTTGCTTAGCTTTTTCTCAGAGGTATATGAAGCAGTAGATAATGACAAGTCATATGATATTATATATTTAGATTTTAGTAAAGCTTGACAGAGTCCCTCATGAGAGATTGATGAGAAAGGTTGAGGCACATGGAATAGGTGGGTCGTTGTTAGGATGGATTAGGTCATGGCTAATTGGTAGGAAGCAGAGAGTCAGCATAAATGGTACCAAGTCAGAATGGGGAGCAGTCAAAAGTGGTGTCCCCCAGGGATCGGCATTAGGTCCACTGTTGTTTCTTATATACATAAATGACCTAGATTTAGGTATAACTAGTAGGATAAGTAAATTCGCAGACGATACTAAAATAGGGAGATCAATTGATTCAGATAGCGATATAGAGTGCCTCCAAAGGGATCTAGATACCTTACATGAATGGTCAGTAAATTGGCAGATGAAGTTTAACATTGACAAATGCAAGGTATTAAAGATAGGGAAGATGCAAACAAATTTTAAATATAAACTAGCTAATTTAGAATTAGAAAATTCAGACTGCGAGAAAGATCTAGGTGTGTTTGTTAGCAATGATTTGAAGCCTAGAAAACAGTGTATAAGCGTTCGTAATAAGGCAAACAGGATTCTCGGGTTTATCTCTAGGAGTGTGAGTAACAGAACTGCTGATGTTATCTTAAAACTTTACTTGTCATTAGTGAGACCCCATATGGATTATGCTGTCCAATTTTGGTGTCCTTATTACAGAATGGACATAGATTCATTGGAGAGAGTACAGCGTAGAATGACAAAAATGATCCATAATATTAGAAATCTTTCGTATGAAGAAAGGTTGAAGAAATTAGGTTTACATTCGTTAGAGAGACGCAGAGTTAGAGGGGATATGATAGAGGTGTTCAAGTGGGTTAGTGGGATTAACAAAGGGGACATGACAAATGTACTAAAGCTCAGTGATAGCGAAAGAACTCGTACCAATGGTTTCAAATTAGATAAATTTCGTTTCAGAAAAGATATAGGCAAATATTGGTTTGGTAACAGAGTTGTAGATGGGTGGAATGGACTACCAAGTGCTATAGTGGGATCTAAAACTGTAGGGAGCTTTAAGATAAAATTGGATAAGCATATGGACGAGAAGGGTTGGGTGTGAAGGGGGATCAGCCGGGTTGGGCCAATCAGCGCTCTGCAGACCCCCATAATCTTGCGTTAATCTCTAACCGTTTTGGTAAGATGATCCTCAGGGTATTAGAGTGTGAAGCCTATAATTGGGCTTTGTAATTGAATTGGGGTTGTGTGGGACAGGGATCTGCCTTGCTTAGGCCAATCGGCTTTCTGCAGACTCCCATTTTCTTATGTTCTTATGTAATAAGGACACCAAAATTGGACAGCATAATCCATATGGGGTCTCACTAATGACAAGTAAATTTTTAAGATAACATCAGCAGTTCTGTTACTCACACTCCTAGAGATGAACCCGAAAATTCTGTTTGCCTTATTACGAACGCTTATACACTGTTTTCTAGGCTTCAAATAATTGCTAACAAACACACCTAGATCTTTCTCGCAGTCTGAATTTTCTAATTCTAAATTAGCTAGTTTATATTTAACATTTGTTTGCATCTTCCCTATCTTTAATACCTTGCATTTGTCAATGTTAAAATTCATCTGCCAATTTACTGACCATTCATGTAAGGTATCTAGATCCCTTTGGAGGCACTCTATATCGCTATCTGAATCAATTATCTCCCAATTTTAGTATCGTCTGCGAATTTACTTATCCTACTAGTTATACCTAAATCTAGGTCATTTATGTATATAAGAAACAACAGGGGACCTAATACCGATCCCTGGGGGACACCACTTTTGACTGCTCCCCACTCTGACTTGGTACCATTTATGCTGACTCTCTGTTTCCTACCAATTAGCCATGACCTAGTCCATCCCAACAACGACCCTCCTATTCCATGTGCCTCAACCTTTCTCATCAATCTCTCATGAGGGACTCTGTCGAAAGCTTTACGGAAATCTAAATATATAATATCATATGACTTGTCACTATCTACTGCTTCATATACCTCTGAGAAAAAGCTAAGCAAATTAGTAAGGCAAGAGTGAATCCATGCTGAGTACATGAGAAGTAACACTTCTATAGATAACATCCAGAGAACCTACTTATCCAAAAAAAAGAAATTAGGACAGAATTAGGCCGACCAGGACAGAGACAAAAGGAGCAATCAGGATTTTTTTCCCCCGAAGTAGAAATTTGTGCGGCGGGAAATCAGTGAAATGAGGTTAAGCACACACGAGAGAGAGAGAGAGAGAGAGAGAGAGAGAGAGAGAGAGAGAGAGAGAGAGAGAGAGAGATAAGCACACAAGAGAGAAAGAGATATATATATTTATACATAGAGAGAGAGAGAGAGAGAGTAAGTATACAGTAGATAAATATATAGAAGTGTTGATTCACAAATCAATATACATAGATAAGTATATAGATAGATTTATAGATAGCAGATAGAGATACATAGTTAAGGAATATAATTAATATATAACACATTTGATAACCGATTTTTTATTTATTTAGCCATAAGTGTACAACAGGACGATATACCGCTAGTATTTTTAAACCTGTATTGTCCTATTGAAATAACTTGACACAATTAATATAAACACCATATGAGAAGGAGCACTTTATTGACAACGTTTCGCAGATAGCTCCCCTTAGTGACCTGAAGAAGCTATCTGCGAAACGTTGTCAATAAAGTGCTCCTCCTCAGAAGGTATGTATATTCATGTATTGTCCTGTCTGAACCTTTTGAGATCATAAAGGTGGTGTCACACGAGCGCTTTTTGCGGCTATTATTTTGGGCTAGCAAGTTCAAAATGTATGTTTCATCAGAACTCCACTACCTAGCATAATCTACATTAAGTTTATTTTCGGATACCAGTGCAAAAATAAAAATAAATAAATAAATAAATTATACGTATATATATATATATATATATATATATATATATAACGATATATACATAAATACAAATAAAAAGACCCGCGAAAGATTACGAGAAAACTTGCTCATAGAAAATTGCCGGACAAATCGCTCGTGTGACACCGCTTTAATAAGCAAGTGTGTAGATCAGCCATGCATATATTAACCACAAACACAAAACTTGGTCTAGTCTTAGTTAGTTAGTTAAGATGGGACTTCAGAGGATATCAACCCTTCTGGATTATTAAGCCAACACACTGTAAGTCAAGAATAGCGTCAGAACTGGAGCCCCTTTTCAAAAACCCCAATCTCTTTTGTCTCGTCTGATTACTGTATTAATTAGGAAAAATAAACCAAACACATAACCTGATTGTCATAGATGGGTAGATAGACAGATATACTGTATATACTAGATAGACATAAGAAGGTAGATAGATAGACTCATAGATAGATAGATAATATATATAGATAGATTGAAAGAAATATAGATAAAACTGGACCCCATACATATTCACACCCTTACCACGAGCCAAAGCAGAACTGATTACCCTAACTGTATTTTGCCCGCATTACCATAATATTCATGTGCCTTATAATATTTAGTTCCTTCTCGTTTATTAGTTGTTCGGTTAGTTTGGTTATTGCTTCGATCATTCATGCCCATTTATGTTATGGGTGGTGATATTTGTAAATAAACAGAAATGAGTCAGCCCGAGAATGGAAGTATTTAGAGGTGAAAAGAAAATGGAGAGTGGGGTGCTTGGGGAGAAGAAAAACACGGAGAATGCAGCGTTTGGAGGAGAAGAGGAAAACGGAGAATTAGTTGCTAGTAGAAGATAAAACTAAGAATTAGTTGCTTGTAGAAGATAAAATGGAGAGTGAGGTGCTTGGAGGAAAAGAGAAAACAAAGAATGCGGCGCTTGAAGGAGAAGAGAAAACTTAGAATGAGTTGCTTGTAGAAAAGAAAATGGAGAATGGGGTGCTTGGAAGAGAAAAGAAAACGGAGGGAGAGGGTGGCAAGATATATGATTGGCAATTGTGTGACAAGGCAGAAGGGGTGTTTTAATATTTTGTTGTTATCTTTTAGTCAGAAGCGGAAAATAGGATATTATGCAGTTCCTATCACCAACATCAACAACAACGGAAAACAACGGGTGCCCAACCCCGAAAGGGGTTGAAATAGGGGAGCTATCCCCCCGCCAAAGGCGGCTTTCTAGGGCCTTTCCTAGCTGATGCTGAGAGGATTGGGTTCTAGTCATGTGGTGATGGGCTGGTCTATCAGAGTGAGAACTGAGCGATCTCTGTCATACCCATAGCTTACTCTGACTGTTCCTTTTACTTATATATTTTCTAGATCTCAAGTGACGGCGTCTCTTGCGTGGATTGACCTAATCTACCAAGATTGGAAGCCAAAGCGTCACATCTTTCCTTTGCCCCTCAACTTTCTCTTCATGATTGCTGAGGGGCACAGGGCCCTGGGTGGGGCTTGGTTTCCCGGGCGTTTCCGCACCCTCCTCAGCTCCCCGCCATGGAGTGGCTTCGGTCACCCGGGCTTTGTTGTGGTCGGTGGGGGGGGGGGGGTCTGTGGGGGCGCTCGGTTGTGGCCTTGGCCTTGCTCGGAGCCTTGGGGCTGTTCGGCCAGGCAGCTTGGGTAAAAACAACAACAACAACGGAAAACACACATTATTACCATATACAGTGCTACAATCCCTCTACATCACACCTGCATCAATCATAAAACAAATCCTCCCTCACACCCTCACCACAATTCAACCCTACAACCCTCCCCCTTCCTCCCTCACCACAATTCAACCCCACAACCCTCCCTCCTCCTCCCTCACCACAACTCAACCCCACAATCCTCCCCCTCCTCCCTCACCACAATTCAACCCCACAACCCTCCCCCCTCCTCCCTCACCACAATTCAACCCCACAACCCTCCCTCTTCCTCCCTCACCACAATTCAACCCCCCAATCTTCCCCACTCCTCCCGACCACCCTCACCACAACCTTTCCCTCCCCTTCCTCCCTTGCACTACCACCACAATTCAACCTCATAACCCCCCACCCCCTCCCTCACACCCTCACCACAATTCACCATCACAACCACTAACAACAACAACAGAATTGTCTCACCCACCCGTCCAAAGTATACAAAACAATAGCGTTCCTTCCCATTGTCGACTCGGACTTGTTAGCTAATGAATCAGTCACTCCATAAAAAAAAAAAAAAAAAAAAAAAAAAAAAAAAAAAATAATAATAATAATAATAACATCATCACAATTATCTTCGGGTCATTCTAGCTATGCCAGTAATCCCAACCCCAACCTCTCGTAACTCGAAAAGGACATGGGTGATTGAGCTGTTAGTTTAGTATTTAGAAAGAGTCAACCAGTAAATAGGTGTGGCAAATTACAGCCCGTTTTCTCCAGCAGTTCCTGAGTTACAAGGGGTTATATCTAAAACAAACTGGCCTAATTATAGTGAACAGACTATACTACCACGAACACCCCCACCACCACCAACAACAACAACAATAACACCCCATTACCATAACCACCACCACCAACAACAACAACAATAACACCCCATTACCATAACCACCACCACCAACAACAACAACAATAACACCCCATTACCATAACCACCACCACCTACACTACGACCACCAACAAAAACACCACCACCACCATCAACAGCACCACCCCCATCAGCAGCATCTCCACCACCACCAACAACAAAACGCCAGTATCACCACCACCACCTAAACCACCACCAACAACAACAAACACACCACCACCTACACCACCAACAACAAAAACACCACTATCACCACCACCACCACCAACAACACCTCCACCACCCCCACCTACACCACCAACAGCAGCACCACCACCACCTACACCACCACCAACAAAACGCCACTACCAACAACAACAACATAAACCAAACACCACCACCATATCTTTCTTAACCTACACCACCAGCACCAAAATATATATTGTTATTTTTCCATCCTCTCCAAGTATACAAACAATAGCGTTCCTACCTATTGTTTGTCCGGACTTATTAGCTAATGAATCTGTCACCCTATGAGAAAAGGTAAAGTAAGCATCACCACCTCCAACAACAACAACGACAACGACAACAAGACCCCACTACCATAATCTCCACCTCCACCATCACTATCAATACCATCAACACCACCACCGTCGCCACCAACAACACCACCACAATAACCTGCATCCCCACCGACAACACCACCACCACCAACAAAACACAACCATCATAACCTCCACCACCACCATTACAACCACCCCCAACAACAACACCACTACCAAAAACACCACCACCACCAACAACAACATCACCACCACCACCACCAACAACAACAACAACAGCAACAACAACAACAGCAACAACAAAACACCACCACCATAGCCTACATCACCACCACCATAACCTACATCATCACCACCACCACCAACAACAACAACAACAAAACACCACCACCATAACTTCCAATAACACCACCAAAATATTTTTGCTTTTATAATCCTCCCCAAGTGTACAAACAATAGCGTTCCTTCCCATTGTTTGTCTGGACTTATTAGCTAATGAGCCTGGCACCCCAAAAGGCAGTGACAATGTTCATCCTAGAAAATACATACACTGAGCAGAGTTCGTTCACACACACACACACACACACACACACACACACACACACACACACACACACACACACACACACACACACACACACACACACACACACACACACACACATATATACGTACACGCACGCACGCACACACACACACGGGCGTGCACACACATACACACAAGTATATGCACGCTCACGCATATACACACACATGAACATATATACACATGCACGCACATATCAAAAAAAAAACACACACACAAACACACACTAACACATATCCACGCACACAGACAGACATAGCAGAGCATAATACAACACACAAACAGACACACAGTAGTGATATTAGTAATTATCTCCACCAAATATAGTCCGAGTTTCTAAAATAAACTTTGTGCAAAATCACGTTCCCATAAACTAAGATACTGTAAGTCAAGTCGAAGAAACAAACGACAAATAAATCGAAACATTGCCATAATAAGTTGATACCAGAGCAATATAAGTTTCGAAGGGTTGTAAAAAATATACTAATGATGAACGATTGACCCGATATGATAGCAGAAATGTTTAACTTCGAAATGTTGCCATAAATAAGTTGATGCCAGAATATACAGTCACAAACGTTGCCATACAAAGGTTGAAACCAGAGTAAACAGTCACAAACGTTGCCATTAACATTTTTATACCAGCGGCAGCAATTCCAAAATGTTGTCATAACACAGTTGATACCAGAGCAAACAGTCACAAACGTTGCCATAAAATACATTGATACCAGAGCAAACAGTCACAAACGTTGCGATACAAAATTGATACCAGAGCAATCACAAACGTTGCCATAAAATACATTGATACCAGAGCAAACACAAACGTTGCCATAAAATACATTGATACCAGAGCAAACAGTCACAAACATTGCCAGGAACAAGTTGATACCAGATAGTAAAAAAACATTGCCATGTAATTAATCATACTAATAAAAAAAACTCTGAAACGTCGCCACTAAAAACGAGTATATAATAGGAGTATTAGTAAAATAGTATATTATAGTAAAATATTATAGTAAAACGAGTACATAATAGGAGTATTAGTAAAATAGTATATATATTATAGTAAAATAGTATATTATAGTAAAATAGTATATTATAGTAAAATATATTATAGTAAAATAGTATATTATAGTAAAATAGTATATATATTATAGTAAAATAGTATATTATAGTAAAATAGTATATTATAGTAAAATAGTATATTATAGTAAAACGAGTACATAATAGGAGTATTAGTAAAATAGTATATTATAGTTAAATAGTATATTATAGTAAAATAGTATATTATAGTAAAATAGTATATTATAGTAAAATAGTATATTATAGTAAAATAGTATATTATAGTAAAATAGTATATTATAGTAAAATAGTATATTATAGTAAAATAGTTTATTATAGAAAAATAGTATATTATAGTAAAATAGTATATTATAGTAAAATAGTTTATTATAGTAAAATAGTATATTATAGTAAAATAGTATATTATAGTAAAATAGTATATTATAGTAAAATAGTATATTATAGTAAAATAGTATATTATAGTAAAATAGTTTATTATAGTAAAATAGTATATTATAGTAAAATAGTATATTATAGTAAAATAGTATATTATAGTAAAATAGTATATTATAGTAAAATAGTATATTATAGTAAAATAGTATATTATAGTAAAATAGTATATTATAGTAAAATAGTATATTATAGTAAAATAGTATATTATAGTAAAATAGTATATTATAGTAAAATAGTATATTATAGTAAAATAGTATATTATAGTAAAATAGTATTATAGTAAAATAGTATATTATAGTAAAATAGTATATTATAGTAAAATAGTATATTATAGTAAAATAGTATATTATATTAAAATGGTATATCATAGTAAAATAGTATATTATAGTAAAATAGTTTATTATAGTAAAACGAGTACATAATAGGAGTATTAGTAAAATAGTATATTATAGTAAAATTAGCAAATATAGTAAAATATGGTATATTAGTAGAAATAATATAATATAATAAAATTAGTATAAAATATGGTATATTAGTAGAAATAATATAATATAATAAAATTAGTAAGAATAGTAAAACATTGTAAAATTAGTAAAATGGTAGAATATATAATTAGCAAAATAATAAATAAGACAAATATTAGTAAAAAAATATTGATCGAAAGTTGCCAGAGAAAGCCTTCCTGTAAATCGCCTTAACCTTAACCCTATTTGGTTCCGAGGGAGGTCTTTTTGTGCCACACTTATCTCGTTCCATCAGTTTGGCGAAAATAAGACGCTTAACCACATTCAGGTGTCTATTTTTTGGGGCGAGTGATAGCGAACCTGTAACTTTAAAATAATCGGCAAACTAAAATACATTGCTCGAAAATGGCAGAACCAAGCCATATCTTCAATATTAATGGCAGAACCAAGCCATATCTTCAATATTAATGGCAGAACCAAGCCATATCTTCAATATTAATGGCAGAACCAAGCCATATCTTCAATATTAATTAACCAAAATTTCATAATAACCCACAAGACGTCGGACCAGACAGTGTTAAGTTGTATTTACACGACAGCCATTTCTGATCCGCAACTTGTTTCTGGCAATATTTTGAGACAATTTTGTACTGGTATCGGAAACTAGATGGAAGTTAGATTACTACAGGTGACATAATACTTACACAAATACAGTATATCAAATAAGGTAAAGGGGTTCAATTATTATGGACACTTTATTTACCCTTTTCATACCCATACTTTTTTCTTATCCAGGTTTGTGTTGCCGGATAAAGCACTCGTGTAACCTCCACTTAAGGTGGTGTCACACAAGCAAATTTTCCGGCAATTTTCTCTGAGCAAGTTTGTTTGTCGTGCAATTTTGAGGTTCTATCGTATTGGAACCGGAAACTAGATTGAAGGTAGATTATGCCAGCTAGTCTAATTCTTATGGAACTTATATTTTGAAGCTGTCAGACAACAATCGCCCGTAAAATTTGAGGGGAGAACATGACTCATGTGACAGTGCCCTTAATTGAAGACCACAGCACACCTCTGGCAATGTTTACCTTCCATTAACACAAGGACCTCCAGGGGAAACACAAGGACCTCCAGGGAAAACACAAGGACCTCCAGGGGAAAAATGAAGAGAGGAGGGAGAAGAAAAAGTATTTGACCCCAAGTTTCTCAGGGTTGGGTGTGCAGTTGTTGTTGAGGGTGGTGAGATTTTTGACTTGGGAGTTTGCTGGGGTGATTAGGCAGATGTGAAAGATGGGGATAATTTTGTGACGAGTTTCGTAGGTCTGTAGGTGAGCATTTTTAGGGAGATGAAATGTTTGATTACAGTGTTAGACAGAAAGAGAGAGAGAGAGAGAGAGAGAGAGAGAGAGAGAGAGAGAGAGAGAGAGAGAGAGAGAGAGAGAGAGGAGAGAGGAGAGAGGAGAGAGAGAGAGAGAGAGAGTGAGAGAGAGAGAGAGAGAGAGAGGGAGAGAGGGAGAGAGAGAGAGAGAGAGAGAGAGAGAGAGAGAGAGAGAGAGAGAGAGAGAGAGAGAGAGAGAGAGAGAGAGAGAGAGAGAGACATAGATACATTGGCCACACAGATCTAATGATCCGTGCGAGGTTGCCAGGACATTATTTTAGTAGCGATGGCAACCCTGAAAGTAAGAGAAAGTAAGAGAAAGGAAAAGGAAAGGCTCTCTCCGCACCATCCGCTCCCTCCTGCAATTATCAGTACATAAAAACAGTTGGGAGTGAATAACCTTGCAGAGCTTGTAAAAGAGGAAGGCAGAACACGAAGACTTACAAAATACAAATACAAATACAAAAGGCGGGACATGTCCTCACACAAGCTCGCGTTAGTCCGATAGTACGCCCCCTGTGTCATGACATAAAGTCCGACAGTACGCCCCCTGCGTCATGACATAAAGTCCGATAGTACGCCCCCTGTGTCATGACATAAAGTCCGATAGTACGCCCCCTGTGTCCTGACATAAAGTCCGATAGTACGCCCCCTGTGTCATGACATAAAGTCCGATAGTACGCCCCCTGTGTCATGACATAAAGTCCGATAGTACGCCCCCTGTGTCATGACATAAAGTCCGATAGTACGTCCCTGTGTCATGACATAAAGTCCGATAGTACGCCCCCTGTGTCATGACATAAAGTCCGACAGTACGCCCCCTGCGTCATGACATAAAGTCCGATAGTACGCCCCCTGTGTCATGACATAAAGTCCGATAGTACGCCCCCTGTGTCATGACATAAAGTCCGATAGTACGCCCCCTGTGTCATGACATAAAGTCCGATAGTACGCCCCCTGTGTCATGACATAAAGTCCGATAGTACGCCCCCTGTCATGACATAAAGTCCGATAGTACGCCCCCTGTGTCATGACATAAAGTCCGACAGTACGCCCCCTGCGTCATGACATAAAGTCCGATAGTACGCCCCCTGTGTCATGACATAAAGTCCGATAGTACGCCCCCTGTGTCATGACATAAAGTCCGATAGTACGCCCCCTGTGTCATGACATAAAGTCCGATAGTACGCCCCCTGTGTCATGACATAAAGTCCGATAGTACGCCCCCTGTGTCATGACATAAAGTCCGATAGTACGCCCCCTGTGTCATGACATAAAGTCCGATAGTACGCCCCCTGTGTCATGACATAAAGTCCGATAGTACGCCCCCTGTGTCATGACATAAAGTCCGACAGTACGCCCCCTGCGTCATGACATAAAGTCCGATAGTACGCCCCCTGTGTCATGACATAAAGTCCGATAGTACGCCCCCTGTGTCATGACATAAAGTCCGATAGTACGCCCCCTGTGTCATGACATAAAGTCCGATAGTACGCCCCCTGTGTCATGACATAAAGTCCGACAGTACGCCCCCTGCGTCATGACATAAAGTCCGATAGTACGCCCCCTGTGTCATGACATAAAGTCCGATAGTACGCCCCCTGTGTCATGACATAAAGTCCGATAGTACGCCCCTGTGTCATGACATAAAGTCCGATAGTACGCCCCCTGTGTCATGACATAAAGTCCGATAGTACGCCCCCTGTGTCATGACATAAAGTCCGATAGTACGCCCCCTGTGTCATGACATAAAGTCCGATAGTACGCCCCCTGCGTCATGACATAAAGAACTACCATTAAGGGGAGGTTTTTAGTTTGGTCTCTAGATATCCATCAAGCTGAAGATTACACCCCCTTGAGCTGTAAATTTGTACATTTTTCGGAAGAAAAATTTCCCGGCTGAAAGCCGGTTCCTCTTATATTACAGGCTCGCTATCGCTCGCCAGGATAAAATTGACACCTAAATGGCACGAAAGGTCTTAAAATTGACAGAAATGGGTCAAAAGTTCTTAAAATCGTCAAAATAATGGGGCGAACGTCTTAAAAGTAGAAAAACAATGGGGCTAAACATGAGGGAGAAAGGAGTCAAGAAAAAAATCCCTCAAGTGGAAGACCACTTAGGGAGACCCCTTAAAGGCCCCAAACCAAATAGTCCATCTGTAACCCCCACCCCATTGACCACACGGCAGGACCACCTAAGCGGCTCCACGGAACCAGAAGAAAGGACCTAGCAACAAACACCTCGATCATCAGTGTTCAGTGTTACTTCAAGACTCTATCCAGTGTTATATTTATCCTTTACGACTTTTGTGCATGTGTAATCTGACTTTAGTTTCTCCAGTCGAGTAAGAACCTACCATTGTCCAATCAGCCCCAGTAAAAACCTGGTATAACAATTATTATTATTATAATAATTAATATTATTTTATTATTATTATTATTATTATTAATATTATTATTACCGTTCCTGGTGCCATAATCTCCCGCCCCCGCCTCACACCACGGACCCACAGATTGTATTACCTGTAGTCCAAGTTAGTGCTCGGAAAGTCAGGCACGCAAAAATTGGCTCTCTTTTTTTTTATAGTCTTCTTTTCCACTCGCTCTCGCTCTCTCTCTCTCTCTCTCTCTCTCTCTCTCTCTCTCTCTCTCTCTCTCTCTCTCTCTCTGGGAACTCCTAGTATATTTTCTTTCAAAATGCATTCACTTCGAGGTCAACTCATTGTTTTGTTATTTTATTTGTTAATGAATTAGTTTGGCAATATGAGTACAACAAAATGTTTAGACTCAACATGTAAACAACTAGCTACCATGATTGGGAATTACAGTAGAGTTGAAAAAGTTCAACATTAGTATACGTGGAAATGTTTTCAGATTGAAATTTTGTTTTACCTGGAAAACCCCTCTTCAGAAATTGTAATTACTTCTTCAGTAGAACAATTTACTAAGAGAGCAGATAATATTTTGTATACCCAACAACGAGTGTAGTGCATTAAACAATATTCCTTCCTTCGACCTAGAGTATCTCCCTGGAATGGACAGCAAGGTCTTTGGTATACTATTCTTTGTAACCCCATTTAATTAACCCCCGTTAAACATGTAAACATAAACTCCTTCTATAGTGCAAAAGATATCTATATAAAATAACATTTCAGGAAAAGAAAGCGGGCTTCATTAAAAAAAAACATGTAGTCTATTTAGTGTGTGTATGTATAATTATGTACAACCGTATGTGTGTGGGTGTGTGTACATGTGTGTGTGTAGTGTGCGTTTGTGTGTGTTTATGTGTGTGTGTGTGTTTATGTGTGTGTACATGTGTGTGTGTAGTGTGCGTTTGTGTGTGTTTATGTGTGTGTGTGTGTGTGTTTATGTGTGTGTCTGTAAGTGTGTATGTGTTTATGTGTGTGTGTGTCTGTCTGTAAGTCTGTGTGTGTGTGTGTGTGTGTGTATTCTGATATATCGAGATTCTCATACGGTGAACGTCCTAGCTCATAAATGTTAGAGGAGAGTCGACAGCCGTTTGCATAATGTGTATGAGGAGGGTATAGGCCTGGCTGGAGAGAGAGAGAGAGTTTGGGGAATGGTTGGAAGGATAGAACAAATAATTTTACCGTATATTTGTTGTATTTGAAGACGTAAACTTTTGAAGAACCAAAGTGCATAATTTTTGTTACAATTGAACATAAAATTGTGACTGTGTAGGAGTTTGGAGTTTGGAGAGGAAGTTGGAGGAAAGAAGAAGCAGAAAGAAGGAGGGAGGTGGAGAAAAAGAAAAATATACAGATAGATATTTGGAAGACAGGAAAGGAAGCAGGATAGATGGAACAGTGCGAGTGGATGGAAGGAAGAAGGAGGGAAGAGAAAACGGGATGGAGGACAGAAGAAGGAAGAAGGAAGGAGAAGGAGGAAAGGGAATGAAGGAGGTGGATACAAAAAGATAGATACACCGGTACTGGAGAGATGTTTGGGTCGACTGGCTGGCTGGTAGGAAATATATTAGGGCGATCATCACGGGGGAAGTTGATACCTTGTTAGCTGGAGAGGGGGGGGGGGGGGGGAGAGAGAGAGAGAGAAAGAGAAAGAGAAAGAGAGAGAAGGAGGATGGAACAAAGAGGCACTGAAGTTTGTGGGATGGATTCTTACATGTCAACCCGTAATCCGCAACAAATACGAACAACATACACCATAGAACGTTATCTAATAATATACACGTGGAAAATCGCAGAGGGTTTAGTACCAAACCTACATACTCCGATAGTCATGAAATTCAGTGATAGGAGAGGCTGGGAATGCGAAATCCCCCGGATGAATAACAGGGGTGCTATGGGGTCTCTGCGAGAGGGCTGGTTATCACACAGAGGCCCACGTCTCTTCAACAAACTCCCACGGCGAGTAAGAGACATGAGGGACATCTCGTTAGACAACTTCAAGAGAGCCCTAGATGTCGAACTGCAAAAAGTGCCAGACGAGCCCATCCTCGCAAGGGAGCGAGCTGTCGCTTCAAACAGTCTACTGCACCAAATCACCACCCATAACGAGGGGCGTCGCGCTCCTTGCTGCCGCTAGAAGAGCGGCGAACACATCTAAAGGTATCTAAAGGTAAAGGATACACCATTATACCAACACCAACCTCTCATAACTCAAATAGGACTTCTGTAATTATGATGTTACTTCTACCATATGGAACTATACCCTGTTCATTATAGGTAGGCCACATAAATTATTTGTTATACCATTAGCACCACTATTATGATTTTCTGTCTTACTCCTGTATTTCGTCTGTCTTCCAACTGCCCAAACCCTGAGGCAGATCCAACTTTTTTATTTGTGTTATAAATATAACTTTATTTAGCCTTAAAACATATACAATATAATTATTCACAATATTTGTATAATTCATTATCAAGGCTGAGCCCGTAAAATGTGAATATTTGTTATGGGCTCATTCAAAATACACTTAGGAAATTACTGTCATAATTTTCGTTCACAGGATGACAGTGAAGATTATTTTGTGACTGCCACTGATATTGTTGGTGCTTTGGACGAGTTTAGTACCAGAGGCTCTTTACAAAGCTCAGGGTACTTGGGCTAAGTGGAAAGGCTTTATCATTAACGCCTTCTTTACCGGCGACGTCTTTTTCTTTTTATTTCAGCAACATTTAGATGCTTTTATGAAGCTTAGAAAGGATACACGGTAGCTAAAAGGACTAATGGAGATAGTCTGTAGTCTTTGAATGGGTAGACGTCCTTCCTAAGCTGAATGAAATCGTTTGATATTTGCCAGAATGTACAGTAAGTACGTCTTCGGTACTGAAGAGGTTAATTAAAGGCAAGGATGTTTATTGTAGGTGGCTTTTCAGGGAGCAGACTTCATCAACTACCATACAGGAGCCAGTGTACCACAGGGAAGTGTCTTAGGTCATCTACTCTGCAATGTCCACTTCAATAACCTCCTCAACCTCTGTGTTTAAATGGCTAGCTGTCCCTCAACCCCTTCAGTACGATGGCGTAATTTTGGTCTTATTCTGATATTCGTCTAATGTTAGTTTGAATAAAAAGTAAAAGTGTTAAATTCGTGAAGAGGTTAACACTGTCTGATCTGACGTGGTTATTAGGATATATTTATTAATTATGTATTTTGTATTAATATGTCTGAGAAGAATGTTATTAGGAAATGGGAATCTATATGCACTAGACAAGGTAACGATATACGATTAGGTGAACAAATTAAAGATTTGTGTGGCATGAGGGATAAAGGTGATGGCATTTTTATCTAGGGAAGAATGTGTTCTTATCATAAACCAACTATGTACAGAATGATTATCTGGATTAATTAATTTAATTGAAATATGTTTTAAATATTGTCTAATATACTATGCATATTTATTGTGGGTGATGTGTGTGTCTGAGTGTTGAATTACAATGTACATTTTTAATGTGAATAAAAAACTATGAATTGAATGAATTATTATCGAGGATTTTGCTTGTTTTTGCCATTTTCGAGCAAAGTATTTTAGTTTGTCCCCTAGGCTAACAAACACGCCTTCCCAGACTTTCTCCAAACCAAAACCACCCAGAGCCCCTTCAAGCTAAGCTTGTACATTTTTTTATAGAAAAACATTCCGGCTGAAGGCCGATTTTGTCTAAGTTAGAACTCGCTATTGATCGCACAGAAAAAAAAATCGAAACCTGAAAGATTTGAAGCGTCATATTATCACTTAACTAATGGGGTGAATCGTCTTAAAATCTCCAATCTAATGGGGCAAAACAGAGGAGGTCTAAAAAGCTCCCCTCGAACCAAGAACAATCAATTACATACCTGAGAAGCGGCTCTTTGTAGTCACCTGAACCAACCAGTGAGGGAAGGAGGGAAGATAACACTTAAGAGGGAGAGGAGGAGGAGGAGGAGGGAGAGATGGAAGGCAGAAGGAAAAGAGGAAGGAAGGAAGGAAAGGAGGGGAGAGAAAGGGAAAAGACGAGAAGGATAGAAGGAGAATGGATAGATGGAAGGAAGAACAAAGAAGGATGAGAGAAGGCAGAAGGAAGAAGGAAATGAGGAAGGAAGGAAAGAACGAAGGAATAGGGGGGGGAAAGAAAGGGAAAGGGTGAGAGGGAGAGAAAGAGACTGGATAGATGGAAGGAAGAACAAAGAAGGAAGAGAGGAAAGAAGGAAGGAAGGAAATGAGGGAAGAAAAAGGGAAAAGATAAAAGGGAGAAAAGGAGAATGGATAGATGGAAGGGAGAAAGCAATATCATGTGCAGGGAAGAAGGAAGGAAGGGAGGAAAGGATGGAATAAAGGGTATGTACAAAAAAGAAAGAAGGAGGATAGATGGGTGGAAGGGAGAAATAAATACAATGTGAAGGGAAGGTGGGAGGGAGGAGAGGAAGGGAGGGAGAAAGAGAGTAATAAAATGGAGAGGGAGGAAGGGAGATAGAAAGTAAAGCACTATAAAGGGAGGGAGAGAGGAAAGAAAGTAAGAATGGGAAAAAAGGAGGGAGGCAGGCGAGGAAGGGAGAGCAAGAAGGAATAAAGGAAGAACGAGAGGAAGAAAGGACAAGAGAAAGGAAGTTGGAAGGAAAGAAGGAAGAAGGAAGAAAGGAAAGAAAGAAGGAAGAAAGGAAAGAAAGAAGGAAGTAAGGAATGAAGGAAAGGAGAACGAAAGGAAGGCAAAACAAGAATAAATAAAAGAAGAACCAGAGGAAGGAAGAAAGGAAGGAAAGGAATGAATGATTGAATGAATGAATGATGGAAGGAAGGAAGGAAGGAAAGGAGAGAGGGATCATCATTGGGCTCGAAGTTGGTGTCTTGTTATCAGAGAGAGAGAGAGAGAGAGAGAGAGAGAGAGAGAGAGAGAGAGAGAGAGAGAGAGAGAGAGAGAGAGAAGATAAGCTATAGAAGATAGGGGGAGAGAGGAGGGACAAGAAGAGAAGGAGAAGGGAAGGAATAGTGGACAGAGGAAGGAAGGATGGTTCATGGGAAAGTGGGAGGTGAGAAAAAAGGGAGGAAGGGAGAGAAAGAGAGGAAAACAAAGCTGAAAGAATGACAGGAGAAATGAAGGAAGAAGGAAGGAAGGCAAATAGGAGAATGGAAGGGACAAAAGAAAGAAGGAAGGAAGGGAGGAAAGAAAGAAGAAAGGGAGGAAAGAAAGAAGGAAGGAAAAAAGGAAGAATGGGAGGAAAGAAAGAAGGAAGGAAGGGAGGTAGCAAGGAAGGAAGGAAGGTAGTAAGGAAGGAAGGAAATCGCTGAAGTAGTAAGGAAGAGAAGTAGAATTCAAAGAAGGAAGGGAGAAAGGGTTTGGCTATCACTAGACGACTTTATTCAGTTTTAGAAGGATGTGTGGGAGTCTGAAGGAATGGCAAGGGAAGAAGAGAGGAATCATATATGGGGCGAAGTTGGGGCTTTGTTATAGGAGGGGGGCTGGAAGGGGGGGAGGGGAATTTAAGATGCGAGAAAACAAAGTATAATATTTATAAACTAAAGGGGCACTCCTAAGATTTAAGTTGAATTATTGTGTTCATTGTTTACAAACAGACAGACAAATGTAGGCGAAAACATATCCTCCGTCCAGCGCTCTCTCTCTCTCTCTCTCTCTCTCTCTCTCTCTCTCTCTCTCTCTCTCTCTCGAGAGAGAGAGAGAGAAAGAGAGAGAGAGAGGGAGAGAGAGGAAAGAGCAGAGAGAGGAGGAACCGCCGAGAGAGAGAAAGAGGCTCGAGAAAGAGAGAGAGAGAGAGAGAGAGAGAGATAGTAAAGTATAAAATGGAAGTAAGAGAGGGCGGGGTCATAGGAGAAGTTAGGGTAAGTTTCGGCCAGCCCTTTGGAGTTGATGTAGCGCCCCTATTGACCACATGCGAGTTTCAGACTATAAGGAAGTTGGAGCCGTGAACATTGATATTACAGAGAAATGCAATAATAATGTGGGTTTCTGAATGATGAATAGTATAATCAATTTGTTTTTATGTATTTATATATGTATTATAACCGCATTTATGTATTTATATATGTATTATAACCGCATTTGTGTATCTACAGTATATATGTATTATAACCGCATTTGTGTATCTACAGTATATATGTATTATAACCGCATTTGTGTATTTATATATGTATTATAACCGCATTTATGTATTTATATATGTATTATAACCGCATTTATGTATTTATATATGTATTATAACCGCATTTGTGTATCTACAGTATATATGTATTATAACCGCATTTTGGCTGATAGTTCTGTTAAATAGTGATGGCCACAGCTCCAACTTCCTTATAGACCAAAACTCACAAGTGGTCAATTGGAACCCTATGATAATTAGATTTAACCCCTTCTGTCCCGGCGCCGTCCTTTTAGCTATATTCTGGCTAATATTAGAAGATTTGATTCAGTTTACAAAGGTCAGCAATTAAATGGTTCACTTTTTGGGCGATTTTTGCATGTATTCATTATTTTTTCTAGTTTCCTCCCTAGACCTCCACACAAAAAAAAAAAAAAAACAAAAAAAAAAAAAAAAAAAAAAAAAAAAAAAAAATAAAATAAACCATTAGATCCCCCTTCTAGATAAATTTGTAAATTTTCGGTAAATACTTTATTAGATTTAACCCCTTCTGTCCCGGCGCCGTCCTTTTAGCTATATTCTGGCTAATATTAGAAGATTTGATTCAGTTTACAAAGGTCAGCAATTAAATGGTTCACTTTTTGGGCGATTTTTGCATGTATTCATTATTTTTCTAGTTTCCTCCCTAGACCTCCATAAAAAAAAAAAAAAAAAAAAAAAAAAAAAAAAAAAACATCCATTAGATCCCCCTTCTAGATAAATTTGTAAATTTTCGGTAAAAAAAAATCCCGGCCGAGGGCCGGTTCTTACAACATTACAGGCTCACTATCGTTCGCCAGGGAAACAATCGACACCTAAATAGCACTAAAGGTCTAAATATTGACGACGAAATGGGGTGAAAAGTCTTAAAATCGACTAACCAATGGGGCAAACATCTTAACATCTGAAAAATAATCGGGCTTAGTAAACATGAGGGAGAAAGCGGTCCAGAAAACCGGCCCATCCCCCCCTTAACCCTTTTTACTACCATAGATCCTTCATAAACCGCACAAAGCCTTCTAAGTATATATAGATCCTTCATAAACCGCACAAAGCCGTCTAAGTATATATAGATCCTTCATAAACAGCACAAAGCCTTCTAAGTATATATAGCTCCTTCATAAACCGCACAAAGCCGTCTAAGTATATATAGATCCTTCATAAACCGCACAAAGCCTTCTAAAGTATATATAGATCCTTCATAAACCGCACAAAGCCTTCTAAGTATATATAGATCCTTCATAAACCGCACAAAGCCTTCTAAGTATATATAGATCCTTCATAAACCGCACAAAGCCTTCTAAGTATATATAGATCCTTCATAAACCGCACAAAGCCTTCTAAGTATATATAGATCCTTCATAAACCGCACAAAGCCGTCTAAGTATATATAGATCCTTCATAAACCGCACAAAGCCTTCTAAGTATATATAGATCCTTCATAAACCGCACAAAGCCTTCTAAGTATATATAGCTCCTTCATAAACCGCACAAAGCCTTCTAAGTACATATAGATCCTTCATAAACCGCACAAAGCCGTCTAAGTATATATAGATCCTTCATAAACCGCACAAAGCCTTCTAAGTATATATAGCTCCTTCATAAACCGCACAAAGCCGTCTAAGTATATATAGATCCTTCATAAACCGCACAAAGCCTTCTAAGTATATATAGATCCTTCATAAACCGCACAAAGCCTTCTAAGTATATATAGATCCTTCATAAACCGCACAAAGCCTTCTAAGTATATATAGATCCTTCATAAACCGCACAAAGCCTTCTAAGTATATATAGATCCTTCATAAACCGCACAAAGCCTTCTAAGTATATATAGATCCTTCATAAACCGCACAAAGCCGTCTAAGTATATATAGATCCTTCATAAACTGCACAAAGCCTTCTAAGTATATATAGATCTTTCATAAACCGCACAAAGCCTTCTAAGTATATATAGATCCTTCATAAACCGCACAAAGCCTTCTAAGTATATATAGATCCTTCATAAACCGCACAAAGCCGTCTAAGTATATATAGATCCTTCATAAACCGCACAAAGCCGTCTAAGTATATATAGATCCTTCATAAACCGCACAAAGCCTTCTAAGTATATATAGATCCTTTATAAACCGCACAAAGCCTTCTAAGTATATATAGATCCTTCATAAACCGCACAAAGCCGTCTAAGTATATAGATCCTTCATAAACCGCACAAAGCCTTCTAAGTATATATAGATCCTTCATAAACCGCACAAAGCCGTCTAAGTATATATAGATCCTTCATAAACCGCACAAAGCCTTCTAAGTATATATAGATCCTTCATAAACCGCACAAAGCCTTCTAAGTATATATAGATCCTTCATAAACCGCACAAAGCCGTCTAAGTATATATAGCTATAATATGATTAACACTTTCAAGATCCTATACGCATTTCTTTTCTGTTTTCTGGTAGTTATTAGACGATTTTATTTAGATTAGGAAGGGTATATGGAAGTCAGAGGGTTGATTGAGATAGTATTTACCCTTATAATACCCACAGATCCTTCCTGAGCTGCACACAATCGTCTAATGATAGCCAACATATACTGCTAAAATGCGTCAGAGCTTCATGGGGTTAAATTGACGTTGCTGGTACAGAAGGGGTTAAGGGGAGATTTTCACTTAATTAAAGGGTGTTTTATCTGGACCCCTTCTCTCTCATTCTTAGCCCCATCAGTTTTGAGATTTTAAGACGTTTGCTCCATTAGTTTGACGATAATACCTATCCCCCCATTTCTTTGTCATATCTGTCATTTAGATGTCGATTTTTTCCTTGCGAGCAATAGCGAGCCTGCAACTTAGGAGGAGCGGGACATTTTTATATCGAAAAATGTACAAATTTATCTCGAAGGGTGGTCTTGGGGGTATTTGTTTTGAGCTTGAAGGAGGTCTAGGGAACAAACTAAAAACCTCCCCTTAAGATTGTACACTCTATATTTACTGAGTCCGTTTCTGTTATATTTTCTGAAGTTAAAACACTGCATAATTTTAGTAATTAGTTGCTAAATATATCATCACAAATACATATTCGTAAAAAAAAGGAGAGTTAAGAACAATTGTTATATAAAATAAACAATATAAAACCTAGAATAACAAAAATACAAGTGATGTAAGTTGTTTTGAGAGTATTGAGAGTATCAAAACTAGTGGGCTAACCATTAGGGAGAAAGGGGTCCAGAAAAACTGTCTGCCTCCCTTTAACTCACGTCCACTCACCGATTCTCTGCAATCTCTCTCTCTCTCTTTCTTTGCCTCATCCACATACAAAAAAATGTGATGTCTCTTGTAACAGAATGGAGAATGCTTGTGAATAGATGAATGATAACACAGTTGTTGGGAGAGGGGGTCAGGCACCAGTGTTGTCCCTGTTTGGGCTCTATCTCGAGTCGGCCACCCACAGCTAAGGGGTATGAGCCTGCGTATATACTTACATACATACATACATTCTATAAAAGACAAACTATATTTCTATAAAGGTCAAACAAATAGTAGTCAGAACTTTACCATATATCCCAGTCTACCTCAAATTTCTCTGAGCTCTCTGAGTCTATCAACAAGACGCCAAATTCTACCACAAAATCCTCCCACGATTCTTCATTTATCCTTCCTGAATCACCAATCCATTTCCTGGTGGGGGAGATCTAAAACTTTTCTCTTTTACTTATATATTTTGCCGTATTGATGGGAATACTAGGGTAGAGTAGGGTATCACTTTATTATTGTATCTTATTTATAGGAAAACTTGGGAAGGGTATGGTATCATATTATTATTGTACCTTATTAATAGGATAACCAGGGTATGGTATGGTATCACATTATTATTGTACCTTATTAATAGGATAACCAGGGTATGGTATGGTATCACATTATTATTGTACCTTATTAATAGGATAACCAGGGTATGGTATGGTATCACATTATTATTGTACCTTATTAATTAGATCGAAGGAAAATATATTACAATTTATTATCATACACAGTTGCTCACATTAATTTGTATCTACTCCGTAATTATATCCACGGAAGATAAATAGTATGTTTGAATTAAGAGTGTAGTTTGTTATGCAGTTGTAAATTCACATGGTATAATTCACATGATCATATGGTAAGTTGCCGATTATATAGAAGTAATATATTTAATCAATCACACTATTTGTACACTGTAAACAACTCAAAAGTAAAAATGGGTGTTCAAGAGGTATATATCAAATTATTGAGTATGTTCATATTGATTTAACTTTATATTAGAGGAGTTTATTAATGGCAATATACTTCTTTATTGGTGTATCTAATAGCAATAGACATATACACAACATACACTAACTCCCCCCTCCCCAGACCTTTAGTACACACACATCACATGTACACACACAATCTTGAACGCACATCTACATACACACATAATATATATATATATACTGTATATATATATACTGTATATATATATATATATATATATATATATATATATATATATATTATATATATATATTATATTGTATGTATATGTACAGTATATATGAAAACACGCCGCTCACCCTCCTGCTGCCCACAGCCTCACTACCGCCCACATCCATATCGCCCACCCAGCTGAGGAGCTAAATACACATACTGTACCTCCACATTCCACTTTTCACACGGCTATGGCTGAGAGATGAATTTACAAGAAGTGGCCACCTCCGACATAAGATAAGTCCCTGATATCCCTTCGGCTCAGGCCACTTAGCACCAACCAGAACTGCCTGACCAATCAGGAGCCAGGAGCCAGAAAAAATAATCTAATTTATTAATTTCACTCCCAATACCAAACACCTCCCAAATACAGAAAAAGGAGGACAGTGGACCTTGAACATGAGAATACTCCGAGCATCAACTATTCTCTCGTATCAAGAAACAACTTCCATAATCCCCCCTGGCCTGGGCTGTGAGCTGATACTGGCCCAATAAGGCCAACCAAGCGAGTCACTTGATCCAGGCCGGGGCCTTATAAACCACCCAAAATGTACAATCAAGGCGGAACTGAGTATGCTGAGAGTAGAACAGGAGGGAGCAGCGGTGTACTTCACAGACGGATCAGTTGACTAGACACAGGAAGGACCAGGGCAGCCAGGCATCTAGTACAATGGAGAATTCCTCTGTTGGAGAACTCCGGATGGATGCTCCACCTTCCAGACTGAATTACCCACCATCAATCAAGGCTGAAAACATGCTGCCACCAATCCAGCTAACTACATCATAATATACACATAGAATTAAAATCTGCAATGGAGATACTAAAGACTGGAAAAACAAAGGACAACATCCACCTAGCCACCTCAACACTTAATGCTCTAAGCCAACTTGACAGAGTAGGAGATGGTGGGAATGAGCTGGATCCCTAGTCATGTGGGAATATGTGGCAATGATGAAGATGATGCATCTCTCAAAGCAGCAACCCGCATTGTGAAAGTAACTCAAGAAAGAAGAACTATGGAAAGAGCAACACAGGACACTGGTCAGTGCGGGCTCCTTCTCCTGTACCTGGTACAAGAGAGCCGCAAACTGTGTGCCCATACTGCTACCAAGAACCACAGAATGAGACTGGGATATAAGTGCTGCTGGCAGCTCAGGACACGAGATCCAAGAGAATGTAAGCATTGCCTCATAGACACAGCACACCCATTTCTACACTGGGTGTTGGAGTGTGTTGTCACAGAAGACATGAGGGCTGCAACACAAACCACAACGACAACCATACAAGTAACGATACACTTTAACTTACAACACTGCTGAATAATAAGTCCTAGGCTGACACACCTGATGACCTTCTCCAATTCATCAAAGAGTTCCCCCCCCCCCACGATATTAGAATTAACTTAGCTCACCTTAGCTTCGCTTAGACCTAGCTTAGTAAACAGTTATTTAAACTTCAAAACTGAAATTGTAAATATCATTTGTACAGTCATGTTTTTAGTCATGTAAACTAAGTTGTTACGATTGTCTTAGTTGTGGGCCGTCAAAAGACAAAGTCTTGGTTTTGGACATTAAATCCAAATATATCTTAAGAAATAAGTCTCCAGAGCATACAAGTCTGCAAGCCCAAAATGGGACCAGGATTTCCACTTCAGCCTCCCTCCCACACCCTCAACAGACCTCTACTTCCCTTATTATGGCTGGAACTAATAAGCTAAAGGACCAATTAGGAAAAATATATTGTAGACTGGCAAGTAGACTCACTCGGACTGCCAGAGGGAAGGTAGAAGTCGCCTGACAGCCGTACGCACCTGCACGCGCATCCCCATGCACCTTGGTCGCCATAGCCAAGAAATCTAGGTTGTGGGGCCCAGCTGGTATGTAAGTAACTCAACCCAGGGAGCGACGTAGGCCTAACCTAACAAAGGGTTGCTCATGTTTTGCTCATGCCATGGGTGGGGGATCCGGCTGGTATGGGGGTACCTTTACCAGAGAAGAGACACAGGCTGGCATCCAGTTTGTCTGCAAGGATGCAGAGGTGGGTGAGTCGAGCCCTTACTCACTCATCTCGCTATGCTAATGCTAGTTGCGCGCCATAGGCCTAGTCCTTTCGGCCTCCGAGGCAAATTAAAGGTGAGAGAAGCAAACAACTATAGTAGCAGCTATACGAAACCTTTGGCAAATTTCAAAAATCTCAAATTGGCAAAATTGACAAGACCCATTGGTTAATCCAGCACAACTAGCGATAATAATGCTGAAAACCTGGAATACATCAAGGCCCACATAATTATGACTGTGCTGAATATATATGGTAGTTAATCCAAGATTAGAGTAAAATGCATGATCAACCAAAATGAATGAGCTAGACGAATAACTGACATACAAATTCAAAACGTTCATTAGCCCGAAAGAACATAGATACAATATATAATGAGATATATAATTAAGATTATATATATATATATATTGTTACGACTGAGGTTTAAATATATCAGGGCTCTTATTCATTGGACTAGTAATGGCATAAATGCTACAACGGAAAGCGCTAGATCCAACCTCTGATGTATATTCCCAGTGAACAAAGAACACAAATACTCTCCGAGTTCTATATGCAATAATAGGTTATCAAACTCTCAATAAATGTGCGTCTACTCTAGGCTTAATGTTATGTGAAAACAGCCTATTACTACCTATAACCGAAGGTGCTTGGTTATGGTATGCAAAGTAAGGTGGTAAGAGAAGTTACAGCTTACGTTACTTTAATCAATAAATGTCAGGCACTCCTGCATGAAAGAAAGTGCACTAAAGTCCTTCAACACCAACAAGGAATCTTCTTTAAATGTTAGATGCTATCAAGATGCTCGAATCGGAAATGGAACCCAAAAAGGCAGGCAGCGGAACAATGCTCGAGCAGGCTATGCTCACAAAAGGCAGGATATATAATGCAGTCGGAGCCAAGAATATCCTAAACACTACAACAATAATAATAATCGCCACGACAATGCAGTATTCCTATCAACAAAAAGAGCCTAAGTCGTTTGTGTCTCAATACATCAAACTAGGCTGCGAAATGCTTGTGTAATCATAAACGGGTATGCATAATAAGAGTAATTGGTTGAATATACTTAATGTCTACTATGACTGATAAAGTCTAGCAAGAGTCAATGATACGAGATACTGGTGCGTATGGCATGCCGCATAGCCTAGTGCAAATCTCAAGTCTGTGCATCAAGTATTACGTTACAGTGAAGGGTAGCTCTCTTGAGAAACCTTAATACCGAAGAATTAAGCGTTCTCCTGGCGTACTTCAAAGACAAACAACCAAGCTTAGAACAGTGCAGAATGGTATAGGCAAAAATCCCTCATTCGTGCATGCTCTACTCTCAATGGCACACAGACTAGAATTTACCCAATCAACTCCAGTTCTCAGGTATGTTGTGCAGCTTTTAACTAAAGCCAGCACCCATCGGACACAATACCTTATAGTATCAGACTCCTAGTCTAGCATTATCTAATCCAGCAGAACACTAATAATTATAGGAAGCGGTACTGAACAATATGAGTGCCAACCAATGCTTCGTGATCAACTTATCTTAACAACTAATATACATGGGTTATATAAGACCTTAACGCACAATACAACTGGCCAGCATTAAGCTGATTATGCAGAGTTAACCAGAGGGGGTATAATATTAATAAAAGGTGGTGAAAGATATGGAAAATGAGAGAGATAGGCAGAGGAAAAGGTTCTCAGGTGCAGAGAGGGGACAGATGTCAAAGGGATAAGAGGGATGCGTTCTAGAAACCAGATCTGAGAGAGAGAGTGGCAAGAGAGCTGTATATATACTAGCACTAGCTCGCACCGCGTAAGCAAAGCGGTAACAAGCCCTCCAGCCAATCCCAAAGAGCCCAACCAACCATGACGTCACCAAGCATGGTAAAAAACTCCTCCAACCAATCCCCAAGAGGCCAGCCAGCCGTGACGTCATCGAGCATGGCAAAAAACACTGCGCGCCTCCTCTCACTCTGTTCTACTCTCTCTCTCTCTCTCTCTCAAATCCTATCATTACTACTTAATGATAAAACATATACTTTGCAATTAAATATATAAAGCCTTGACATGGGCGAAAACAAAGAGCCTTTCTGGACTGCCCATGACACGAGCTTTCATATGAAATAAAGCACACAATAATACAACTGTAGCCACATCCACTGCCCTGGCGATCCTAGCGAGTCACCGTAGGACAAGCCATGCGGTTCTAACATAGTGGTTAACGTCACAATATATATATATATATATATATATATATATATATATATATATATATATATATATATATATAGATATAGATATATATATACAGTATATATATACTGTATATATATATATATATATATATATATATTATATATATATATATATATATATATCTATATTCACACACATCTAGGTCACCCAGGAGAAGACTCGGGGACCAGGGGTCACCAAGCTGGAGTGACCTTGGTGATCCCTGGTCTCCGGGTCTTCTCCTGGGTGAGCTAGATGTGTGTGAATTTGTTTTTTTGTTGTGGTGTGTTCATTCTTTTTCTGTTGTGTTATTATTGTCCCTGTTCGGGCTCTGTCTCATATCGGCCACTCACAGAAAAAAATAAAATAAAGAACAGAAGAAAATGTGCAATGGGCCTGAATAAATAGACAGATATATACCGGTATATATATATATATATATATATATATATATATATATATATATATGCGAGAAAAAGAGAGAGAGAGACGCCCTCGTAATTCGGAGGTAGGTGATGGTAAATGTATAGGTGGAGGTGTGGGTCATGAATTTACAAGTGACCTCCAGGCCAGCTGCAGACGTGACCTGCCTACACTTATTTCACTCCACCTCACCTGACCCAACCTGACCTTACACTTACAGACGTGACCTAACTACACTTATATAGCCCTACCTCGTTCCATCTGACCTGACCTGACCTGACCTTACACATACATTCTGACGTGACCTGACTACAATGATTTCACCTGACCTGACCCGACCTTACACATACATTCAGACGTGACCTGACTACAATGATTTCACCTGACCTGACCCGACCTGACCTGACCTTACACATACATTCAGACGTGACCTGACTACAATGATTTCACCTGACCTGACCCGACCTGACCTGACCTTACACATACATTCAGACGTGACCTGACTACAATGATTTCACATGACCTGACCCAACCTGACCTGACCTTACACATACATTCAGACGTAACCTGACTACAATGATTTCACCTGACCTGACCTGACCTGACCTTACACATACATTCAGACGTGACCTGACTACAATTATTTCACGTGACCTGACCCGACCTGACCTGACCATACACATACTGTACATACATACGTGACCTGACTACACATATTTAACCCCTTCTCATTCCACCTGACCTTAAGGGGACATAGGCTGTTTTTCTGGTCACCCTTCTCCCTCATGCTTACCCCCAATAGCTTTCAGATTTTATGACGTTCGGCCCATTAGTTTGGCGATTTTAGTACCCTTTGCCCCATTTCGTTGTCAATTTTAAGACCTTTCGTGCCATTTAGGTGTAGATGTTTTCCTGGCGAGCGATAGCGAGCCTGTAATATTAAGAGTAACCGGCCTTCGGCCGGGACATTTTCTACCGAAAAATGTACAAATTAATCTAGAAGGGGGATCTTATGGATGTGTTTTTAAGTTTGATGGAGGTCTAGGGAGGAAACTAAAGAAAATAATAAATAAATGAAAAAATCTACCAAAAACTGAACCATCCCCCCTTAAACATACATTCAGACGTGACCTGGCTATAATGATTTCACCCCACCTGACCTGACCTTACACATACTGTACATACCTACATATATGACCTGGCTATACTAAGCTTATTCACTCCACTTTACCTGACCTCACTTGTTCTGGCTACACTTGTTTCACCCCATACAACCTCATGACCTGACCTGACCTCCCAAACACATATACACATATACTTACATACACTATTACACAGGCTTATAGTAGAGAGATACAGTACATAATATAATAGGTTATACGAGCGACACAGAAGTGTACATACAGACATGCATACACACACACACACACACATAAAATCAAACATTTGCATACATGACCTGTATAGACTATATCCATATATATATATAACCTTGGAAACACATATTACACTTGAAATAACACCGTAATTTCATCTATTTTTTTTCTTACATGTTACCAGACACAAGATGGGCAAAGTTTCCAAACTAATCTCCCGTGAAGAGCAGAAGAGAAACATAAAAAAATAAACCCTTGTGAGAAAAAAAAAACCTTGGAAAAAAGTCGTGTGTAAAAAGAGCGTCGTTGTGAGGAGGAAAGTGGGGCAGCTTGGAAGACAATGTGAAGCGGTTTGGGCTGACACATATCTACAGTATATACATGCATTATTATATATATATATATATATATATATATATATATATATATATAGTATATCTCACAAATGCACGTGAGCTACTAAATGTGTTGTATACTCCCAGCCGTACTTGAATCACCGACAGTCAGGACGGGTGTCCGTGCTTTAATCCACTACACCAAGGCGTGATGAAGGATACTTAACCTTTCCTATTCATATAAAGATATACTTGGTATTAATGACTCTCGTGTTTGGCTGGGCTGCCAGGATCAGCTTGTTGATCCCTTAGGATAAGATCGGGGTTAAAGCTGTGTATTTTTAGCCTAATTGGCTGTCTCGAAATAAACCAATTATTATTATTATTATTATTATTATTATTAAATATACAAACGCACACACACACATATATATCTGTCTATATAATAATGTAACTATAAAAATAACTATAAAAATAACTATAAAATGTGTCTATAAAAATATATCTATATAAATGACTCTGAACTCTGTCTATACAAAAATGTAACTATACAATAACTATAAAATGTGTCTATAAAAATGTATCTATATAAATGACTGAATTATGTCTTTATAAAATGTAACTAGGCCTATAAAATAACTATAAAATGTGTCCATAAAAATGTGTCTATAAAAATGTGTCTGGCTATGAACAAAAAATGTATCGTTATAAAAGGAAAAGGTTAAGTATTTTGGAGACAATGGAGAGGAGTCTATTCTTAACCGGAGGGTGAACAATATAGGTAGATAGAGAAGTAAATAGATGGATAGATAGGTTGATAGATAGATAGATACATAGATAGATAGATAGATAGAGATAGATAGATAGATGGATAAATAGATTGATAGATAGATATATAAATAGATAGATAGAAAGAAAGATGGACGGCTGTAGACAAATATTTTGAGAGTTTGACAGAGACATATATAGACAAATAGCATAAAATAAATAGACAACAGGAAAGCAGAAAGATCCATAGACAGGTAGACAGACAGACAACTAGATAGACAGGAGCAGTGTGGACTGTCTTGTGGACAATGGGAAGATTAAGCTTATTATTTTCTAGCGGGTAAAGAGATAGACATACATTACATTTAGATAGATAAACATATAGACATATCAAATGATGCATACAACTTATGCATACATAATTTTGAAGACCGAGTGGTCCACACGAAATGCGGATATATACTGTATATATACCGTATATATATATATTGTGATGCCTGCCAGCATTGGCAGAATCGCCTCCCAGTAGCCACTAGCGCTCGCCAGGGCAGTGAAATGGGCTACAGTCTATCTACAATGTTGTACTTTCTTTCTTGTGAATCGTCATGTCACAGGCAGTATAGAAGTGGTCTTTATTTTCGCCTGTGACAATGCATTATATTTTATATCATGAGTAGAACATAAGATGCATTGTAGTGAAGTTGAGAGAGAAAGAGCGAGCGAGCAGCGTGGGGCAGTGAGTGTTGCTTTCCCTCCTCCTTCCTCCCTCCCGGAGGAGTCCCTCGCCCGCGTGGGCTTTCTCTCGGTTTTGATTGGCTGGTGGTTCCTGGCACCTTCTGCAGGCCTGCTGCCTGGTGACGTAGCGGCCTGTGATTGGCTGACCACCATGCCTTTGTGTGATCCTGGGGATCCCGAGGAACCTTCCTCAGAGCTTGCCTGACCAGCATACGTCCCTTAACATATCCCTTGCCACCTGTCCCCGACTTCTACCTATAGAGCACTTTCTCTCTCTCTCAACTTCTTACCTCTCATTCTTCCTCTCTATTTAATATCATAACTCCCCTTTGGTTCTGCACGATTTCATATATCGGCCATTGTATTATATGCTGAAGCCCTCAGATATTATATGTTTAGTTAGGCATTTTGGAGGGGTTACCATTTTGTCTGTAGAGGTTCGACACACTCACGGTGTCTCCCTACCTATTCCTTGGCTGTCTGCTGAGCTATTTAATGCTAGACTGAGGTAAGGCTACTTGTGTTGTGATTTCCGATGTGTAACAGGTTTTGTTGAGCCTGTACAATCGCAACGGAGACGTGGGAAGCCTAGGTGGTCTTTCTGACTGTGTACCTTGTGAGTTTAGCACTGTGTTGCGAGTGAGGGCTTTTGCCTCTGCCACCAAACACTGTGCTAACTCGTTTTGTTTTGACTTTGAGAGGGTCGCCAGGAGAGAACCAGATACTAGCGATCTGGATCTCTCAAGAGAGCACCCCGTCAATTAACGTAATTTGGCCGCACAGTCTTAAGGACCTCGCTAGGCTACGAGCCGCTTGCTCAGCCATTGTTTCCTAGCCTACGACATCCCAGCTAGACTTTATTAGCCTAGCAGACACCCAATTAGGATCATAAGCTCTTATGTTTTGTATGCAGCATTTTTATTCGCGTTGACTGTAAGCCTTGGTTGTTGTTGAGTTGCACAACCCGAACAGGCTTTTTGAGTTGCCTGACGAAGTACTTCTTTTGTTGTTGGAGATAATACTATTGTGCATTTATCGTTATTCCCGTGTCAGTTAACACTGTCTGTCTCTACACTTGCCCTATATTGTCCCTGCTTTATATAACAGTTCAAAATCCGATTCGATCATCTTAAGCAGCATCAGACTTTCTTCAGAAGATTCCTGCTCGATGCTTTAGGACTTTCATTCACTTTCTTTAATATAGGAGTGACAGTTGATTATTGTTTAGAGTAACTTTAATTATACCTTCTTCTTGTTTGCATTAAATCATTGCAGTGATTTAATTACGATCTCTATCTTTTCCTTGTATACCTTATTAACGTAATTGTATGTTGTTGTGATCAGGCTGTATCAGAGATCATCAGCCTGTAGTAGTAGTGCATTTATACCGAGTTATAGGATACCCGCTATCGCAGATTTAACTCTGGAGGGTATAGGTGTTTTTTGTGCGCCGGCATTATAAGTTCGAGGGTTGGATCTAGTGTTACCGTTGTGGCTGTGTGCCTTTCTAGTCCAATGATTAAGAGCCCTTGTTTTATACGAGTCCCGGTCGTAACAATATATATATATATATATATATATATATAAAACCTTATCTCTGTTACCTGTCCTGTCTTTCTAGTACAGCCTTCTGATCCCCCATCCGGCGGCGGTTGTGGTATTTTGGCGCTGCCGACTGGGAGGCTCTTCAGCAGTTCTTCTTTGATTTTCCATGGAATGATTTTTGCTTCCGGGACCCTTAGAGAGTGCTGAGCGCATTACTGAGGTAATCCTTGCAGGCATGGAATCATACATCCCAATTTCTTTCTCTCAAACTAACTAACAAAAACCTTGATTTACTCATGCTTGTTCTACTGCTGTCGGCAGTAAGGAGGAAGCATTCAAACGGTATCATCACCTTCAAACTCAAGAATCTTGTACTCTATATATTTCTGCCCTGAATTAAGCCAAATCTGTTATTTGATTCGCCAAAAACTCTTTTATCAACAACAAAATATGCTCTGAATTTTCCAACTCTAGCTCTTCCCAAGCTATTTGGCATCTAGCCAAAAACTTTTCCAATAATTTCACTTACTTTTCTTTCCCTCATCTTTCCCAATCTGATGGTACAGTACCATCACCTTTTCTTTCTCTGACAAAGCTGAACTGATCGCTCAAACGTTCGCTAAAAACTCTACTTTGGATGATTCCGGCACTACTCCTCTCTCTCCACGCCCCTCTCACTTACTTAGGCCTAATATCATGATCTCTTCTAAGGATGTATTCTCTGCCCTCTCTGGGCTTAATACAAAGAAGGCATACGGACCGGATGGTGTTCCTCAAAAACTGTTCTTCCATGCTGATTCCCTGCCTAGGCAAGTTTGCTCTCATTCAACCTGTCCAAAAGAAGGGTGACCGCTCCCAATCCTCCAACTATCATTCCAATTGCTCTCATTTCTTGCATTTCTAAAGTTTTTGAGACTATTTTTTATTCAAAATTTCCTAAGCATCCATTCTGTCTACTTTATAAGTACCGCTCAACATTAAGCATACATCTTCCTATAATCTACTTTCCAATCGCCAGTATGGTTTCCTTAAATAAGGGCCGCTCTACTGATGATCTTGCATATCTTACTAATTCTTGGTCATCATCCTTTCAGGACTTCGGTGAGACTTTTTTTCTATTGCGCGAGACATATCAAAAGTCTTCGATAGAGTCTGGCACAATTCTCTGATATCCAAACTACCCTCTTTCAATTTGTATCCCTCTTTCTGTGCCTTTGTTTCAAAATTCCTTTCTGACTGTTCCATAGCTGTAGTTGTGGATGGCCATCGCTCACTTCCTTAACCTATCAACTCCAGTGTTCCTCGGGATTCTGTCCTGTTTCAAGTTCTCTTTCCAATATTCATTAATATACCTCAACTGTACCTCTACTCCTATCCACTCATACGACTTTATCTTAAACTATTCAACTAGTTTTTCACAACTTACCATGCAATCACTCCAAAACTCATGTGACGTGACGAAGGCCTTGGCATGCCTATCTTCTTATCTATCAATTATTTATAATTGTGGCAGAGAAAACCTTATTACCTTCAATGCCTTCAAGAACCAATTTCTCCTTCTATCTACCCGTCGCAATCTTCCACAAAACTATCTCTTAATTCAATAACACACAAATCAACTCTTCATCTTCTCTCAATATTCTTGGTGTATCTCTTTCATTCAAGCACAGTGCGGCCATTTATCGAGTAATGTTCGCTTGTGTGGGTAGGTTCAACCCATACAGCACTTCTTGAAAGAGTCAAAAGCATTTCGACACATCAACTCACTTCCTTTTACTAGTTCCCTATAATCTCTTTCTACAAGTAGTTACTTCAACTGTTGGACCGTTAGTCGATGAAAATGGAGAATACACCAAAGACGAAGTACAAATGAGTAATGCCCTCAATACCTTCTTTGCATCAGTTTTTACAACAGAAGACCTCAGTGATATCCCTACACCATCGCCGATTCAGATTGATAATTCAGATGTTCTAAGCAATATCACCGTTACAGAGAGAGAAGTATTGAATTGTTTAGATAAACTCAAGGTAAATAAAACGCCTGGACCTGATACAATCTCGCCTAGAGTTCTAAAGGAAGCTAAGGATGAGCTCTCCAAACCACTGACATTACTATTCAATAAATCCTTGCAGTCTGGAACTATGCCCGATCAGTGGAAACTAGCCAACGTAACACCGATATTCAAAAAAGGCAGCAAATCCCTACCCAGTAACTATCGTCCAATTAGCTTAACCTCAGTTGTATGTAAAATGCTAGAAACGGTCATACGAGACAGACTCGTAAATCACTTAGAGGAAAATAACATACTTAAAGATACTCAACACGGCTTTCGTAAAAAACGTTCCTGTTTAACAAACCTCTTAGACTTCTTCCACGATATCCTCAACCTCTACGATGAGAGTAAAGCTGTAGATATTATATACCTTGATTTTCAAAAGGCCTTTGACAAAGTTCCCCACAAACGTTTACTGCTAAAACTAAAAGCGCATGGAATACAAGACGGTGTGTTGAAATGGATAGAAAATTGGCTCAGCGACAGAAAGCAAAGAGTAGTCATAAACGGTAAGGCATCTAAATGGACCAATGTAAGTAGCGGGGTACCCCAGGGATCGGTACTAGGACCAATCTATGTCAACGACATAGCTGAGGGTCTCACCTGTACAATCTCAAAGTTTGCTGACGATACAAAAATTGCAAATAGCGTACTCTCAAAAGAACAAGTTGACGATATGCAACACAATCTACATAAGTTGTCATGTTGGGCCCAAATTTGGCAAATGAGTTTTAATGCGGATAAAAGTAAAGTACATATTGGATACCCAAATGAGAAAGCAAACTATTCGATGAATGGCACTCAGCTTAAGAATGTAAACAAAGAAACCGATCTGGGAGTAACAATATCGAGTAACCTAAAACCGAGTTAACAATGTTCAGAAGTTGTTAAGAACGCAAACAAAATAATTGGCTTTTTAGGCAGGTCATTTGAGCATAAAGCCAAAGAAGTTATCCTAACCCTTTACAATTCCTTAGTCCGCCCTCTTCTGGAATACTGCGTTCAATCCTGGTGCCCTTATTACCAAAAAGATATAAACAAGCTAGAACGAGTTCAACGTAGAGTTACCAAAATGATACCTAGCCTAAAGAACAAACCATACGAAGAGCGTCTTAGAGAATTAAATCTATTTCCTTTAACCCAGCGCAGATTAAGAGGTGACTTAATTCAAGTGTTCAAAATCATCAAAGGCATCGACAATATGAACTGTAGTAAGTACTTCACTATCGACCAATCTAATTACACGCGGGGAAACGGTTGCAAAATTATTGGTAAATCTTTTAACTCACACGAATCTAAGAATTTCTTCTTCAATCGAGTTGTCAACTTGTGGAATGGGCTTCCCCGAAACGTTATAGACTGCATCACCGTTGATTCATTTAAACTCCGCCTAGACAAATATCTCGCATCAAACCCGCGACTGACTGCGTTTGTAAATGAATAACTTTATTTTATCCCCCCCTCAGTTACTAACCCATCTGTCCCCTACTAACTTCCTAATCCTGCCACGGACATTAGTTCCAGGGCAGTAATTCCCTTTCCAATGTTCCCTTACCCACTCTAAACCACTGTTTGGACACTTGATCCTCAGTGTTTTGGAGGACAAGCAACCTAGAAGGGTCACTAGATCTGTTGTTGCTTGATTTCCTTTGTACTCCTTTGTACTCCTTTGTACACGCTGCAGTGTTGCATATCTTTCACTCTGCTATCGCTATTACAACAATCAGTGTTCTTCAGAGTTCTCTCAGTGCATACCCACTCCTATTCGGCTAGTGCGAGGCACCCGCCTTTCAACACAGTCTCACTCCTATTCTGCCAAGCTCTCCAAGCAAAGAATTAGCAAATTTTCAAAATAATTCTTCTACTCAACAAGTGAACTCTGGAACTCTCTCCCTCAATCAATCTTTCCTTCATCCTATGACTTAGATTGCTTTAAGCTTTGTGTGTCCAGATAATTTGACCCCAACGTCGATTGAATTTGGCTATCTGTCACTCTTTTGGCTTTGGAGTAGACACTCGTTACAGGCAACTTGCATTTTGTCTCCTTCATACACATAGAAAAAATATTATATATATATATATATATATAGAGAGAGAGAGAGAGAGAGTATGAAAGTGAAGTAGCTGTAGACAGTCGAAGGCAGTATATTCTTGGTTGGAAGAATACAAACTGCCTTATATATAATTATATTACTAGCAGGGGTACCCGGCGTTGCCCGGGTAATCACCATAATCACCATCACTACTACCACCACTACTACTACCATAATCACCATCATCAATCACTACTACCACAATCATCACAATACTACTACTACCATAATCACCAGCCTCGACCTCCCTGTGCCTCATTAAACGGCGACCTCGATTTCGGCCGCTAAATTACCTCCGATGTTGGATCTGACCTCATCCGTACCCCCATTTTGGGGGGCTGCGAACAACTTTCGTTCCATACACCTTTTCGATCGGAGGCCTCCTTCTGCCCCAAACGGCCATTTTTCGCATTTTTTTCGCTCCCGTATACTACATAAGTTCTGCCGAAACTATTATTAAACAAAAGTGTCTCTGATTTCCACTAAACTCGCCTAAAACCATCTCCAAAGCCTGGGCTTTCCAACGGTGCCCCACACTCCCACCTGGCACCAAAACTGTGGGAGGAGTTTAGTAATAAAGGTCGGGTAGGTCGGGTAACAGACAGACAAACATTGACCTTTATTTATTAAGATGATGAGGCTGACATTTTCCCTGGTTTGGGGGATAATAGATAGATAGATAGATAGATAGATAGATAGATAGATAGATAGATAGATAGATATATAGAAAGACAGACACACAAACAACAGACAGACAGAGATAGATCGACAAGATAGCAAATAGATAGAGAGATACATACAAACAGATAGACAGAATGAAAGTGGGGTACCTGGAGACAATGGGAGGCAGTATAATATTCTTAGCTGGGAGGAAAAATCTGCTTTGTATTTATATTATGAAGAGGCTGATATTGTCCTGGCTTGGGGGTAATGGCTAGATAGATAGATAGATAGATAGATAGATTATAGACATAAATATATAGATACACATTATTTATATACAAGGCTTAATTAATAAAGTACTGAAAATGGAAAATTGGTGGACATTCATCCATTTATCTATAAATATATAAAGTTTTAGGGTGAATTTGGGTGCTTGTGACCACCTAGGTTCCAAACATTTGGGACTATGGAGATAAGACTTTACATTGGGGAGTCCAAGAATAGATTTATTGCGAAAATAATGAGAAAAAGTATCGGCGCTAAGGAGTTTGTGAACTCCGTTGAGTTTATCTTCAGAGTGCAGCCCTCTCGGAATCTAGGGACTTCTCTGTAATCCGCACAGGGTGTGGGTACCTCGGCTGGTACATACTTACGTCTACTATTATATACATATGGCTTACAGTCACTCCAGCCCCAGTCACGGTCATTCCAGCCACAGTCACTTCGGCCCCACTCACTCCGCCCTAGTCACTCCAAGATCTATATACACAGTTGTATAGACCTTGAGTCATTCTAACTTCAGTCACTCCGGTCCCAGTCATCCTAGCTATATAGTCACTCTGTTGACAGTCACTCTAGCCCTAGTCACTCTGACAACAGTCACTCTAGCCCTAGTCACTTTGACAACAGTCTCTTTTATCTCCAGTCACTCTGACCACAGTCACTATATAATAGTCATTCTGATCATTATCCCAACCTTCCTGTTCAATCTACCCTTCCTAAATGGGGCCGAAGTGACAAGAGGACGGAGTGGCCTGTTATTAACCACACCCACATACACCTACACACCCACAGGTGTGGCGGAGTGGTCTTGCCACTGGACTGGTAATCCAATGGACCCAGGTTCGAATCCCAATATGTCAATGGGAAGATATTATTGGGATGGAATTTGTGCTGTACCTAGTATCAGTGCATTACCACAGCACACCGAAATGACAAATAAATACCCTCATTGTTCCCTGATTAAATATTATTGTATGAATATTCCCATATTCAAAAATATGCTACAGGGGGGCAATGCCTAGTGAGTTAATTGCTCAATAGGTGGTGTTCTGAGAGTGAGGGTCCGAGCCTGAGTGATGAGACTGTGAAGCACAGAGGCGGAGCAGCTTCAGAGACGAAGTTGCTTCGAGCAGCCGTAAAGCTTCACATGTCTCACTCCCTAGACTGGAGCAAGACCTCACGGGCCTCACCGTGTTCAGCGGTAGAGTGTAAAGGCTATCAGCCTATGCCCGAGAGGGAATAGTTGGAATATATATAAAAACAAAACAAAACACACACGCACACACACAGAGCGAGAGAGAGAGAAAGAGAGAGAGCCAGCCTAATACCCTATCTCTAATACGGACCAATCATAATGAACCCCTCCACCATCGGAATGAGTCTGTCTGTTAGCCTTTTGTTCAGATTATAATGTATGCGGAGGGAGAGCCGGGGAAATAGATACAGTGATAGATAAATAGAGAGATGGATAGAAATAGATAGTTAGACAGACAGATCGAGAAACCTATACATAGACAGATAGATAGACAGATAGATAGATAGATAGATATAGATAGATAGATAGATAGATAGATAATGATAGAAAATATTTGCGTACATAATCTATGAATAAGAATAAATTAATTACATACTGTAAGTTAGTACGCATTTAAAAAAAAATGCTAATACGTTTAGCTTGCTTTCATATAACAAGACAAGGATAATATATATCCTGAAGTTCTCGATATTCATTCTTCCGCATTAAAAAAAAAACGATATATTGTTTTGCTGCATTAACAAAACTAACAAAATACGTTAGTTTATCCAAGACCTTAAAAATCCTGCATTGTTTTTATCTAACAAGTCATTTCATAATTTATATATGTTTTTATCTAACAAGTCATTTCATAATTTATATATGTTTTGGTCTTAAGTGGTTCTGGGTGGATGTTTTGGTCTTAAGTGGTTCTGGGTGGATGTTTTGGTCTTAAGTGGTTCTGGGTGGATGTTTTGGTCTTAAGTGGTTCTGGGTGGATGTTTTGGTCTTAAGTGGTTCTGGGTGGATGTTAATATAAACTCCAAAAAGTTGAAAAAATGAAAACAAACACCATTTGAGGAGGAGCACTTTATTGACAACGTTTCGTATGACCTGAAGTGACCTGACCTAACCTGAAATAGCTATCTGCAAAACTGTGTTAATAAAGTGCTCTTCCTCGAAAGATGTTTGTATTAACTCAGATTGTGTTTCTAAGTCGGAGTTGGTGTGAGTGGTAGAGGATTACGCTATTGGTGAAGTATAATTTAGGCAACGGTTTCGGATAATTGGAACCAAGACGTTTACATAAAATATCCCATTCTAGTAATTATGCTTTTATTATTAATGTTTACAAGTAACTGTCACAGAAGATGAAACAGAAGTAAGTATTTTAAGCAATACTTGAAAACGTGTCACTGACAATGTTCACCTATTAGAGCAGCAGAATTGCCTGATAATAATGTTCTCTTTTCGAAGGATAATTCCTCAAATAAGTTTCTAAGATAATGCCCACAACAAGTGTAGTGCCGTATAATAGGCGATCGGTTATTTCAACAGGGAGACTAATACTACCAACAATACACAGGCAAAGATATACAAGGTTTATTGATGTATGACATTAGACAATAATAACAAAACTAGGCTTGTAGAGAACATCGAATAGCTTTATGGTTTGTATATATAATTCGTATAGGAATAAAGGGAAAATATAGTAATATACTGTATATGTTGAGAGCTGAATATATAGTAATATACTGTATATGTTGAGAGCTGAATATAGTAATATACTGTATATGTTGAGAGCTGAATATATAGTAATATATAGTAATATAGTAATATACTGTATATGTTGAGAGCTGAATATATAGTAATATACTGTATATGTTGAGAGCTGAATATATAGTAATATATAGTAATATAGTAATATACTGTATATGTTGAGAGCTGAATATAGTAATATACTGTATATGTTGAGAGCTGAATATAGTAATATACTGTATATGTTGAGAGCTGAATATAGTAATATACTGTATATGTTGAGAGCTGAATATAGTAATATACTGTATATGTTGAGAGCTGAATATAGTAATATACTGTATATGTTGAGAGCTGAATATATAGTAATATATAGTAATATAGTAATATACTGTATATGTTGAGAGCTGAATATATAGTAATATACTGTATATGTTGAGAGCTGAATATATAGTAATATATAGTAATATAGTAATATACTGTATATGTTGAGAGCTGAATATAGTAATATACTGTATATGTTGAGAGCTGAATATAGTAATATACTGTATATGTTGAGAGCTGAATATAGTAATATACTGTATATGTTGAGAGCTGAATATAGTAATATACTGTATATGTTGAGAGCTGAATATAGTAATATACTGTATATGTTGAGAGCTGAATATAGTAATATACTGTATATGTTGAGAGCTGAATATAGTAATATACTGTATATGTTGAGAGCTGAATAGTAAAATGCTGTTGGTTGAACAGAGTATAACTTATGAGTTTGTATATAGAAGTTAGAACACCTACAAAAATAAAGTAGGAATACAATAATAAATATTGAGGGCTGAAATATAAACTGCTGAAGGCTGAACAGAGTAACACAGGGTAGCTATATTAAAGTCATTGGTTATCGATGAAATATGGAAACAAAGCAATTAAGAACAGTAGTGGCTGAGTGATTGTAAACAAGTCAAATCAAGAATGAATATGTTATATGTATCAGAATAATGATGTATATGTTGTAGTAAGTCTATTAAGTATAAGTCGTGGCGAATATTATACCGTGACAGTGAATAATTAATTAAAATCCTTGGAACATTAAGAACGCACAGTAAATATACCTAAGAATCCTAAATATCATTAACGTGAAATCACTAGTGTATAGCTAGCTAAACTTAGCTTATATGATATCTGCAGCGGTGTGATGTAAATTACAAAGCAAGACGGATAATATCCCAAAGGCAATAATAAAACAGAGCCGTAAGAGTATTGTCAGATCCTGGTATCATTGTCTAGTTACATTTACATTGTGTTGTGCTAAGTTGTTCTTCAATAAATCTGGAAGGGTCTCGAAATCCTAAACTAGAAAAAATATCTCTAACGGAAGGGGCGTGCCAAGAGGAAGGTTGAGCTGCGAAGGGCGTGCTCAAGTTGTTAGGTGTAGCTGCGATGGGCGTGTTCAAGTTGTTAGGTGTAGCTGCGATGGGCGTGCTATCTAAACAAAAATGGCTGCGAGGGGCGTGCCAGGAAGGTTAATGCTCGAGTCTGCTTCAGATTGATTGTAGGTATTTTGTTCTGTCTTCTGCTGCTGGGGGCTTGACTGTACGAAGGGCTGGTTTAAGGGGGGATGGGCCGGTTTTCTGTTCCCCTTTCTTCCTCATGCTTATCCCCATTAGTTTTGAGATTTTAAGACGTTTGCCCCATTAGTTTGTCGATTTGAATACCTTTTGCCCCATTTCTTTGTCAATATTAAGACCTTTCGTGCCCTTTAGGTGTCAAATTTTTTTTCCTGGCGAGCGATAGCGAGCCTGTAATTGTGAAGGATCCGGCCTTCGGCCGTGACATTTTTCTACCGAAAAATTTACAAATTGATCTTGTAGGGGGATCTAATGGATGTTTTTTTTAAGTATGATGGAGGTCTCGGGAGGAAACTAAAAAATAGATTAATATATAGATAAACAGACCCCCAAAAAATAACCACTGTCCCCTGCTGAGTGTAGTTCAGCCCCTTCTCCTGGGAGGTATTAATCCAACCACTTGCACATACCCAGGTGGGGAGGGTGTGACGGAGGTGTGGGGGCCATTTTCTTTCCTTATGACCATCTTCTCCGTGTTCTTGGTGTGTGGTAGTATAGAGCACGGAGGTAAAAGCGGGGGTCACTCTCTCATTTTCTTTCTTGATTTCCATCTTCTCCGTTTTCTTGGTGTGTGGTAGTATAGAGCACGTAGGTAAAAGCGGGGGTCACTCTCTCATTTTGCTTTCTGTCCGGCGATTTCCTCTTACTGACTGATACGGCGATACATCAGTTTCAGTTTGGTTTTGTCAATATGTTATGTTCATTTTAAGCATAACACCAATCAACTACATATATTAACAGAGTAAAATACGATTATACAACCAGTCTTAACTGAGAAAGACGAAAAATGTCCATATTTACACACAACAAATGATAATCAAATACGAGATGAAAGAAAGTACACTACTAGGTTGCAAATCTAGTAAATAACAGCTTACCTATATGACAATAATTCAAGCTGATTGGCTCTTGTGACCGTGTGTAATGACTAGTCATGTAGTAATTATTTATTCTTCAGAAAAAACTAAATAATCGCACAAGCCAATCAGTTGGAACTATAGCCATATAAGTGGGTCGTAATTTTCTCGAGTATAACAAATAATAATTTTAGAACCCAGTAAAATATATATTTCGCCTCATTAATATTATTTAATTTATACCTTCCATTGGTATACATATACTTTCTCTAAAGTATCTATTTCTTTATCCTCCCCATTTCCCCAGCTAACCTAATCCCACAAGGACCCCAATGGAAATACGCCTAACGGCCTTATTGGGCTATCCTTAGTTGGAATTATGCAAGGCTGGTACATGTCATATTTGTAACATACTATGTGGTACCAACTCTGTAAATTGCTAACTGAATAAATATTATTATTATTATTATTATTATTATTATTATCCCACCGCCTTTCTCTTTAAACTAACTCCTATCCCCACCGCCTTTCCTTCCCCCCTGATCCCTCTCCTTCGACTAGACTGAACCAAAGAAACTTAATAGAACTGAATTGTACCCATAGGTTTGGGTTCAGTAAAGGGTCATGGGAAGGATGTCACTTCTATGGGCACTGTACAACGTTTATAGACCCAGATATGGATCTTCAATTACTATATGAGGATCACTGACCTACAGTATATGCAAAGAATATCGATGATTTTGTTATTACTAGCATAACTCCATTAATTCGTCTAGCCCCTGTAACTAGTACAACTGCGGATATAGTTTAGCGGTATAATATACAATGAGCAGTATATAGTTTAGTGGTATAATATACAATGAGCAGTATATAGTTTAGTGGTATAATATACAATGAGCAGTATATAGTTTAGTGGTATAATATACAATGAGCAGTATATACACAATGACAAAACTACTTGAAAAAACTTCCCTGGAACAATTATAATACCAGTGTTTCTTTAATCAATGTTCATTATCTCTGGTTTATCACTAAATTTAAGTAGTGTATCAAGTACATGTGTCTGCGGTTGTACATCTCGATGCTTACAGTAGAAAAAAATACCCAGGAATACTCACCAATTAATCTTCTACGTTGACTGGGAAGAGGCTGACTTTTCTTCATGACACTAGACAGTACCTGAAAATAAACAAGAAATAGCGTATTAATAACTATGTGTAGCTTGGCTATATCTATTATACTTAACAGTTCCCAGAGTGCAATACAAACTATTGAGAGTTGCATTCTATACGGACATAAAACAATAGGAATCAGTCATAACAAAAACTAAATTTTTGCATCTAATAGGGAGGGACCCATTCCCAGTCAATATTCGATGGTATCAAATTTGTTAAAGTAAAAAGGCTGCATACAAACCATGGATTATGGCCTTACCCTCAGTACTGTAGTTGTCCAGTAATACAACACATGGATATAGTTTATATATATTTACATAACGTGCAGCACTTCACAACCCGTACACAAAGCTAGCCATCTAGATACACACATATTACACACACCTCTCCATCTAACAACAAAATCCAAATTCACCCCAAAATACACAATTTCTTCGCCTCCACCAATTTTTTTTTTTTTTTTTTTTTTACCAAGGAAATGCCCATATCAACTGATCTTTCAACACATGCAAATATCTCATTATCCACTTCATCAGCCTCCCATAATAATCGTATTCCTACAGAGTTTTCCATCCACACACACACACACACACACACACACACACACACACACATTTACGGTCGGTTTAACCGAGTACTCTAATGCTGGGGTCACACATTCACGTATATGCTCCCGTATGCTCCCGTACGAAGGTTTATTGGTAGTTGGCAACCGAATACGTAAAACGTAAGGGCTTAGTACGCAAAACGTAAATGAAATTGTGTCTAGTCGTGGGGGGTTGGTACGCATGGCGGGCGTAGCCACGCTGGTCTTGGAGGTGGTTGGTGCGGCCAAGGTCGCCCGGTATGTTTTGGATTTCGAATCAGATACGGGGCTCGCGCTCACGTATGTCAAAAGTCGGGAAAGCATACGTTTTACCTGGCTAGCTGCTACGTCTTACGGGTGCAGCCCCGTAAAACGTAGCAGCTAGACAGGTAAAACGTAAGTTTCTCCCGCCAATCGTGCAATGTTCACGTAAAACGGGAAAGTGAAAGTAAGTCCGGCCGCATCTGGCAACACCGCCGCACTGCGTGTTGGCAGGAAGACGCGGCAACGTTGTACGGGGGGTATATAAGAAGCAGCGGGGGACACTCCCGTCATACCTCTCACCACACCGGAGCAGCAAACAACAAGCCAACCCTGCCACCTGCTTGCCACCCTCTGCACCCTGCCCTGCCCTGCTTGTCACCCTCTGCACCCTGCCCTGCCCTGCCCTGCCCTGTACCATGCAGAAGAAAGGCGTGAAGAAGGCCAGGAAGGCTTCCCCTGCCACCTCGACGTCTGACACATCACCTGGTGACCCCTCTCAGCCCGGCCCCTCCAACTCTGACCCCTCTCAGCCTGGCCCCTCCAACTCTGACCCCTCTCAGCCTGGCCCCTCGACGCCTGAAGATGAAATTGTTCTCGACCTCGGCCCCGATAGTGGAGAGCTCGAGGTTGAAGTGGATGATGAGACTGATGAGGAAGAAGAGGAGGAAGAAGTAGAACCTGCACCTACCAACAGCCAGGCTCCACCAAAGAAACGGCGCAGGAAGAAGACGAACGTGATACTGACGGAGGAGACGGAGAGGATGCTGGCCATATGTGCCACCAAAGTTTGGGTTTCGGATCCGTATGTGTTTGCCATCAATGGCTTCTACACAATGCGGCAGATTCCATCGTTCCTCATAGCCACTGGCAACCTCCTTCCATGCAGCAGGCGATTGTGGCGTCTTGATCTCCTGATCTCCGTAGACAGAAATGATGGCCTGGCAGGTGTCGGGAACAATTTGGCTGATGGTGTCGTGGGCAACAGGAAAGTTGTATTGCAGGCTCTTATATGAATCACCCGTAGTGAGGAAACGTAGGGTGATGGCCACCCGCAGACCAGGAGGAATGGGGTTCCGCCAGAATGTAGGTTTCCTCTGAATGAGGGGTGTGACACGTTCCCCTATCTCATCAAATAGTTGTTTGTCTACCCGGGTGAAGTTTTTGTACAGTTGTGGATATTCGGTGGCCAACTCTTGCATCAGCTTCTCATAATGGCCATGTTCAGGCCTTCGTTGTAGATATGGCCCACTGTCCTCTTGCTCCTTTCCTTCTTCTTCTCTTCTTCTTCTTCATGAATGTGGTTTGTTATTGCAAGCAGTTCTAACATTTCTATGTAGGAAATGATCCATTGCATGAGCCGGGTGTTATGCCTGTTCTCCGGTTTGATTAGGGAGTTCACCATCTTGAACTCCTCCAGGATGTATTCCGTGATGTTCTTCATGGTGCCGAGTCAGGAGTGGGAATGGGAACGTTGTGGCCAGCCATGCCCTTTTCTAGTTCCCAGATTCCAACCAAGACATACGTGGTTGACAAAGACTGTCTTTGTCTGTGTTTGGACAGACGGGGTGTGCCTACGATTGTCCGGACACGGTCCACGTAATGCCTACAAACTCACAAGACGTACGGCCTCAGCTACGTAGGTCTTGTGGGGGCGTGGCCATGGGCGTGGCCTGTGTTCCCGCAAATCGGGCAGCCCAGGCGGACTAACGGGGACATGCTTACGCAAGTCGCAAGCACGTACGTAGCTCCATATGACTACATTACGTCTGACGTAACACTGGCCCCGTTACGGTACGTATGTCGGGAAGTGCAATAGTCTTCCTCTATACGGGCGTACACGGCCGGACTACGCCCGTCATTACACAAAATTGGCGATCACGCCTGACGGGAGCATACGGGAGCGATATACGTGAATGAGTGACCCCAGCATAAGGCGCTGTATGCTGACCGCGAGGTCGAGGGTTCAAGTCCCCCAGAATCCTAAGTTTTTTTTGTTTGGCTATTCCGATAGAGAGAATTATATCGTGGTTCCTCGTCAAGGTGCTCAACACAGCTATCATATCACGTGTGTCAGCCTACACGTACTTCTCACCTGTGCATCTGCATTGTACTACACACACACACACATCTATCATATCGTTACTTATTCTGCAGCGAGCTATCCATCCACACACTAACAAGCCTATCTTCAATTAACTTACAAAATACCGAAATACGCATACAAAATACATCTACCCACCTCTCCACCTCTTACTTAACCCTCCCACACACTCCACCCCACAATAGAGAATTTCACCACCATTCTTTTTCTTTACCAAGGTGATCTCTCAATACATGTCAATATCTTGTTCGCGACATCTTCAGACATCCATAACATTCTAAAGCAGCCCTACAATACACGTCTTATACTTGCAATAAATACACACGGATATCCATGCATGCATATACACACAGAAACACTAACATACACACACTCCCTCTCTCTCTCTCTCACACACAAACACACACACACACTTATTCTTTCCTTACAACACAAATCCTACAGAAGGAAATCCATCTACATATGCACACACCTTTTACATCTTCAACTACCCACAATATATACCAAAATACACTTAAAATATAAATCAACTCACCTCTTTACCTACTGACAAAATTCACCCCACATTATGCAATATCTTCACTTCCACCACACCACAACTACAACCTTGTATTTACCAAGATAGGGGCTCTATCCTTTCAAAATATATACAGGGCTATCCAGACACACATACAAATAGCTTTTCACACCTTCAGTTACCCACAGAAAAATCGATAACACTTCAAAAAACACATTTAAGAATCTCTCCCTCTCATCACTCACCTAAAAAAATCCTCGCCCCCACCCCCACACCACCTTTTCTTTACCAAGGGAATCTCTCAACACATGCAAATATCTCGTTATCCACAGGTTCAGCCACCCATCACATTCACACGCAGCCCTATAATACTTAACCTTGCATTATATACAGAGGGCTATTGATTCACACATACACACACACACACACACACACACACACACACACACACACACACACACACACACACACACACATACAGACCTATCCTTGCAACATATACAGATTACTATCCATGCATACAAAACACACACGTACTCTCCTCTATTAACCCACAACATATACGAATACACTTAAATAATGCACCCACACAAATGCCTCTCCATTATCTCAACCCACTAACAATATCTACATTATACTATGCAAATATCACCACAGTACACCTATAAACACCTCTTCACATCTAAACTCCCCCACCTTACAAAACACAAAACAACACAAGCAAGTATCTCATTATCCAGTTTCAATACTAACAAAACTCACATGCATCCACATAATACGTGTCATTACAGGTTTACACTATAGCTATATACACAGGGCGTATCTATCCACACGTTAACGTCTCTTTTTCTCTGGCAGCCTACAAACTCCACGAATACGTTTACAGAAAATAACTTCATACACCTCTCCACATACAGTATTCAGTTACTCGCAAAATCACACCCACCCATAATACACCCAGATCCACCCCAAAAACACGCAGATCCACCCAACAATACACCAACATTCCACCCAACAATACACCCACATCCACCCCACAATTCCCCCACATCCACCCCACAGTACACCCACATCCACCCCACAATACACCCACACTCATCTCCACATCTTACCACACCCACAAAATTCCTGCTCAGCCCCCACAAACCGCAATTTCTCCACTCCCCCACACCACACCGTTTCTTTACCAAGGCCCGGGCCATCAGGTGATCTCTCAACACATGCAAATATCTCGTTATCCGGCAGTCAAAGCCCCTCGGCCCCGCTTGCCGGAATTTGGGGGTCTGATACCTATTTTTAGGCCAGTATACGCTTAAATGGAGGCCCTATTGTCCGTGTTTTGTTTGTTTTATTATTATGACGCTCATCTCTATTATTATTATTATTATTATTATTATTATTATTATTTCAATTAACAATTATTATTAGTAGTAGTAGTATTAGTAGTATTATGATTATTGCTATTGTTTTTATTATTAATATTATTATTTGTATTAGTATTAGTATTTTCATTATTAGTATTATTAGTAGTATTATTAGTGTTGTTAGGGTTATTGTTTCCCATATTAATATTTTCATTATCAATATTATTTTGTTTTTGTATATATAGGTTATACAGTATGTGTTTATTTATAGAAAACACTGAATTGGAAACTGATAGGATGGTCAGAAACCCGAGGGGTGGTGAAAAAAGAAATTGGTGTTCTCTCTCTCTCTCTCTCTCTCTCTCTCTCTCTCTCTCTCTCTCATACATATATAATTGCCAATTTACTGCATGTCCACTCAGGTTATATTTGATTTCGTTGATATAAAATTATTTTCATAACATTGTATATTCTATATACAGTAGATTAGTATGACCAAAATAGTGTTTCGAATTATAAATAAATCTCGGGATAATATTTTGTACAAGTCTATCTATCTATCTATTGCCTGACGCCGTGATCCCCGAAGGGGTGGCCACGAACGAACCGCCCCCATGCACCTCTGTCCCCAGTCAGTCGACGCTCCTCCCCCCAATCAGCACCGCCTTCGTTCATGTACTTCCTCACTCCATCCTTCCACCTCTCATTCGGTCTACCTCTCCCTCTCTGTCCCTCCACCTCGCTCTCGTACACCCTCTTAGTCATTCTCTCGCTTTCCATACGTTCCATATGGCCGAACCATCTCAAGTTGTTCCTTTTCACACTTTCCAGCACATCTACCTCCACACCACACCTCCTTCTTACTACCTCATTAGTTTGTCTATCCCTCCATGTAACTCCGCACGCACTCCTTAAGTAATTCATTTCCACTGCTCTCACTCTTGGTCTGAGTCTCTCAACCAACGTCCATGCTTCGCTTCCGTAAGTCAGTGTCGGGATTACCACACTGTCATGCATTTGTACAAGTAATTCAATGAAAAGTGTGCGTGTGTGTGTGTCGTGTGATTTAGAAGGTTTATATAGGTAAGGCGGGTAATGGGGAGGGGGGAGGGGGGAGGGGGGTAGGAGGGTAGGGGGACAGGTGGGGGCAATCTTCTCTTTACAACGGATCAACATTTTACAACTAGCTTTCCTGATTTTTGTTTCTCATTTTTCTTTCGTTCCTTCTTGCTTTCTCCTTATTTCCTTCTCCCTTTTTGTCTTTCTTTCTTGGTCTTCCTTTCTTTTTCTCCTTTTTCATTTCTATTGGTCTGTCTTTCTCTCTTTATTCCTCCTTTTATTTCTATTTCTTTTTTACTGTCTTGCATTCTCACTTTCAGTCAGTTTTAGTCTATTTGAAAGCTAAAAGTGCAATGTATCAAGGGATAGTTGTACCAACAGTGATGTATGAGGCTGAGACATGGGCTCTGAAGATGCAAGAGAAAAGAAGGTTGGATGCGATGGAGATGAGCTGCTTGAGGAGTATGTGTAGAAACAGATTGATGAATGAAGAGGTGCCGTGGGAGAGTGGGACAACAGGAACCCTTATCGGCCAGAGTGGAAAGAAGGGTACTACTATGCTGATATGGATATGTTGAACGAATGGGGGATGAAAGGCTCATAAAGAGAATACATGAGTCAGAAACAAGGTGAAATAGATTGAGAGAAAGACCTCGGAAGAGATGAATTGATGGTGTGAAAAAAGCGTTGGAAGATAGAGAGATGATTAACGAACAGGCAAGAGGAATGGTGATGAATAGGAATAAATAGAGCATCCTTGTGAATAGGAATAAATAGAGCATCCTTGTGAATAGAGCATCCTTGTGAATAGAGCATCCTTGTGAATAGATGAGTGATAACGCGGTCGTAGGGAGTAGGGGTCGGGCGCCAGTTGGACTAGATAATAGTCTATCAGGATCCTGGCCCGGGGAGCTGGTTTATATATGAAGAGCTGCCTGGAAATAATGTGGGCGGGCATTGTGGTATGGTTCCGCTGCGTGTCTGCCTGCTGTGACCGGAACCTCTCTGGGAGATCTAGGGACCTGAGAATCTTTAACTAGAGGCACCTCATGATCATTGGTTTCTGGGTCTTCTCCTGGGCGACTTAGATGTGTGTGAATTTTGTGTATTATATAATTTACTCTGTTGTTTCTGTTCGGGCTCTGTATCCAGTCGGCAACCCAAAGCTATGTGGTATGTGCCTGAGTATACTGTATATACATACATACCTACATACATTTAGTCTATATATTTCTGTTTTTCTGGCCAACTTCCTCCTCTCTCTCTCTCTCTCTCTCTCTCTCTCTCTCTCTCTCTCTCTCTCTCTCTCTCTCTCTTTATCATTCCCGATCACTCTTCTTCACCCCACTTTCATTCTTTGGTTCACTCTAATCCAATTCACTCTCTCTCTCTCACCCTTTTACTCTCTCTACCCCCGCCTCTCTCTCTCTCTCTCTCTCTCTCTCTCTCTCTCTCTCTCTCAGGTACAACACTCGCCTGACGACCTCTTTTATATGCAAATCTTTGGAGAAGAATGAAGATACTGTAGCGATGGAGTCTGATCGTGTGTAATAGGAAGGGGAGAGAGCGAGAGAGAGAGAGAGTGTGTGTGTGTGTGTGAGTGACAGAAAGTGAGTGAGTGGGTGTGAATGACAGGTAGAAGGAGATAGTAGAACTGAGAGAGAGAGAGAGAGAGAGAGAGAGAGAGAGAGAGAGAGAGAGAGAGAGAGAGAGAGAGAGAGAGGTGGGGGTTGGGGGGAGGGGGTAGTAATGATAAATAGGGTCGTTCAGAATTTTGGTGGCGATGATGGCGATGGCCAGGCTAAAGAATGACCCCTTTTTTGTGAGTGATTCCGGGTGAAGGTGGTGGTGTTATGGCGGTGTTATGGTGATGGTGTTGTGGTGGTGTTAGTGGAGGTGTTATGGTGGTGGTGGTGGTGTTATAGTGGTATTGTAGTGGTGTTGTGGTGGTGTTAGTGGAAGTGTTATGGTGGTGTTAGTGGAGGTGTTGTGGTGGTGTTATGGTGCTGTTATGGTGGTATGATGGTGTTATGTTGTTGATAGGGGTGTTGGTGTAGTGCTATGGTGATGATGAGGTGGTGCCGATGAAAGATGTGATATTCATCCTCATTATTATTGGGCCATATTTTACTTATAGGTCATAAAGGGGGGTCACCGGCTTTTTTTGTATTCTTCTCTCCTTTTATCTCTTTCTCTGGCTTGTATCCATTCGGCCCCATTCAGCCAACTATTCAAGACGTTCATCCCCATCCAGGTGTCCATTTCTTCCTGGCGAGCGATAGCGAGCCAAAATTGTATTGAGAAATCCGGCAATCCGGAGACATTTTTCTTTAAAAAAAAATACAAATTTAGCTTGCTGTCAAAACAAAAATATATATATGCTGGCTCGCTACCGCTTGCCAGGGAAATATTGACACCTGGATGGGGGTAAACGTCTTACAACAGTAGGTTGAATGGGGCCGAATGGATAAAAGCCAAAGAGAGAGGGAGAGAAAGAGAAAAAAGCGAGGTTTGCCCCCTTAAATAGCACTGAGACTAATATCACTTCTGGCCCCCCCCCCCCCACCATTAACAATAATACTATCAACAACAACAACTCTCACACAGTACTTCTCGACAAAGTAGAAAAGAAAGATTTTAGTCTCATTAACTCACGTCCACTCACTGACTCTTTGCAATCTCCCTCTCTCTCTCTCTTCGCCGCAGTGTTTTGGGGTTTTTTTCTATGTGAATGAGGGAGACAAAAGGCATAACTGCCTGCAGCGAGTGCCTCCCCCAGATTTCAAAGAGTGACAGGGCCGAAATCAAGGGACGTTCGAGCTAAAATGCTTGGACACACGGAGTTTGAAGCAATTATTATGTTCCTTCCAACAACCAACCATACTCCTAAAATCAATTAATGAAATTTACAAACACATGTGGCAGTCCGTGGACTCGAACCCAGGATGCTCACACCGAAAATCAACACCTTATACATCGCACCACGAAGACAGTTATAAAAAGGTTGGTGGACAATTAAGTCATAGGAAGAGGGAAAGACTGATTCTGGGAAAGAGCTCCAGAGCTCAGCAGTTGAATAGAAGAAAGTCTGAGAAAAGTGTTTCACTCTTGGGTTGGAGAGTTGCACAGAGTAGGGGTGGGATTGTGTTGCAAGGCGGGTACTACGTACCCTATGTAGAGGAGGTGGTATACACTGGGAAAGCTCCGAGGAACACTGATTATTGTAGTAGCGATAGAATAGTGAGAGATGCATCATTGCGGCGAAGAGAGAGAGATTGCAGAGAGTTGGTGAGTGGATGGGAGTTAATGATACGAAAGGCTTTCCTTTCTACTTTATCTAGGAGTGCGGTGTGAGAGGATCCTCCCCACACATGTGAACAATACTCAATACAAGGACGTACTGTGCCCCTGTACAGAGCAAGTAGCTGCGCAGGGGTAAAGAAACCCTTGAGGCGGTTGAGCACACCCAGCTTCTGGGAGGCTGCCTTAGCATCTCTATCGCTATTCTACCGCTATTACAATAATCTATGTTCCTCAGAGCTCTCTCAGTGTATACTACCTCCTCTACGTAGAATACGTAGCACCCGTCTTACAACACAATCCCATCCCTACTCTGTGCAGCTCTCCAATCCAAGAGTGAAGCGATATTCTCAAACCTTCTTCTATTCAACAACTGAGCTCTGGAACTCTCTCCCTGAATCCATCTTCCCCTCATCCTATGAATTAAATTGCTTCAAACTCCGTGTGTTCAGGCATTTTGGCTCGAATGTTTCATGATTTTGGCCCTGTCACTCTTTCAACTGGGAGAGGCACTCGTTACAGGCAGTTCTGCCTTTTGCCTCCTTCATCCACATAGAAAAACAAAACAAACACAACTAGAACAACACAATCACCACTACCATCAACAACAACACCAAAGCAAAACATACCCATCACCAACGACAACATCACTAATATCACCATCGCATATATAACACCACCAACAATAAAAACACCATCACCACCACCATCACAGAAAATATAACCACCTATAAACTCAGTATTATCACCATCACCAAGACACCACCATCACCATAACTCATCTTCACCGCCATCATCACAGCTGTTAGAATGACCCTTATATACAGTATATTATTGGGATAGATTTAAGGTAAAGGTTATTATAAGATATCTAGATCAATATTTACTTTCTTATCATCATCAATATCACCATAGTCAACAATGATAATACCTACTCCACCAAGATCATCATCAACAACAAACAACACCTCCACTAACACCAACATCACCACTACCAACAATAACAACACCACCACCAACAATACAGCACCATCACCACCACCAACGACAACAGCCAAAACAACACCTCCATCACCATCAAGACCAACAACACCACCACCAATATAAACAACACCATCAGAACAATAACACCAACAACACCATCATCACCACCACCACCAACAACAACAACACCTACAACACCATCAGTACAATACCACCAACAACACCACCACCAACATAAACAACACCATCAGAACAATAACACCAACAACACCATCATCACCACCACCACCAACAACAACAACAACACCTACAACACCATCAGTACAATACCACCAATAACACCATCACCACCACCACCACCAACAACAAAAACAACACCTATAACACCATCAAGAACAATAACACCAACAACTCCATCATCACCACCAACAACAAAAATAACACCTACACCATCAAGAACAATAACACCGTCATCACCATCACCACCAACAACAAAAACAACACCTAGAACACCATCAAGAACAATAAAACCAACAACACCATCATCACCATCACCAACAACAACAAAAATAACACCTCCAACACCAACAAGAACAATAACAACACCATCACCACCAACAACAACAACAACACCTCCGACACCATCGATAACAATAACAACACCATCACCACCAACGTACAATATAACCCCCTATAAACCCCCCACTATCACCATCACCAGGCCACCACCTATCACCATAATTCATCCTCACCACCACTACCACAGCCGGTATAGTGACCCTCATATACAGTAAATATGGCAACACTTTATTGGGGGCATATTTTGGGTGTGGGATATTGCTAAACACCAATATTAACATAATTTCTCTATTATCGGTAACAGCAGCAGCAGCATAGACATAACCACCACTAAAACCATCAAAAACAACAGCAACAACAACAATATTACATTACCACCACCACAACCAACAATTAACGATATAGTATCATATAGGGTAAATAATAACAGCTATGTTTTCTTTAGATTAGTTTGTACGTATGGGTCAATGCAACATAATAGGACTAATATGTATTTCACTACCACTATAGCCAACAATAATGACAACAACAACAACAACAATATTACCTCCAAAATAACCAAATCAACAAAACAACCCTCTACATTACGACCACCACCACCAACAACTCAACATCACCACCACTAACACCACCACCACCACACCAAATCAGCACCACCACCACAACATCACAGCCATCACCATTAAATAACAACAACACTAACACCATCATCAACGCCACTACCACCAAATCAACACCACCACCACACAATCAACACCATCACAACACCACAGACATCACCATTAAATAACAACAACACTAATACCGCCATCAGCGGCACTACCACCATATCAACACCACCACACCATCACAACACCACCACATCCATCACCATTAAGCAGCGACACTAATACCATCACCATCAACGGCACTACCACCAAATCAACACCACCACCACACCATCACAACACCACATACATCACCATCAAGCAGCAACACTAACACCATCACCATCAACGGCAATACCACCAAATCAACACCAGTACTGCCATCACCAATAACACCACCACTATCATCAATACCACCAACACACACCATCCTTAAGGGTTGCTCTACTGGTGATCTTCTTTCATATCTTACTAACTCTTGGTCATCCTCCTTTCGGGAATTCGGTGAGACTTTTTCTACTGCACTAGACATATCGAAAGCCTTCGATAAAGTCTGGCACAAATCTTTAATTTCTAAACTACCCTCCTTCGGTTTCTATCCCTCCATCTGTGCCTTTGTCTCTAATTTCCTCTCCGGCCGTTCCATAGCTGTGGTTGTGGACGGTCATCGCTCACTTCCTCACCCTATAAACTCCGGTGTTCCTCAGGGCTCTGTCCTATCTCCTATTATCTTTCTAATTTTTATAAATGATCTTCTCAACTGTACCTCAATTCCCATCCATTCATACGCAGACGACTCAACCTTACACTACTCCATTAGTTTTTCAGAACGTCCAAGCCAGCAATTCCTCAACGACAAACGGAATGAAGCCATAGAACACCTAAATTCTGATCTAACTACTATCTCCAATTGGGGCAGAGAAAACCTTCTTACCTTTAATGCTTCCAAAATCCAATTTCTCCATCTATCTACCCATCAGGAACTCTCTGCGGACTATCCCTTATTCTTCAACAATACAAAAATCAATCTTTCATCTTCTCTCAATATTCTAGGTATCTCTTTTTCTTCTGCTCTCAGTTGGAAGGACCATATTACCAGTCTTGCTAAGGCAGCCTCCCAGAAGCTGGGTGTGCTCAACCGCCTTAGGGGGTTCTTTACCTCTGCACAGCTTCTTGCTCTGTACAGGGGCATAATGCATCCTTGTATTGAGTATTGTTGACATGTGTGGGAAGGTTCCTCTCACACCGCTCTCCTAGACAAAATTGAAAGGAAGGCCTTTCGTATCATTAACTCCCGTCCACTCACCAACTCTCTGCAATCTCTCTCTCTTCGCCGCAATGTTGCATCTCTCTCGCTATTCTATCGCTACTATAATAATCAGTGTTCCTCAGAGCTTTCCCAGTGTATACCACCTCCTCTACGTAGGGCATGTGGTACCCGTCTTGCAACACAATCCCACCCGTACTCTGTGCAATTCTCCAACCCAAGAGTGAAATGTTACTCTCAGACTTTCTTCTATTCAACAGCTGAGCTCTGGAACTCTCTCCCAGAATCAGTCTTTCCCTCTTCCTATGACTTAAATTGCTTCAAACTCCGTGTGTCCAGGCATTTTGGCTCGAACGTCCCTTGATTTTGGCCCTGTCACCCTTTCAACTATGGGGGAGGCACTCGCTATAGGCAGTTCTGCCTTTTGCCTCCCTCACTCACATAGGAAAAAAACAAAAAATCATCAACACCACTAACACCATGAACAACATCACTACCACTGCCACCATCCCCAACAACATCAACACCACCATCACCACCACCAACACCAACATCACCACCACAAACATTACCACCAACACCATGACCACCACCACTAAAGCCAAGAACAACATCACTACCCCTGCCATCACCCCCATCAACCAACAACACCACAAACATCACCACCACCACCACCACCATCAAAACACCAACACCATCATCAACACTACTAACAACAAGAACATCACTACCACTGCCCCCACCTACACCACCACCACAAACATTACCACCACCAACACCACCACCTCAGAAAATACACCCTCAAACCATTATATTAATCCTCATAAACACTGTAAATAGCAACAGTTTTGGGGCCATAATTTTCGGATAAGTTACGAGGAAAAAAATTCATGCCACCATATTTTGAGCCATATATTTACTATGATTTATTACGCAAACATTTTATGCAACCTTTCGCGGATTTTCGTATATATTTTTACGAGAAATGGTGTGGATTCTTGTCATAATTTTTGAACTGTGTATATAAATAACTCGAGTATACTGTATATAACTCGAGTATACTGTATATAACTCGAGTATACTGTATATAACTCGAGTATATTGTATATAACTCGAGTATACTGTATATAACTCGAGTATACTGTATATAACTCGAGTATACTGTATATAACTCGAGTATACTGTATATAACTCGAGTATAGTGTATATAACTCGGGCATATTGTATATAACTCGAGTATACTGTATATAACTCGAGTATACTGTATATAACTCGAGTATACTGTATATAACTCGAGTATACTGTATATAACGAGTATACTGTATATAACTCGAGTATACTGTATATAACTCGAGTATACTGTATATAACTCGAGTATACTGTATATAACTCGAGTATACTGTATATAACTCGAGTATACTGTATATAACTCGAGTATATGTATAACTCGAGTATACTGTATATAACTCGAGTATACTGTATATAACTCGAGTATACTGTATATAACTCGAGTATACTGTATATATTCGTGCAGTCATATTTGTGCCGCATAATTTATCAAGAATACAAAACCTATATGATGAGAAGTTATTAATGGGAGACAGACCGTTTTTCTGGACACCCTTCTCCCTAATGTTTAGCCCCACTAGTTTTGATATTTTAAGACGTTGGTTACATTAGTTTGGGGATTTTATGACCTTTCACCCCATTTCTTTGTCAATATTAGGACCCTTCGTGCCATTTAGGTGTCGATTTTTTCTTGGCGAGGGATAGCGAGCCTGTAATTTTAGGAGGAATCGGCCTTTGGCCGGGACATTTTTCTACCGATTTTTTTTACAAATCTATCTTGAAGGGGGTCTAGGGGGTGTTTTTCTAAGCTTGATGGAGGTCTAGGGAGGAAACTAAAAAAAAAGTTATGAATAAATGAATTAATAGCCCTAACAAACAGCTACTGTCCCCTTAATATATTTACATAGGTACAATGTGGGCAAGAATACTGGAACACCTTCTAGTGACATAAACAAAACAGCGTTAATTATATGGTGATCATCAGTAATATTATTTTTGTGGCTCAAGTAATTTTTCAAAATAGTTCGCCAGCGTATCATAATTGCTCTTTCAAATATTGTTTACATACTCCTGACCACGACTGTACAGTGGTGAGCATAATGTAAGGTTACACCAATTTGAATGAATCTTTAAGGGGGTCCATTTCGATTTGTTTTTTCTCTCGCTCTGGGTGGTATCCATTCGGCCCCATTCAGCCTACCTACTGCTTTTAAGACGTTTATCCCCATCCAGGTGTTGATTTTTTCCTGGCGAGCGTTAGCCAGCCAGCATATTTTGTTAATGATTTTGACAGCACAGCAGGCTAAATTTGTACATTTTCCGATAGAAAAAATTCTTTGGCGAAGCCTGATTTCTCCATACAATGCTGGCGCGCTATCGCACGCCAGGAAAAAATCGACACCACGATGGGGATAAATGTCTTAAAATAATAAGCTGAATGAGATTGAATGGATACAAGCCAGAGAAAGAGAGAAAAGGAGAGAAAACAAACAGATGACCCCCCTTAAAGCCGAGTTCTGAAGTATCTGGGTTACAACAAGGCCCTGAATTGTCGCTTTTGCCTTTGATACTGGTTAACAAGGGGCGACGCCATACAGTATATGCCCTTGACTGTACAGTTATCCCCACGTCTGATTATTACATAACTATACTCTGTTTCTTTTCAGCTGACGATAAATTGAAACCCTTAGCAGCTACTTTCTTGATAATGGAAATACTGTATGTGAAAGTACTATGTTTCTGCATCATAGAAAGGACAAGTTTATATAATTAGCACCACATTTCACTGTAAAATCTTCAAAATAACTGGGCCATCTTGATGGGAACTTTGCAATATAGTGTCATTTGCAAAGAAACAGACTATAGTTTTAACTTTTTTTCAAACAAAAAACCCAAGTCACCACCACCCCAGTCACCTAACCTAACCTAACCAGGGTTTTGTGGATTGTGGAGTGTGAAAAATATAATGTAATGTGTGTTTGCAACCATAAAAGTGTTTTATTTTATACTTTATATGCGAGACTGGGCTTTTCTCCACTTTTGATATAAGAGGTTGGGTTTCTGTCCATTGAGGTTTGTCCATTGGGGTTTGTCCATTGGGGTTTTGTCCATTGGGGTTTGTGCATTGAGGTTTGTCCATTGGGGTTTGTCCATTGAGGTTTTGTCCATTGAGGTGTTGTCCATGAGGGTTTGTCCATTGAGGTTTGTCCATTGAGGTTTGTCCATTGAGGTGTTGTCCATTGAGGTTTGTCCATTGAGGTGTTGTCCATTGAGGTTTGTCCATTGAGGTTTGTCCATTGAGGTTTGTCCATTGAGGTTTGTCCATTGTGGTTTTATCCATTGAGGTGTTGTCCATTGAGGTGTTGTCCATTGAGGGTTTGTCCATTGAGGGTTTGTCCATTGAGGTTTGTCCATTGTGGTTTTGTCCATTGAGGTTTTGTCCATTGGGTTTTTTTCCATTGGGGTTTGTCCATTGAGGTTTTGTCCATTGAAGTTTGTCCATTGAGGTTTTGTCCATTGAAGTTTGTCCATTGGGGTTTTGTCCATTGAGGATTGTCCATTGAGGTGTTGTCCATTGAGGGTTTGTCCATTGAGGTGTTGTCCATTGAGGTTTGTCCATTGTGGTTTTGTCCATTGAGGTGTTGTCCATTGAGTTTTTGTCCATTGAGGTTTTGTCCATTGAGTGTTTGTCCATTGAGTGTTGTCCATTGAGGTGTTGTCCATTGAGTGTTTGTCCATTGAGGTGTTGTCCATTGAGGTTTGTCCATTGGGGTTTTGTCCATTGAGGTTTTGTCCATTGAGGTTTGTCCATTGTGGTTTTGTCCATTGAGGTTTGTCCATTGAGGTTTGTCCATTGAGGTTTTGTCCATTGTGGTTTTGTCCATTGGGGTTTGTCCATTGAGGTTTGTCCATTGGGGTTTGTCCATTGAGGTTTGTCCATTGGGGTTTGTGCATTGAGGTTTTGTCCATTGAGGATTGTCCATTGAGGTTTTGTCCATTGAGGTTTTGTCCATTGAGGTTTTGTCCATTGGGGTTTTGTCCATTGGGGTTTTGTCCATTGGGGTTTGTGCATTGAGGTTTTGTCCATTGAGGTTTTGTCCATTGAGGATTGTCCATTGAGGTTTGTCCATTGGGGTTTGTCCATTGGGGTTTTGTGCATTGAGGTTTTGTCCATTGAGGTTTTGTCCATTGAGTTTTTGTCCATTGAGGTTTTGTCCATTGAGTTTTTGTCCATTGAGGTTTTGTCCATTGTGGTTTTGTCCATTGAGGTGTTGTCCATTGAGGTTTGTCCATTGTGGTTTTGTCCATTGAGGTTTTGTCCATTGAGGTTTTGTCCATTGAGGTTTTGTCCATTGAGGTTTTGTCCATTGAGGGTTTGTCCATTGAGGTTTGTCCATTGAGGTTTGTGCATTGACGTTTTGTCCATTGAGGTTTTGTCCATTGAGGGTTTGTCCATTGAGGTTTTGTCCATTGGGGTTTTGTCCATTGAGGTTTGTCCATTGGGGTTTGTCCATTGAGGGTTTGTCCATTGGGGTTTGTCCATTCCCACCCCGTTTATTTCACCACCACCACAATCACTAGTACAACCACCATCACCACAATTACCACCTCCACCTAACACACCACCGCCATAGTTTCAATCACCACCTCCATCCACTAATACAACTACCACCATTACAATCACCATCACAATCACCCACTCTCCTAAATCCACTTCATGAAGAGGAGAATAAAGGTGGGATAAATCAATAGACACTGGAGTAGGTGGAGAGAGGGAGGGAGTGGGTGTGGGGGGAGGGGGACTGGGGGGAAGGGAAGGGAAAGAGTGAAGGGAAAGGAAGGGGGGATGGGGGTAGAGAGGGTAGATAATGAATGAGTGTGGGAAGGAGGGAGAGGGATTGTGAGACAGGGAGAGGGAGGGAGGAGTAAAGGAGGGAGGGGAGAGGACAGGCAGGGAGGAAGAGAAGGAAGGGAGTGAAGGAGGGAGGGGAGAAGGGAGAGGAAAGGAAGGGAGGGGGAGAATGAACGAAGGAGGAAGGGAAAAGGAAGTGGAAGAAAGGAGGAGTAGAGGAGAGGAAGAAGGAGAAGGGGAAGAGTGGGAGAGGTAAGTGAGGAAGGGAGGAAGAAAGAGAAGGAATGAAGGAAGGAGAGAGGAAGGGAAGGGAGTGAGAAAGGAACAATGGAAGAGAGGAAAAATGTGTAGAGAAAGGGGGAGAGGGAGGAGCAAGGGGAAGAGGAAGAAAGGAAGGGAGGGAGAGATAGTTACAAGGAGTTTCAAGGAATATTATCTCAGAGATCTTGCGGTCCATTCCGGGGAGATACTGGAAGTGGAAGGAGAGAGATTGTTTAGTGCACTACACTCATTACAGAGTGTGCAAAATATTATCTTCTCTCTTCTTGAACTGCTCTATTGAAGAACTGTTTACAACTTCTGAGGGAAGTTTGTTCCAGGTAGAACAGATGTTATATGTGAAAAAGTTTCCACAAATACTAATGCTGAACCTTTTCAATTCTACCTTCCAGCCTTTGTTGCGTTTTATATTCATATTGAGACAACATTTTGCTATAATTAACTTTGTCAAACCAATTAGGTATTTTAAAAACTTAAATGAGCCGACCTCATGGTCTGCGTGTTTCTGGGAATGAATGAACGCGTTATAGGAATGGGGAAGGAAGGAGAGAAAGGGGTGAAATGGGAAGGAATTGGGAAGGGAAGAGAGAAGGGGTGAGGAAGGGAGGAATGAGTAGGGAAGGAGTGGGGAGGGAATGAATATAAGAGGCAGCCTTAATTATATATATATATACCGGTATATATTATTACTGATTTTTTTTATTTTTTTTTGGTCATGTAGAATGAAGTAGAATGAATAATTGAATATCCAGGGACCATACTATACATCCTGATCCAGAATTCCCATATGTTTACTATGGGAATGGCGATATATGAGTGTAAAGAGAAGACAACATCCCCAGTGGCTCCAAGATAGCGGACATTGGCCGATTTCTGCTACTAAAGGATCACTAGAGGACAGGAAAGGACGGGAAATAAAAAGTGAGTAGGAGAGAGAGGGAGAGAGAGAGAGAGAGAGTAGATTACTGCAGACAAAAAACAGACAGGGGAATTAGCAGGGGGGAGAATGATAGGAGAAACACATAGGTTGATAAAAAAGAAGAAAGGGATGGAAGAACGAGGTGAGGGATGAAGGAAGAGAGGGAGAGCAAAAGGAAGGACTCAAGGATGAAAACAGAACGGAAGAACGCATGGAGGGAGAAGGGAGGAATGTAAGGAAAGACGAAATGGAAAACAATGAAGGAAGGAACAGAGTAAGAGAGAGATGGAAGAAAGAAGGAAGGAAGAAATAATGGATAAAGGAAGGAAGAAAGAAAGCATGGAGTAGGAATTAGGGAGAGACAAAAAGAGGGACGGACGAAGGAATGGAGGGAGGGATGGAGGAAGGAAAGAAAAGAGATATGGAAGAATGAAGGAAGATACGAAACCAATTATATATATGAGAGAGAGAGAGAGAGAGAGAGAGAGAGAGAGAGAGAGAGAGAGAGAGAGAGAGAGAGAGAGAGAGAGCACCATTGACACTGACAGGAACAGCGAGGAAAGAAAATGGATTTAAACTTGAAATGCCAGAAAGAAAGAAAGGTATTATGAAAACTAAAATAGAAACACATAAAAACGCGAGGAATTTCCAGAGAAAAAATATAAACAGGAAAACCAAGCGAGATAAACTAAAATAATTCAAGACACCATAATATAACCTAGCATAAAATAGTTAACCTCAATATCTAGATAAGAGTAAAGTGTACGATGTAATTATTAAAAGAAAGTAGAGAGTATGTACAGTATATCTACATTTAGTACATACAAGTGTTTTTTAAGTAATTGAGTAATCTTTCCGTCATTCTATGACTTGGATTGCTTTAAACTTTGTGTGTAGATGCATTTTGACCTCATCTTCCCTTGAATTTGGCTCTCTGTCACTCTTTTTGCTTTTGGGGAGACACTCGTTACAGGCAGCCTGCGTTTTGTCTTCTTCATACACATAGGAAAAAAGTAAATGCACAACACGCACACACACACACATGTGTATATATATATATATATATATATATATATATTTATATATATATATATATACAGGGTGTTTTAAAACAACACTGCCAGACCTCATCTTCTAATTAGTAAATACAATAACGAAGAAGATTATATAAGGACAAAATGCAAAATAATATACCATTAATGATTTAAACTGCATAGAGTAAAATAATTAGTGACACCCAGGTATGAGCTATAATCCGAACACGGGCTAGTGTCCCCCCTCCCCCCAAAATAGCCTACCTCTTGCCTCCCATGCCAGTTCGAGTTTTTCTTCAAAGCTTTGGAGTCATAACGAATCTTCTCATGTGTTTAATCATCTGCTCGGCCATGGTGCTATCTTCTTCTGTCATAGTGATTTTATTTACCTTATAATATCACATAAATATGGATTGTCGTTATTTAGGTGTGTCTCTGCCTTTGTTATTTTATACTCGTTAAGTCCAAGTGACGCAAATTGTTTGTTTTGGGTACCATTAGATGATTTTAAATATTCATTAGTGAACACCGTATACTTGTATGTCTACAGCTACGTAAAATCGTCAAACTTCAACCATAAAACTGATAGACATATTTCGTTAGTACTCTGTGATAATAGTAACGTAATGAGGTATTTGTATTGAAACAGTAAATTGGGCAGGAACAATTTGTTCCCATTCAAACAGTTTCACGAACGATTAAATTACCTATAGGAGTGTTCGGATACCTGACCCAGACTTGAGATTCATTATTTTACCACTTGGTCATCGTTACAAATGGTGCATATCTTTTTACGCTACTTGGATTATAATACTTAGCAGTTTTCTTCTAATTGCAAAATATCATTACCAATTTTATGTTACTTTGATTTTGTAATTATTCATATGTGATTAGGTCATTAGATATCTCCTCTTTACCTTTTTTACTTGGTAATCATTCATATTATGTATCATATGTTTTGTGCTGAGCTCAGAACCCTGTTTTGCTACATTTCTAAATAACCATTTATCTCCGTTACAATATATTTTTGGTAAAAATAGAATAGAAATATGTGTATTATATATTTTTATCAATGTGGTCGTCATACTCTGGCAGTGTTGTTTTAAAACACCCTGTATATATATATATATATATATATATATATATATATATATATATATGTACTGTATATAATGTATAATTATATATATATATATATATATATATATATATATATATATATATATATATATATATATATATATATATATATTATATTACTATATACTGTATATTGCGTATAAATTATATAAAGAGGCTACTGTATATTATCCATGTTACAATACAATAACATACTTCCACAGATGGGATGTCGTAACTATTTACCAACACCAGGTTGCTATTTAATGCTAGGGTAACAGAGGCGCGGATGTAAGGAGACAGCCCATCTTTCTCGTCCTCCTAGGTAATCGAACTGTAGTCCTCTTGGTTGTGAGCCGAGAGCGCTAACCAATCTGCCACAGGCCACCTCTATATTTTGTAACTATAATCTGTTAATTTTCACCTGACGGTAAATTGCCATGTACTGTACTTATCTCGATAGTTTCACTATTACTTATATAGTAGCGACATTATGTTGTCGATTATGTCAACTTGGCCTTAAGGGGGTAGTGCTTATTTCTTGGCCTATGTATATATATATTTATGTATTTATGTTTGAGTTTCCTTGCTAGACCTCCATCAAGCTTGAAAAAATACCCCCTAGACCCCTTTTCAAGATAAATGTGTACATTTTTCGGTAGAACAATTTCCCGACCAAAGGCCGGTTCTTTTTATAGTTACATGCTCGCTAACGCTCGCCAGGGAAAAATCGACACCTAAATGGCCCGACAGGTCTTAGTATTGACAAAGAAATGGGGGAAAAGGTCTCAAATATCGACAAACTAATGGAACGAACATCTTCAAATCTCGGAACTAATATGCTAAACTTGAGGGAGAAGGGTGTCCAGAAAAAGTGACTACTTCCCCCTTAACATGACGTAGAGACATCAGTTTCATATAGTTACAATAAGTATTGACAAATCAGTTGCTAAGGGATATACTGTAGTTTACCCTCAGCTGCATTACAACCGATTATACATACATTGTCAGCTATTATGGGTATAAACAGTGTTCATAATAATCTACTCATTAAAATGTATAGTACTGATGATAAAACCATCTAACACAAGGATAGAAAGGTTACTCACCATTATTATACCCAATGACTTTATATACCTTATTCATGCCCTTTTTGTACTCTTGGTTTGTTAGCAGTGTACTGTACATATCCTACAGTACATATACAGTATACTGTATATCTTGGCATGTAGTTCATACTGTAATATCCTGCCATACAGTCAGTGGAAATTAATTGACTATGCATTCTTAACCTGCATATATAATTTTACGTGGGCTTAATATGCATGTTTTAGTATTATTCTAAACTAATTTTATTCATACGTTATTATTTTTTATTTGTACTGAACATTCACTTCTACGTGATATTATTGTTCTCAAATAATACACAGGCATGATCATAAATGTCGAACAGCAGTTATGGATGATAGAAACATTTATGTTTTAATTGTAAATAGTATATTATATCATTAAGCAATTTACTTTTTACTATATCAATTATTTTGACTACCAGACGCTAGCATTGTAAATCATTCAGTAATGTCTATATCGATATATTGTACTTGGTGAACTTTATTGTATGCATTATGTAATATATATTATTGCATGTATTGCAAAATAAATATACTGACAATAAATTGAAGGATATATGTATGTTGGCATGACGTACGGTGTATATGTACATAAGTTTCATATTGATCTATTAAGTATTGATAAATTAGCTGCTAAGGGCTTCAATTTACCGTCAGCTGAAATTAAACCGATATAATTATACCCTCTCAAAAATCAAAGGTATTAAAAGGGTGTGTGTTGGTGGTGTAATGGTTTAGATGTTTATATTCTGGGTGTGGTGTCCCGAGTTCGAGTCCTGTGAGAATCATATGCTTTCATTAGTTTATTCTAGTGCACTGGGGTTTATATTGGGATGATTAATGTTATGAACGGGGTGTTCCTTAATATGCAAGATCACTGGTTGCAGTGATGGTGATTTATCTGTATATCTTTGTATATAAGAGTTTATCACCACTAATATACCTCTTATCCCTTTCACCATAATTACGTAATTTTCATCATATTCTGGTTACCATTAGACGATTATCTTTAGTTTATAATCTACCTATACGACTCAAATGGGCAAATATGATCACAATAAACCTTCTTAGTTACATAGGTTTTCCATGAACTGCATACAATCATCAATGTTACTATAGGATCTCTAGTGTTCCCCCATTGCCGCCCCCCCCCCCTTCCCCTCGCCCCCTTCAGCTCTTCCTATAATTCCCGTAATAATATAGCAGCGGCTGCAGGGGTTCACAGAGAGAGAGAGAGAGAGAGAGACCCAAAACCATATTACAGATTATGGCTTTATCCTAGCCACATGTGGGTTACCAGGTCAGAGGGGGGAGGGGGGGGGGGTTAACTCTATGTAATCAAATGGCCTTTTGGGAACCGAAATTTCGCCCCATCACTCATTCGGTTCTCATTTGTATTTGGGATATATCCGAAGGCGGAATAATTTGTCTATGTTTATTTTATGTTATTTATTTATTTATTTATTTATTTATTTATTCATTTATTTGTTATTACTTTTTGGCAGGAACTGTCTCTCGGCGGTTCCTGTCAGTCCTGTACATGTCTAGCGTGTAGCTCCCTGGGTCTTTCCTGAGGTGTCCTTTTGTCGGTTTGGGAAGAGAAATTCACAGTGCCGTGAATACTTAAATGCAGAAATTAAACCCACATGAAGGAAAGGCGTTTTTATTGTGATGACACAAGTTTCGACTCTCTCTGGAGTCCTTCTCAGGTGTGAGGGATCGGAATACAAGGTGTAGCTTATACAGTATGCCACTCAGGGAAAGTGGGAGGAGGCGGAGAAGGGGGTGGGAGGGGCACAGGGAGGTAGGACTGTGGATTTGTTTATAGGCACGAAGGGGTCAATCGCTCCACAGTCTACAGTATATATACTACATTTGTTTTGGGAGCATTTTTCGAGCCGAAATGGTTCTGAGCCTGTATATATTGACGGTTCCAATTCTGCTTCTGGCGTTGGTTTTGGGGTAGTGTTCCGTAATGTTAACCGTGGTGGTAGTCTTCCTTTGGCTGCCTCTGTTACTACAGAGTTGTCTGCTATAATTTTTGCTCAACAGAACAATAATTCTACTATTTTGTAGCGACTCTCTAGAGACAAGTTTGGCCCCGGAATATTCTAGTTCTCTTCGTTCAACAGTATTAGCTATTATAGAGTGGTTGTTCCTCATTCATCGTCGAGCGAAAGGGAGCGGATGTTTGCTGGGTTCCCGCACACATTGGTGTTAGAGATAATGAAAGGGCGGATTCCTTGGCAAAGGTTGCTGCATTGCGACTTGTGCATGCACATTGCCCTCTGCCTGCTTCTAATCTGTGTACTCCACTCATGTTTGTTGTTCGTGTTCGTTGGCAGTCACGGTGGGATTGTGTTACTGTCAACAAGCTCAGAGAAGTTACAAAGTTAGTCTCTCCAAGAGTTTGCTCTGCCTCGCAGATTGCAGACTGCTCTGGCTCGCCTCCACATTGAACTACCAGGCTCCCATGGTGATAATGTGTATAAATGTTATACCTTATTTTTTAAAAATGTACTGGATCGGTGTCTAGGTCGGGGCAAACTAAAGACATAAAAAAAAGATAAAGCGCGAAAATTAAAAAAACAAAAAATCAAACCCCTCTAGTATGATTAAAAGGCCCCCTCTGCCAATCCCTTCCCCCTCTCCTTAAAACAAACAAATACATAAATAAATACAAATATAAATAAAAACAATAAACTAGTCAGATTACCTAGGACTAAGGAACACGTTAATAAATCCCCCTCAGTATAAGATGACGCCTTTCGGGCATTCTTTCCAGACTATAATTATAAGCTAGTTAAATAATGTTTTGTTTGCTGCTCGTGAAGAATTTGTCAAGGCCTTACGGTATATAATCGAATCTCCCTTAAACTCTCGCACGTCCTTCTTAAACTGCATAAAATCGTCTAATGCTTGCCATAATCCAACGAAGAAAGGCGTTAGGTCAAATGGGTACACTGGAAAATAATTATGGATTTAAGAACATGAACAGGTTAAATAAAGTGTTCACAATCATTTACCCATCTAATCGTATAATGGTATTAGTAAACCCATCTTTAGCCTATAATCTACCTCTAAGACTCGCAGGGGTAAATTCTATTTCTATAAACCATCTGAACAGAATTAAGCTGCATAATATCGTCTCATGCTATCTCCCCCCAAAATAAATAAATTTGTGATAGTGCTGAAAGGGTTAATGATAGCCAGAATACAAAGTGGATGTCACACGACCACTTTAGCGGTAGCTTTATCGGAGTCAAAGTATCCGAGTCTAAAAGTAGCTAAAATCGAATCTACTGGCGGACAATGTTATCTTTCATTATGACTGTATTGTGTATCGTAGAGCTCCTAATCGTGTACAGTCTCTTAATAAGTGATGTCTCGGCACCAATTTTGATCAATAATTAGTATCAGCAATATTTACACATGATTTCTTCTTTTTGAATGAGATATATAAACATGTTCCTACACTTACCCACCCTATTCAATATCTGACAGACATTAATACAGCACAGAACAAGCCAAACGTAATGACAGCTGGGACATGACTTATTAGCGCGACCGTACAGTCTAGTTTAATATACGACTAAACAGCAAAATCGATAAATATAGCACATAAGAAAATGGGGGTCTGCAGAAAGCCGATCGGCCCACACAAGGCAGATCCCTCTCACACCCAACACCACCCACAATGCATAATTATAGGCCCAGCTCACTAATACCATGAGGACCGAACTCACCAAAACGATAATATGTAGGTGATTCAAGACCCCGATACCTGTAGCCGATAAATTTGCCCGTGTGACGCCGGTTGTACACTATCTGATCCGACGCTTTGTGGGTTATGATGTTTTTTTTTGTTTTATTATTATTGAGGATTTTGCTTGCTTTTGCCATTATTAGGCAACGTATTTTAGGTTGTCTCCTAGGCTAACAAAATCTCCTTCCCAGAAAGCCTTTAAACTACAAAACAAAAATACCTATTCAGAACCTAAATTGGAGTATTTTTCGATAGAAATATGCCCCGGCCAAAGGCCGATTTCTTCTAAGTTAAAGGCTCCCTATGCATTATTACCAAACTAATGGGGTGAAACATCTTCAAATCTCTAAACTAATGGAACGACACAAGTAAGGTCCAAATAGACCCCCCGTGGTCCAAATGGGGTTAATGCATAATTATTAGATTATGGCTTTCATGTTGGGCAGATGTGGGTTAGGTCAGATGAGTTACACACATACTCAGACCACACAGACTGTGCGGTCCCTATTAGGTGGTCCGGCCTTAATACTACTGGACAGGAACAGTTTATAATAGAAAATAGGAGAGAGAGAGAGAGAGAGAGAGAGAGAGAGAGAGAGAGAGAGAGAGAGAGAGAGAGAGAGAGAGAGAGAGAGAGAGAGAGAGAGAGAGGGGGGGGGGGAGGGGGGATTTTGCCCTCTTAGCACGATATACTGTATATATCAATATTGATTCCGACACACAATAAAATAAATACATAAATAAACAGAGAGAGAATCTTGTTATTTTCGGTGCTTACAAAACTCAATTTCTCCATCTATCTACCCATCACACTGTTCCACGTGACTATCCCTCACTCTTCAACAATATGAAAATCAACCACTCATCTTCTTTCAATATTCTTGGTTTATATTTTTATTCTGAACTTTCTTGGAAAGATCATATTGCCACTCTTGCTAAAACAGATTCCCAGAATTAGGTGTGTTCAACCGTTTCTGTGGGTTTCTCACCCCGCACAGCTTCTTGCTCTATACAGAGGCACAGTGCGCCCAAGTATCGAGTATTGTTCACGTATGTGGGGAGGTTCAACCCATACCGCACTTCTCGAAAGGGTAGAGTCAAAAGCATTTTTTCTCATCAATTTACCCCCTCTTACTAATTCCCCACAATCTCTTTCTACATGCCTCAATGTTGCATCTCTCTCACTATTTTATTGCTATCACAAAAAACAATGTTTTTCAGAGTTTTCGAAGTGTATACCTCCTCCCTTACTATGAGTGAAGGGCACCCGCTTTACAACACATGCCCACCCTTTTTCTGTCCAACTCTCTAACCCAAGAGTGAATCGATTATCAGCAAGTAAGTTCTGGAACTAAATGTTTACAGTGTAATTATTGGTATATACAGTATAGCATATAATTATTATAAATTTGGATGATATTACAAAAAGTTTAAGGAAATTATAGTTAAATATAAAAACAATTATAAATTAGCCCCTTCTGTACCAGCAGTGTCTTTTTAGTTATATTTTAGCTATATTTAGACGATTTTGTGCAGTCTAAGAAGGATCTGTGGTAGTAAAAAGGGTTAAGTGAGATAGTTTGAAGTCTTTTGATTGCTGAAAACTCTATAAAATCGTGTAATAGTAGCCAGAATGATATTAAAAGGACGGCCCCGGTACTGAATGGGGTTAGAAAATAATAGTATAATATTCATAAAAAAAACACGAATATGATATGATTAATAACACAAAAATATTTAATAAATACAGAAAATATAAATTAGGAAACAAAATATGAAAACAATTATATGATTACCAAAGACTAGAAGAGTTGTATGATAATAAAAGCCAGTACAATTATATAATTATATATAATAAGAGTGGATGAGACGCACGATATGATTAAGGGGGGTTACCGGCTTTCTTTTCTCTTTCTCTCCTTTTATCTCTTTCTCTAGCTTGTTTCCATTCGGCCCCATTCAGCCAACTGTTTTAAGACATTTATCCCCATCCAGGTGTCGATATTTTCCTGGCAAGCGATAGCGAGCCAGCATTGTATGGAGAAATCCGGCTTCGCCGGAGATATGTTTCTATCGAAAAATGTACAAATTTAGCTTGCTGTCACAACAAAAAAATATATATACTAGCACGCTACCGCTCGCCAGGAAAATATGGACACCTGGATGTGGATAAACGTCTTAAAACAGAAGGCTGAATGGGGTCGAATGAATACAAGCCAAAGAGAGAGGGAGAGAAAGATAAAAAAAAAACGAGGTGGGCTCCCTTAAAATAAGTCAAATACAAACGCGATCAAGGAGTGGGAAGGGTAAAACTAGGACACATTTCGAAATCATCAATACAAACTAAATAATTACAGAAAGGGATGAGTGACACGAAGACTTATTTATGTATTGGCAGAGACAAGGGGAGAGAGCGAGAGAGAGAGAGAGAGAGAGAGAGAGAGAGAGAGAGAGAGAGAGAGAGAGAGAGAGAGAGAGAGAGAGAGAGAAATTGAAAGATAGATAAATATAGAGTCAAATACATATACATATACGGTTAAGAATAGGCCATATATTACTAGACCAAATACTAATAAAGCAATTAATAATAAGTATACTACTACTGTACTAATAATCTATCTATCTACCTATTGACGGACGCTTTACTCCCCTTAATGAAGGTGGCCATACATATGCCCCGAAGCGGACCTATCCCCTGTGAGAGGGATAACCCATGCCAGTTAACTGAAGGACTTACAGGATTGACCACTCCATTTAGGGTCCTTCCGACTCCGAGGCTTTCTATGTATCTTATCAGCATTATTGTTCTACAGTGGTGTGCGGCTAATCCATCCACTAACCCACTTCACCCTTAAGTAAACAGTACAGATTTGTATAAGGTTTACGCCCCTAGACAGGTTGCCGACCAAGGCTGACGAGTTCCATATCCACCCAGATTGTTGTAAGGTCTCCCCTAGATGGGCTGCTGACACAAGCTAATGATTCCCATCCACCCGATAATGATAAGTGAAAATAATATTATAAATAATAATAATAATAATAATAATAATAATAATAATAATAATAATAATAATAATAATAATAACAAAAATAAGAATACGAATATTAAGGAACACTCTGTTATTAACATTAATCCTCCATTACCCAACTACATTATGAATAGTCTAATGTTTTAGTGAGAGGAAAGAACAATGAATGGGGCCAAGATTACTAAAGACCGGCCTCGCTAGACATTAGTTCCTGAACCTATAGCAATTAAAGAACACCCCGTTTTGGCTCATCGACTATTAGCTTTGACCGCGACATATTTTCCCTAGAGTACTTTAGAGACGCAAACCCTGCCCAACCAGCTGGATATCCCACTAAATCACTAGAAGTCACGAGAGGAGTTTTCTTGTTTTGCATTATCCTTACTTTAGGTGGGTTTAGGTGAGTGTTAAAATGAACGAAAAGTTGGAAGAATGAATAAAAACACCATTTGTAGAGGAGTACTTTATTGACAACGTTTCGCAGAAAGGTGAAGAAGTTGTCTGCGAAACGTTGTCAATAAAGTGATCCTCATCAAATGGTGTGAATATTCATTTCATTCCATTTTAGTCGCCTTCTACAACACGCATTATATACGGAAGATTTATATTTTTTGCACACCTTCCTAGAGCAAAGGACAGAAGAGGCTGCTTTACCCCAAGTAGTTAATTATCTATCCATCTATTATCAATCTATCCAGGTAGGTAGGTAGGTAGGTAGATATAGCCGCTATAGAGGTTAAGGGGAGGTCAGAACGGCCACAGAGGGAGACCCTGGGAGACAATTGGCCTGAGTGGTCACGTCTTTGAGAGAGAGAGAGAGAGAGAGAGAGAGAGAGTTATAAGGAGTTACAAGGAATAGTTAGTATCTCGGAGACCTTGCGGTCCATTCCGAGGAGATAATCGAAGTGGAAAGAGAGAAACTGTTTAGTGCACTACACTCTCTTCTTGAACTGCTCTACTGAACAACTGTTTACAACATCGGAGGGAAGTTCCAGGTAGAACAGATCTTATATGTGAAAACGTTTCCACAGATTCTAGTGTTGAAACTTTTCAATTATAATTTCCAGCCATGGTTGTGTGTTGTATTCATAGAGGCTAAATTTTTTGCTATAATCCACATTGCCAAACCCATTAATTATTGTAAAAGCCTCAATGAGCTGACCTCGTAGTCTGCGGGTCTCCAACGGGAAGAGATCAAGAGCTCTCAACCGGTCCTCATAGCTCATTCTTCTAAGCGATGGAATAAACTTTGTATCCATAGCTTTTACTCTTTCCAGTCGCTCTATATCTTTCCTGAGTGCTGGAGACCAGAATTGAACAGCATGTTCCAGGAGAGGCCGTATCAGAGCGTTGTAAAGTATAAGGACTATTTCCTTATTTCTATACTTATATTGCCTCTTAATATAGCCCAATAATTTATGAGCTTTCTTCTCTACTTCAATGCACTGCTTGGTTAACTTCAGGTCACTGCTAATCAGAACACCCAAATCCTTTTCCAAGTCAGTCACTTCCAGAGGCATTCCCTATAGTGAATAGCCTGACTTGGGGTTTGCTTGGCCGATATGCATCACCTTGCACTTTTCGAAGTTTAGAGGCATCTGTCTGTGTGTGTGTGTGAGTGTTTGCGTGTGTGTATGTGCGTATGTGTGTTTGTATGCTTGTTTAGGACAACATTTTTGAAGCCCCATTGAGTATTATGGGTGAGGACATATGGTGAGTGTTGAAAGAGGCTAATACCACCAGGGTCACCAAGATGGCGGAGGTTGGCCGATCTCTTTCACTATAGGGTCTCTAGCACTCTAATTAACAAAACTGCCACCTCCATGGACTGTACCCTTAAGGGGGCTGGTTGCTTTTTATGAACACCCTTCTCCCTCGTGTTTAGCCACAATAGTTTTGAGATTTTAAGGCGTTCGGCTCATTAGTTTGAGATTTTAAGGCGTTCGGCTCATTAGTTTGAGATTTTAAGGCGTTCGGCTCATTAGTTTGAGATTTTAAGGCGTTCGGCTCATTAGTTTGAGATTTTAAGGCGTTCGGCTCATTAGTTTTGCGATTTTAACAACTTTCGCCCCACTACGTTGTCAATTTTAAGACCTTTCGTGACATTTAGTTGTCGATTTTGTCCTGACGAGCAACAGCAAATCCGTACTTTTAAAGGGAACCAGCCTTCGGCCGGTACATTTTTCTGTCGAAAAATGTACACATTTATTTTGAAGGGGGGTCTATGGGTGTTTTTCTAAGCTTGATTGAAGTCTAGGGAGGAAACTAAAACAAACAAATATGTAAAATGGGAAATATATAAGCATATAAATAGGCCCATCCCCCCTTAACCCCTTCACCACCATTACGTAATTTTCATCATATTCTTGTTACCATAAGACGATTTTGTTTAGTTCATAATCTACCTCTATGACTCAAATCGGTAAGTACGATCTCAATAAACCTGTTAATAACATACATAGGTCCTTCTTAAACTGTATAACATTATCGAATATAAATAAATAGAATATAAATAAATACAAAATAAATAATAAAAATGCGTCATGGTGTTGAAGGGGTTAATACACTCCATGACGAGCTCCTCCATCAACATCATATATTTTCCAAAAACTGGTAGATTATGCCAGTGTCACACGAGCGATTTTTCCGGTAATTTTCAATGAGCAAGTTTTGTTTCGCAAAATGTTGAGACTCTTTCACACTGGATTCTGAAACTAGACTGAAGGTAGGTTATGCTAGCTGGTCGTTTTCTGATATAACATACATTTTGAAGATGCCAGACTACAATTGCCCACTTGCGAGTTTCGTTCTATAAGGAAGTTGGAACCGTGAACATCGATATTAAAGAGAAATGCAATAATAATGTGGGTTTCTGATGGGTTATAAGTATGATCAATTTGGTTTTATGTATTAATAAATGTATAATGACCGTATTATAGCTGGTAATTCTGCTAAATATCAATGTAAACAAATCCAAATTCCATATAACCTGCAAGTGGTGAATTGCCCGTAAAATTAGACAGAAATAAACCTCGTGTAAAATATAAACCTGCTTTTAACCAATTCGTACGCGGTATTCCAGTGGGTGACATCACAGGGACCACCGATTCCTTTAATTGATGGTTAGGTTGGCGGGCACTCCTTAATTGTTTACAAGAGGTGTTGTCAAGCTTCATCCCATAAAGGACTACTGGTCACGATCTGAGGCCGGGCGGGGGAGGGGGGTACTACTCACTGGAGTCAGGAAGTGGATACGGGGTAGAGGGGGTGGGGTGGGGGGCACTATTCACCAGAGGGAAGGTTCACTATTCACAGGCGGTGGGGGTGGGGTGGGGGGAGCTATACACTGGTTGGGGGGTACTATTCACTTGGGCCAGGGGAGGGGGTGGGATCGAGAGTGGGAGGTACTATAGACCGAGGTATGCTGCAGGCTCTCCCAGGGGCCACAATTAGGGACTACTGCCAGGGGGGTTGAGGCGGCTGCATGTATGGGCTGGGTTACAGCAGGGGGAGTAAGGCTACAGTTGGGTTGTACAGTACTACAGAGCCTACTCTAGGTTGTACAGTACTACAGAGCCTACTCTAGGTTGTACAGTACTACAGAGCCTACTCTAGGTTGTACAGTACTACAGAGCCTACTCTAGGTTGTACAGTACTACAGAGCCTACTCTAGGTTGTACAGTACTACAGAGCCTACTCTAGGTTGTACAGTACTACAGAGCCTACTCTAGGTTGTACAGTACTACAGAGCCTACTCTAGGTTGTACAGTACTACAGAGCCTACTCTAGGTTGTACAGTACTACAGAGCCTACTCTAGGTTGTACAGTACTACAGAGCCTACTCTAGGTTGTACAGTACTACAGAGCCTACTCTAGGTTGTACAGTACTACAGAGCCTACTCTAGGTTGTACAGTACTACAGAGCCTACTCTAGGTTGTACAGTACTACAGAGCCTACTCTAGGTTGTACAGTACTACAGAGCCTACTCTAGGTTGTACAGTACTACAGAGCCTACTCTAGGATGTACAGTACTACAGAGCCTACTCTAGGTTGTACAGTACTACAGAGCCTACTCTAGGTTGTACAGTAGGTTTGGTTAATTTGTTACCTATACTGTTTCTTTTGTTTTCGTTCTGATAGTATGCGACACAAATTTCTTAAGACCTATCGCCCCTTTTCTTTGTCAATTTTACGACCTTTCGTGCCATTTAAGTATCGTCTTTTTACCTGGTACCCATAATAATCTTGCATTTATAATTAACCCCATAAGTTCTTGGGGGTAATCACAGATGAAAGATTGTCTTGGATTTATCATGTTAAAAAATATAAAATAAATAAATAACTAAATATGAAGGGATAGCAATAATATACTGTATACATGACGCCAGAAAATGATTTAATACATCACATCGGCCTTCGACCGGAATATTTGTTCTACAATAACATGAACAAAACATATATAAAAATAGATAAATAAAATACATACAATACAAAAATCCTCCCCTTAACCATATCTATACCGAGGGCGGTCTTTTTGTGCCAACCTATTTAAGACGCTTCACCCCCTTCAGGTATTGATATTTTTTTTGGGGGGACGATAGCGAGCCTATAAATGATGGAAAACTGGCCTTCCGCTGGGACATGTTTCTCCCCAAAAAAATTATATATATAGCTTTAAGATGGCTTCGCTTTTTGTTGTTTAGTTTAGGGGCCAAATAAAAAAAAATAATCGATCATGGCAAAACCAATCTAAAGGCGGTGTCACACGAGCGCTTTATCCGTCAATTTGTTCGGGAAATTATGGTCTGACAGCTTCAAAATTGTTGTTTTATCAGAATTAAGCCACCTACTATAATTTACCTTCAGTCTAGTTGCCGATATCAGTGCAAAAAAATCCCGACAATTTACGAGAAAAAATTCACTCACAGAGAACTAACAGAAAAAATATATGCTCATATGACACCGCCTTAAGGGGAGACGGTTCATTTTTTGGGCGATTTTTGCATGTATTCATTATTTTTCTAGTGTCCTCCCTAGACCTCCATCAAATTTAAAAAAAAAATCAACCATTAGACCCCCCTTCTAGATTAATTTGTACATTTTTCTGTAGAAAAATTTCTCGGCCGAAGGCCGGGTCTACCAACATTACAGGCTCACTATCGTTCGCCAGGGAAAAAATCGACACCTAAATAGCACGAAAGGTCTAAATATTGGCTAAGAAATGGGGCGAAAGGTCTTAAAATCGACTAACTAGTGGGGCAAACATCTTAACATCTGAAAACTAAAGGGGCTAAACATGAGGGAGAAAGTGGTCCAGAAAAGCGGCCCATCCCCCCTTAAACCCTGGGTAGTAATTTAACAATAACCCAAATGCAAATATAAAATTAGTAATAAAGGCAATCCAAACCTATACTGAATATTAGATGTTTGCATTTAGAATAGTTCATGACATTTATACTTGGTTTCATAGTTTAGAATAGTTCATGATATTTATACTTGGTTTCATAGTTTAGAATAGTTCATGACATTTATACTTGGTTTCATAGTTTAGAATAGTTCATGACATTTATACTTGGTTTCATAGTTTTCGTAAACAATTTCACATAACGTCTAACAATAGTGCTACTATCAATATTAATAAGGATTTACTGAGTCTCTTACATGCTGTATAGTTACCTAAGCAAATCTTGTGCCCAAAACATTAGTTCATTTAATTATGATTTGTTATTTATTTTAATTACTTCAATACAGCATAATTTATCCATGTAACATACGTTATTAATTAGATAATACTAAATAAAATTACAATAAATATTTCATTACGCAGAAAAGCACACCCATCTAAATTATTAATTTGCATATATATTTATTACATTTGGACTCAAAATAATGTAATTTATTATTTTTTGTATCCCATACTCAATTAAAATTAATAAAATATACTGGCTAAATATTATTAGGAAACATTTTATGAGCTGGCTGTATGTAGTTACTTTGTTTATACTTACGAGAGAGAGAGAGAGAGAGAGAGAGTGTGTGTGTGTGTGTGTGTGTGTGTGTGTGTGTGTGTGTGTGTGTGTGTTGGTGTGTGTGTGTGTGTGTGTGTTGTGTGTGTGTGTGTGAGAGAGAGAGAGAGAGAGAGAGAGAGAGAGAGAGAGAGAGAGAGAGAGAGAGAGAGAGAGAGAGGGGGAGGAGAGGAGACAGACGAGAGGCATGTTAGTGTGTGTGTGTGTGTGTGACTGTGTGTGTGTGTGTGATAGAGAGAGAGAGAAAGAGAGAGGTGGGGGATGGCAGACAGCACCACTATAAATCACCACCGTGATTAGTGAATGGAGAGCACTTCCGGCATGGCTACCTAACAACAACCTCTCTCTCTCTCTCTATCTATCTATCTCCCTCTCCCTCCCTCTCTCTCTCTCTCTCTCTATCTATCTATCAATCTATCTCTTGCTCTATATAAGAAACATATTAATAGGGCGGAGGTTGGCCGATCTCTGTTGCTGGCTATAATGTTTGTTGGCTATTATTAGACGATTTTATTTGTATTAGGAAGGGTATATGGAAATCAGAGGGTTACGGGGGGATGCTTCACTTTTTGGGTGATTTTTGCATGTAATAATTATTTTTTCTAGTTTCCTTCATAGACCTCCATCAAATGTAAAAACACATCCATTAGATCCCCCTTCTAGATTAATTTGTACATTTTTCGGTAGAAAAATTTCCCGGCCTTCGGCCGGTTCTTCCAACATTACACTATCTCACTATCGTTCGCCAGGGAAAAAATCGACACCTAAATAACACGAAAAGTCTAAATATTGACGAAAAATGGGGCGAAAGGTCTTAAAAACGACTAACTAATGGGGCAAACATCTTAACATCTGAAAACTAATGGGACTAAACATGAGGGAGTACAAAGGAGTACAAAGGAAATCAAGCAACAACAGGTCTAGTGACCCTTCTAGGTTGCTTGTCCTCCAAAACACTGAGGATCAAGTGTCCAAACAGTGGTTTAGAGTGGGTAAGGGAACATTGGAAAGGGAACTACTGCCCTGCCACTAACGTGGCAGGACTAGGAAGTTAGTAGGGGACATATGGGTTAGTAACTGAGGGGAGGATAAAGTTATTCATTTACAAACGCAGTCAGTTGCGGGTTTGATGCGAGATATTTGTCTAGGCGGAATTTAAATGAATCAACGGTGCTGCAGTCTATAACGTCTCGGGGAAGCCCATTCCACAAGTTGACAACTCGATTGAAGAAGAAATTCTTAGATTCGTGCGAGTTAAAAGATTTACCAATAATTTTGCAACCGTTTCCCCGCGTGTAATTAGATTGGTCGATAGTGAAGTACTTACTACAGTTCATATTGTCGATGCCTTTGATGATTTTGAACACTTGAATTAAGTCGCCTCTTAATCTGCGCTGGGTTAAAGGAAATAGATTTAATTCTCTAAGACGCTCTTCGTATGGTTTGTTCTTTAGGCTAGGTATCATTTTGGTAACTCTACGTTGAACTCGTTCTAGCTTGTTTATATCTTTTTGGTAATAAGGGCACCAGGATTGAACGCAGTATTCCAGAAGAGGGCGGACTAAGGAATTGTAAAGGGTTAGGATAACTTCTTTGGATTTATGCTCAAATGACCTGCCTATAAAGCCAATTATTTTGTTTGCCTTCTTAACAACTTCTGAACATTGTTGACTCGGTTTTAGGTTACTCGATATTGTTACTCCCAGATCAGTTTCTCTGTTTACATTCTTAAGCTGAGTGCCATTCATCGAATAGTTTGCTTTCTCATTTAGGTATCCGACATGTAGTACTTTACATTTATCCGCATTGAAACTCATTTGCCAAATTTGGGCCCAACATGACAATTTATCTAGATTGTGTTGCATATCGTCAACTTGTTCTTTTGAGAGTACGCTATTTGCAATTTTTTGTATCGTAAGCAAATTTGAGATTGTGCAGGTGAGACCCTCATCTATGTCGTTGATGTAAATTAGAAAGAGAATTGGTCCTAGTACCGATCCCTGGGGTACCCCGCTACTTACATTGGTCCATTTAGATGCCTTACCGTTTATGACTACCCTTTGCTTTCTGTTGCTGAGCCTATTTTCTATCCATTTCAACACACCGTCTTGTATTCCATGCGCTTTTAGTTTTAGCAGTAAACGTTTGTGGGGAACTTTGTCAAAGGCCTTTTGAAAATCAAGGTATATAATATCTACAGCTTTACTCTCATCGTAGAGGTTGAGGATACGAAAGTGGAGAAAGTGGTCCAGAAAAACGGCCCATATCCCCTTAATTGCTCTATAAAATAAACCAATAGTCTGTTTCTTTTCAACTGACGGTAAATTGCGAAGTTCTCATTAAGATTTCTTAGATATTTCTAAGGTTTTGTAGTGAAATATAGAGTTAATTATATACATTTGGTCTTAATATGATGCAGAGATATAGTCAATTCATATTTTTCCATTAACCATCGATACATTAGCTGCTAAGGGATTGAATTTACCGTCAGATGAAATGAAATCGATTAATATGTTACTATATGTTACTATAGGGTCTCTACCTCTCATTCCCATTCCTAATCTGGGTTGGCTATCGAGTTAGTGGTGGAACTAGCTCTAATAGGAGGAGCTGCGGCCCAGCACAATACACAAATGCAATTCATCTATCGTAATTTGATCGAGGCTCGAGGAAACCTGGTTGTCGGTCTGTCTGTCTGTCTGTTTGGCTGTCAGTCTGGCTCTTTATCTGTAAATTTAATTGGGATAGATTATGTTTAGTTTGGTTAGGATAGGTTAGGGTAAGTTAGGATTGGGTAGGTTAGGATAAGTTAGGATAAGTTAAGTTGGGTTACGATAAATTAGGATAGGTTAGGGTAAGTTAAGATAGGTTAAGTTAGGTTAGGATAGGTTAGGGTAAGTTAGGATAGGTTAGGTTAGGGTGAATTAGGTTAGGTTAGGGTAGGTTAGTGTAAGTTAGGATAGGTTAGGTTAGGGTAAGTTAGAATAGATTAGGGTAGATTGGATAAGGTTAAAATAAGGTAGAGGAGTTAACTAACATTTATGTGGGGAAAAACAACTCTATCTCTGAGTATAAACAATGTCCCAGTTGGTCCGTAATATGACACAGCGAGCCTCTGATGTCCGTGGTTCATTAATACCGGGCTGGTGGTGTTGTTGTACGGTGTGTAATGATGGTTAAAGCTGGACTGTTCTCTCTCTCTCTCTCTCTCTCTCTCTCTCTCTCTCTCTCTCTCTCTCTCTCTCTCTCTCTCTCTCTCTCTCTCTCTCTCTCTCTCTCTCTCTCTCTCTCTCTCTCTCTCTCTCTCTCTCTCTCTCTCTCTCTCTCTCTCTCTCTCTCTCTCTCTCTCTCTCTCTCTCTCTCTCTCTCTCTCTCTCTATCTCTCTCTCTCCTCTCTCTCTCTCTCTCTCTCTCTCTCTCTCTCTCTCTCTCTCTCTCTCTCTCTCTCTCTCTCATACATACACACGCGCACAAACACACGCTTCCCATAATCAACCTAATTTTTACTCATTACTTTTCAACAGGTTACTTTTGTCTTTTCTTTTCTCTATGAGTGCTGAAACGGTACGTAATGAGTATGAATATATTATGAAACAATCAAGCACAGTTTTGTTTTGCTTTTTTGTTTGTGTGTACGTGTGTGTGTGTTTTTTGTTTAGGGGGGCAAGAGAAGAGATCATGCACAAAACCTATTCATACACGCAAAACACACACACATACAAACACGCACACACACATTCACAAACTAATACACACAAAATTAAAACACACAAACATGCACACAGATACAGACACACACAAATGCACATAGTAATTAACACACACACACGTTCACAATTATAGACACACACACACACACACACACACACACACACACACACACACACACACACTCACATACTGCCCATAATGAACACGTTTTTTCTCATTACCTTCCAACGAGGTACTCTGTTGTTGTTGTTTTTTTCCAGAGCTATAAGTTGAAAGGCAAAAAGCGACAATGACAATATTCCAGTTTAACCGGCCTAACATTTGTCTTTAATTGACCACTTGCGAGTTTCAGGCTATAAGGAAGTTGGAGCCCTAAACATCGATATAGAACAGAAATACAATAATACTAATGTAGGTGTCTGATGGATAGTAAGTATGTTGAATTTGGCTTTATGTGTTTCTATAGGCACAACAACCACATTTTAGCTCGTAATTCTGCTAAATGTCGATATAGAAAAAAATCCAACTTCCTTATAGCCTGAAACTCGCAAGTGGTCAATTAAGGGGAGGCAGACCATTTTTCTGGACCCCCTTCTCCCTAATGTTTAGCCCCACTAGTTTTGAGATTATAAGACGTTCGGCCCATTAGTTTGGCGATTTTAACACCTTTCGCCCCATTTCGTTGTTAATTTTAAGACCTTTCGTGCCATTTAGGTGTCGATTATTTCCTGGCGAGCAATAGCGAGCCTGCAACTTTAAGAGGAACCGGCCTTCGGCTGGTACATTTTTCTACCGAAAAATGTACAAATTTATCTTGAAGGAGGGTCAAGGGGGTGTTTTTCTAAGTTTGATGGAGGTCTAGGGAGGAAACTAAAAAAAAAAAAAATATATATAAATACATTAATTAATAGACCAAACAAACGGTCAGTCTCCCCTTAAACACAAATCATCTTTTCCTAAACAACCACCTGCAGAATTAGCTGGTACAGTCGTGGTCAGAAATATAGGGACAATTTTTGGAAGCGCAATAATGATACACCGACGAACTATTTTGATAAACAGCTTGAGCCACAAAGATCCTATTGCTGGGATTCACTAGTTAAGGGGGGTCACCTGTGTTTTTGTTTTTATCTTTCTCTCGTTTTCTTTTTTTCTCTGGCTTTTATCCATTCGGCCCCATTCAGCCTACTGCCTTCTAACTTCACTTCTCCTTGATAATGATGGCTGCGCCCATTGAGACGTCGGAACCCTTTGTAAACCTCCTTTACCAACTTCCTGAAAATACTAGAAAAACTGTACGAAAAATTGAGAGTATCAATAAAAAACTCAATAATGCAAACTGTGCCTATTATTTTAATCTCACCTGCCTGAAAGAAAATATCCTCCCTGGCTACACTAATATCAAAATATATATATATATATACAGTATATATATTTCGCTATCTGTCTCTCTCTCTCACTCTCTCCGTAATGAACACGATTTTTCCTCATTACTTATCAACACACACACACACACGCACATATACTAATATGCACCTTACACACATATACTCTCTTTCTCTCTCTCGCTCTCTCTTACACGCATACACTCACTTACATACACCCTCAAACTGACACATTCACACATGCTGCTGTCTTGCACGCACATACATACACTGCTTCATTCACTCTTTCTCACATGCACACAAACTCACACTCACTCTCTCTCTCTCTCTCTCTCCTTCACACACCCACACTGCTTGTTAGACCTCTCCCCTCCTTCTCTCGTAACGCTAAGAAGATGTCGTGAATACCAAGGTTGTGAGGGGCTACCTGACACCAGAGAGAGAGAGAGTGTATGTGTGTGTGGTGTGTGGTTTACGTGTGTGTGTGTGTATGAGTGTTTGTGTGTGTGAGTAGCTATGATGATAAAATAATTGCTATTTGACTGAAATGGATGAAAACAAAGTCATAACACTCTATCAACAAGACCATATTACTTTGCTACCCAAAAGCAATATTTAGAACCATAATTGTTTTTTACACAGCATTACCCATTCGGGTAATGTTCTCAAGCGTTGCTGTGCATTATCGCCTGTACCATACTCATACGTTTTGTATTTCCCACAGTAAAATATGCGCCCGGGGTGACATTTGGTAATACCGAGTAGTTACCAGGGTTAATAGGGGCCACCAAGCTGCCCAACCTGCATGAACTTAGTACTCCACAATCCATTGCAAGTGCATGCTAGTGCAAGCAGTCATGGCTCCATCCTGAATTTCCGCCAAAAAAAACCCGCCTTCACATACTGTAATCACTGTCAAGGTCACAGACCACCTGGGAACGAGATTTGGGTGTCTCCGCACAGGCCAGAACACAAACTCTTTTACATTATTTTTTTCTTCCTTGACCTTTTGTTTCACAGAGCTAGAGCAAGTTGAAAAATACGAAACATCATGAAAATGTCTACTCAAGGGGCATTTGAAAACACACAAATACACCACTTCTCGTCACTGTCAATGCCACAGACCAGCTGGGAACAAGATTTTGGTAATTTTCGTACAGGCCAGCACAGATACTTGTTTTCTTGTTCCTTAATTCTTTGCTTCACAGAGTTAGGGCAAGTTAAGACAGCCAACAAATTGTGAACATTTGCCAGCTTCAAGCGCATGGGAAATTCTATAAAGCCCGCCGCTTGTGGGTTTAATAAAGTAGATAAGTCTGCTTTCACCATCACTGCCCTAAAGCATGGTTCACACATACAAGAGTCGGTGCCCGAGTCCAACACTAGTGAGGAAATGTTCATAATCGGCAATGACTCGTGTATACTCTTCGTGACTCGTGTTACACTCGTGTGAGTCGTGTTGGTATCAGGGTGTGTACTGGGGACTCGTGACTTGGCCTAGAAATTTCAAGCCTGCATGAAGTTTCTTGTCCCCTTCAAGAGTCCGAAGGACACACATGTAGACACGTGTTGACTTTTGTTGACTCTTCGTGACTCGTGTTGACTCTTGTTGAACTCTGCATAACTCTTTGTGACTCGTATTGACTCTTGTTACACTCTTGGGTGAATCGGGCACCTGTACAATGGGGGCCACTCTTGGGAGCACTCTTTGTGACTCTTGTTACACTCGTGTTGACTCTTGTTACACTCTTGTTGACTTGTTACACTCTTGTTGACTCGTAGAGTCTGTTTTCGTACTCTGGAATTTGACCGTTATTTTTCAAATTTCCTCAACTCGTGTTGGGTTCGTGTTACACTCTTTGTGACTCTTGTTGACTCTCCGTGACTCGTACTGACTCTTGGATAAACACGTACCGACTCTTGTTGACTTTTGGTGAATCGGGAACAGTGACCTACCTGGGCTGGTTCTTGCCAGAGTCACGAAGATCCACAAAGAGTGTCACCCATCGTTCACTCGTGCTGGACTCGGGCAACGACTCTTGTATGTGTGAACAATGCTTAACTATAGAAAACGGAGATGAGAAGCCTTCCGTGGATCTGCGAGACCCGGTGGGCTCCTGTAGGCCATAAGAACACATCTGCCTGCTCCTTTCTTAATGCAGGGGCTCACCTCTCAGGAGCTAGCAAAAACTAAACATTAATGACTATACAAGAGGATCTGCAAGATGTAAGCAAAACCCTCAGCTGTGTTTAAAGCGTATTTAAGAACCCTGGCACAAACACTTGGGCAGTAGGGTCCTCAAGAATTCAGAGCCAGCACTGCTGAGTGTACAACTGGCACCATCGAGTTTAAAACCAACGCCTCTCTCTCTGTGGCCCAACAACCAGTGAACAGCTGGCCAATCGTACAAATGGCACCCCTACTAAGCTTACAACAGTACCGCCAAGTTCACAACTGGGACCGTTATGATCACAATAAATATCCTGATTTGCAGGCTCAGTATAAAAACATCACCCTACCAGAATCTTCACTTTCAAGCAGCCTGGAGAGACACTGATGCCACCAGTGAAGTTGAAGAGTATATCGCCCATCGAACCTCGCCAACCGCATCCTTCAGTGATTATTGAGTTCATAACAGCGTGTGATGGACGTTGGCATCAGAGACCGAGCAGCTTGATCACTAGAATATTATTAGGCCTAAAAAAAAAAAAAAAAAAAAAACAGGTGATTTCTTTAAGCATAAAATATTTGCGTATTTTCAATTTCAAGCCTGAGAAGAGGGTTCATTCCCCCCTTCCCTCCTTGATTAATAAAAATATGTACCGGCATTTTCGTCTTCCAAATAATGTATCAGATATTTAGTCTATGGTAACGTCATAATTTAAGAACCATTCATCCATAATTTCGTCCATCTACTAAACGAGTTCCATAATTGAGTTATAAAATAATTAATAATACGCTGAAACCATTTATATAATTGATTACAGTACCATTTAATTTACTAGTATCCTATTAATATGGTATGCATACTGGGACAGGCTTTCTCTCTCTCACATACACACACTCTCTCGCGCTCTCGCTCTCTCTCTCTCTCTCTCTCTCTCTCTCTCTCACACACTCTCACTCTCTCTTTAACTCTCACTCTTTCTCTC